>PUQB01000278.1:0-323474 GCA_003024785.1 Selaginella tamariscina
TATTTGTTGTCGCCCCGCACAATCTTCCTTCCCTGTCCAGCTCTTTCACTTCCTGTAAATGTTTCTTTTTGAGTTTTACGCATATTTGTGCTAGATATTTATATACACAGACCCATACATGGACGCATTACAGGTCACATATATGTAAAAGGCATCCAAATACAGTCTTGGAAATCCCCCTCTCTCTGTATACCATCATGTGTGTGTGTGCATGTGTCTTTACTAGTGTGATCTCACTAGACAGTATGCACATTACTAGTCCAACTCATTCATCGTGTCTGAGTGATGCTAGTATAACTCATTCATAGAAATACATTCACTCATCTATCTATCAAGAATTCTGTATATATCAGCACAACTGTGTGTGTGTGTGTGTGTGTGTAAAGATTACTAGTAAAAAGCTCATTTCATACCTTTACCAGCCTTGAACTCGAAAGAATTGTTACCACCTCGTACAGAACCCGGTACGTCAATATGCCTCTCCTTGCTGGCCGTGTCAAATGTAACAACGAAGTTGTTTTCTCCTTTACCTGGAGGGGAAGGCACTGGCTTCGAAAGCTCTATATGCCTCTTATGCTTCTCCGTGTCAAACGTGACCCTCAATCCCATACTCTCTGTTGTCTCCTTTGTAGCTCGACCTGTGTATACATGAGTACAATGTGATATGCAACAAAAATAGTGAAAAACACTCGATGGTATGCACGACAGATATACATACCTGTTGATCGGTCCGTTTGAGACTTCCCCTGAGCTTTCTCTAGGCTCTGTGAAGGAACAGGCACATTGGCATCTTTAGATGGAGTACGACTAAGTACACTCCCGGGTTCAGAGTTACGGAGGGACGGGGGACGGTATATTGACGAAGAACGCTCGTGTTTGATGAACATTCTGTTGCGCATGCTGCTGAATAATCTCTTCAGTTTGTTGTACAGGCTTCGAATCCATCGTTGAGAACTGCCTCTTGCTGGCTTCTCTTTTCACCGGTGTTGTAGTTGATTGGGAAAATGCATGATTATGTGACTGTTTTATACTGCTCTTGCGTTTCTCCGGGGTTATCCCATCTCGTTCCTAAACACAGAAGTAAAAAATAATGTATATACAATACATACTTCACACAGGTGTGCATTATGTATTATATAAGCATTATTTAATCCCTATAAATACAGTATTTTTATTAGGTAATTGAGATTACTATAGAAAAGGAAAGTGTATTTACCTTTGCAAGTTCTTCTTGTCTTTTGCTTTGCCATTGCTTCTCGTATTGGTCCCTGTCCTGCTGAATTTTGACCTATTAAAAACTTAAATGTTAGTACACGTGCTATACATCGGAATAGTTTAACTATACGTTAACGTACAATCAAAGATCTATTTTCTGTTGAAGAGTTGTATGGTAAACTCATGGTTTATAGCAGATTTACACCGTTTAGCGTTTCATAATAAATGTTTACTATCTATCTTTCACTTTAGCTGTCCTAAAGTTCCTCTATATTTAAGTATACAGATGAATCATCTAAATTGCTATCCAAGGGTCTAAAACATGTATATAAAAGGTATATATATGGTTTCAACACATAAATCTCTAATTTATTTACAGCAAAATGCATCTCTAGTTTAATATTAGATCACTTACAATGCCTCGCACAAACTGATGCTGGAGATCAATACGTTTCTTGGGCCGCTGTGTGGTTTCATCCTCTTCACCACTCGCAACTCTCTCAGCAGACTCTGCATCCTCAACTTGCCGAGGTCCACTGTTTGCAGTACTGTCCATGCTACTGCTCACATCATCGTCCTCGTTGCTCCCCCCATCACTGCTCTCGGCAATGTCGAGCTTCTCCAATAGAGAAGTTGCATTCATAACAAGGTTCATCTGCCCTTTTCCTATATCAGGTTCATCTGTCTGCTCCGAACCACCTGGCCTTTGTTGTTCTTCATTGCCAGTAGGTTCTTCTGCATCTGATCCATTCCATTTTTCAATGACTGTCGGCTTATCTATTCCAGATTCATCGGATTTTGCTCCATTTACCTCAAGATTGGTCTCATTCTGCTGCTGCTCATCTGTTGGTTTGTCCGATTTAACATGATCTGCGTCGAGATTAGGCTGTTTCTGCTGCTCGGCTGCAGCTGCATTTGATTGGACAGGATCTGCCTCAATATTGGGCTCGTTCTGCTGCCGGTCTTCTTCTGTATCCGATTGAATGTGATCTACCTCGTTTCTTGTTGCTGGATTGATCTCTACAGCTGCTTGAGGATCATCTGTTGATGTATTTACCTGAAGATTTTCCAAAGCTGATTGAATCGAAGAGACATCGTCTTGCGCCTCGGATTCGCTCATGGTGTGCAAAGCAGAATCTTAGCCCTAGCCCTAATGTGGTATCCTAAAATATGCTAAGAATATTCCAAGTATTCAAACAGATGGATATATATATATATAATAATAATAACAATAAACTATGTGTGTGCGTTCGTGCGTATGAATGTAATCATGGTTGCGAATGAACTGATATTATTATAATTATAAAGTAAATAATTTAAAATATGCTAGTTTTAAAGTTCATAAACTGTTACCAACCAAATTCACTGATTTCATTTAACTTATTTATTTATTTTATATAAATCGTAAAATGTTAATTTTAATTTAATAACATTGGTGAATAAAGTTTATTTGCATTGATTTAGTATTATAAACATTTATGTTTCATATTAGTATATTCGAATGATAACCGTGTACGAGAAAACAAATGTACAAGAATATTCTGTATGTTAAGTTCCCACGTTACCTTGGAATATTCAAAGAATATACCATATACCTTGACCTCAATCTCGCAGATGGCCGGTTTTGTCAGTGCTTCATATATTAATATATTCGATGCGCATACTGTTATTAAGGGTTAAATCAATGTGTTTGGCAGAGTGATTTGTATATCAATATAAAATAATCGATGTACAATAGTAAAGGTAGGTTATTAATTTATACAATGTAATTAAAATATAATTAGAAATACAATTAAATCTACTAATTATATTTGTAATTTAATAAACATTGATTTAAAATGTCTTGGGACTGCATTTTCTACATACTTTAATTGTCAACGACGTCATTTCTAAGTAATATATTTTCAATGTAAAAATGATTTTTCATGAATTATTTAATAAATAGGGATTGCGTGTGTATGGCATCGGACTGACCAACTTTAACAAAAGAATATATAAATTAAAAGCAAAATATGATATTATTTAAGTTTAAAATATCTTTGCAATAAAGCACCCTCAAACTGAAATGGGACTCTTCATTAATAAAAATTAGTAATTTTAATTATTTAATTAGCATTTATTAATGATTATATAAAATTTAATATAAAAATATTCTCTAGATTATTATATGTTTAAAGAAAGAATAACAAAATTAATTGTTAGGAATCCCTTAATCAAAAAATAAATTATAAAAAATATATTACATCTTTATTACTTTCACTATTAAAATTCATACATTTTCTTGCAACTTTGTTAATTTTGATGATTTTAATATTTCTCTACATTAATCCATATTGAATGGATTTAATGTATACAGTGCATGCATGTCAACTTTTTCGCCAGTAAAAAAACCATGTTTTATTAAAGCCTCTATATTTCTTTCTCGTGTCATCATCATTATAATTAAAATTATATAATTTTTCTAACATTATTTTTTGTAATGACTTTAAATTTATTAATGACTTGACTCATTTAAACAAAGTAGTTATATCACAAGTATAGAGTAAAAAGGATTATCATTAGCTTCTATAATCTTTGCATTAATTAAAGATTGATTTAGGCTTTTGATACCTTCTTAATCATGGATTAAGTAGGGGTATTTTAATAAGCATGCCATGAAAAACATTTGATGTGTGTTGTACTAGGAGCATTAAGTATATTGAGTGATAACATAGTTTTATATAAATTTTTTAAATGACAACCATTTCTAACCTTAAGTGACATGCAAGTGTTGTAATTAAGAAAGTTGAAGTGTAATATAATTTCTATGTCCTTATGAATGTAAATTGATGTTTTTTTTCACATAACTTTAACTTAGTGTAGAATTTTTAGATTTTTTTTGACGTCTGCATTCATGATAAAACATTTATAAGGCATCTTATTTATATTTGCCACCACAAGGTCTTTTATTAAGATATTTGGCTATCAAAATGTGAGAGTTAATCTTGACCACTAGCTAATGTTCCGATGAATGGAGGCACTACAATATATATATATCGAATATAAACACATATTATTAATTATTGAAAACCCTAGAATTTTACCCCAAATGACAAAATTGGTAATTCGTTAAATGTGCCGTTATCTATAAAAGAGATTACAATTAATTCCAACATTTATATTCTATGCTTATGCACTTCATCATTCTTGTGTTTTGCAACTCATGTTTTGAATTATATTATATATATATATATATATATATATATATATTATATATATATATATATATATATAATATATATGTTATTTGTTCAAATATAATTTTAAAAAATCATGAATATATATATACCCACAGCCTATGCAACATGAAATACTGACAAGAAAATAATTTAATGACAACAAATAACAAGTTTAATGAATATTAAAGAACAATAGGTTAATATAAAAAATGCATGTGATTAAAATTTCAAAAAGGATACAAAATAATAATACTGGAAGCTCCCACCAAACTTATTTATATTTATGTGATGTACACATTAGTTTAAAGAGCTTTATTTTTAATTTTTCTAAATGTATTTATTAATATGCATTTTACATTTAATAATCAATTAAAATCTAA
Organism: Selaginella tamariscina; assembly: GCA_003024785.1. Taxonomy (NCBI): domain Eukaryota; kingdom Viridiplantae; phylum Streptophyta; class Lycopodiopsida; order Selaginellales; family Selaginellaceae; genus Selaginella; species Selaginella tamariscina. Next base: position 4,814 of record PUQB01000278.1, read on the forward strand.
TCAAATCTGCTGCTTTATGGTTAACATGTTTTAGAATGCATAAGTTGAAGATCATATTAGTTACAAATATGTGTGTACAATATAAATAATAATAACCTCTATAGTGTTTAACAAAACACTAAGTCTTCCAGCTTGTTTAATCATTTTGTTTTTCATTGATATAACACACTTTTAAATACGAATGATGTTTTTGTTTGATGTTCTAAATGAGTGTGTGAAAAGGCATTTTCTATTTAATGTGTTTATATATAATTTGACATGTATAATTGTGTTAGAGTTTAGAACTTCCTTTGTGTTTAGGGTCTACATTTAACATTTATGATATTATATTTATATATACACACTCCAAATGCATGCTAACTTACACATTATTCATTTCTTCCTCTCTCCACTAACTCTGAAAATGGTTTGCAAACAAAATTTCTATGTATATTAAGAGTGATTTAGCATTGCTTTTAAAAATATTATTAACTAAAAGAAGTCGTGTGATAAACACATATCAAACAATGCATTTGTAGACAAACTACAAAATAAACATACTTTAAGTAGTAAACATATTAGAAAAGTATTCAATAACTTAAAAAACACATCCACACCAAACTATAAAATGAACACACCTAAGTAATAAATTTATTAAGAAAGTATTCAATAACCCAAAAAACACATCCACGCCACTCATACATGTCTTATTTATATAAAGTGAAACATAAGTGTACATACATATTTAATATTTATACAAATCGGGAGAATCGAGTTAAATTTAATAAGTAAAGGTAATAAGTCTACATGCAATAAACAATATAAATATACATGTGTGTGTATGTAATTGTATATGTGTGTATTCTGACATTTAACTCATTTCTATTTATTTACATTTACTAAATTTATATGGTTACATAATACAAGTTTTATTTAAATCTATTAAATTTATACATTTTTTACACATATTGACATACATTTATCATACATTTGTATTTATCATCAATATCATACATTATTTACAATTATATTCATTTAGGGTTAATATAAATTTATTTTTTATGGTTAGGGATTTCATTTGCTAGGTGGCAGCACTTGTAGGCATTTATGGAGCATAGGCAGCAACCATATTTGTAATAACAAGAATGGCCAAATCATGACAATCAAGATAGCAAAACCCAATTCAAGGTAGCACAACCAAATCACATTGGTGGCAAGAATAGTTGTAGCAAAGTGGCAGAACCCATATTAGCATATTTATTGTGTAAATATACACAAAATATATATGGATAATATCTTATTTGACACAACTTGAGTGTAAATGTGTATACACAAACATATCTAAATCATACATACATACATACATACATACATACATATATATATATATATATATATATATATATATGTGTGTGTGTGTGTGTGTGTGTGTGTGTGTGTGCGTGTGCATGTTTATGTATGTATTATCATGTTTATGTGTGTAATATCGACACTTGATGTCCTCGAAAGCTACATGCCGGTTGGCAGTCCATTCGTAAGGTGCCTCCTTAGTGAGTAATTCAGTGTCCTATCCCGTATTGTCGGATGAACTTGCAGTAGAACCTTGTCTTTCCTGAGAACCATCGGAGTTCTGTGACATTTTGGGGAGGTGGCATCTTGGCCAATGCTCGTACTGACCCAGAGGTCCACGGTGATGCCTCCTTTGAGCCAATGTGTCTAGCAGTTTCCATGCGGTCATGCCAAACACACATTTTGAAGGGTTAAGAGATATTCCGTATTCTTGGCAGCACGAGAACACCCATTCAAGGCATGCCAAGTGGTCTTCTGCCGGTCCATAAGTCATCAAGGAATGCTTGGACGAAGTCCATGAGGTTGTCCAGAAATATATGCTGGACCAACCTCTAGAACATGGCTGGAGCATTGCAGAGTCCGAATGGCATAACCTTAAATGCATTGCTTCCCAATCCGTCATGAATGCAATCTTGGCTCGATCTTCCGCTGCGATCGCAACCTAGTTGGATGGAGAACGGGTCCTTCTCTGTGGCGGCATTCAGTCGTCAATAATCTATGCAAATCCTTAGCCGCCCATCATTCTTTGGTATGATGACAAGTGGTGAAAGCCACTATGGTTCTAGATGGGGTAAACGAAGTCCGTTTCGAGCCACTTGTCAATTTCCTGCTTGGCCTTTCAAGCGTAGTTTGGAGTGATGCAGTACGGTTGTTGGTGGCTAGGTCTTACGTCGGGTTTTAACTTGATCCTGTGCTGGCATAACTCTAGCGGTACTCCCCTCAAGTTGTGGTAAGTCCAAGCAAATACTTCCCTATATTTACAGAGGTAGTCGACAATTTGCTCCCTCTGTTTTGATCCTACATGAGCATTGACATTCATCAAACGGGGTTCCTTGTTAGTGCCTATGTTGACCTGCTTGATCGCCACTTTGAGAGTCATGTTAACCCATACATTGGCTTGCCACGATACTCCTCTTGGGCAAGCGGGGCGACGCTCTGCATTTCCTTCCACATAACGAGCCACCTTGGGATCTACACTTTTGGGATTTCTACTCCAGCCTCTAGCCAAGCCACCATGTATGCGATGACAGACTATCGTACTTCCTATTGAGGGTCTACCTTTTTATGATGAATAAGTTCAGTAAGCACGCCAGGATGGTTGCTTCTTCTTTATCGTCTAGCCCCTCGCTCCAGTCTGGGAGGTGGTACTCCTAGGGTCGGGATTCTGATGGTGGTGCCCGGACTTGTTCCGCAACAACGGATATTAGTCCTCCTTTGGTGGAGAACCGGACATGCTGGTTCTCCTAGTCATATTGTACCCTCACACTCCTGAGCCACGGACGGCCTAGGAGTAAGTCAAACCCCCCTTTTGCGTGCATGTCGAGGATGACCACATTTATCAAGAACTTGACACTTTGAATTTTGATCTCTACTTTCCTCATGATGCTCTTGGGCCCCATTTTTTTGGCTCGCCATACGTATGAGGAAGAGTGAGGGCTCTAGGGGTGGCATTCACAGCTCTTGATGAAGCTCTGCTAACATGATGTTTACTCCTAATCCTCCATCTATGATCACGTTGTGGACTATGCAGTTCACCACCTGGATTGGTATGGCTGGTACGTCATCCATAAAGTCGATGGTTGTCATCATGACCCTTAGTGCGGGTACTGTGGGTCCATGTTGCTCTGAGTGAGGACTTCATATAGCCTGGGAAATAGCCAGAGTAGCTCGCCTAGGGTCACCAACACCTAGGTTTCCTGTACTTTCCCTGTGAGGACCTTCTGCAATCATGTCGTCCCTCTTGCCTGTTGTGCAAGTCTCACCTGCTCTGCAACGGCCTCCACTTTGGTGAACCTTGCTCCCATTGTCCTAGTTCCACAAGTTCTGCTGCCACTTCCTCCTCAATGAATTTCCCGTCGTCTTCCTCCTCGAGGTCTACCGGTGGTCCTATATGTCAAGTTGATTGCCTCATATGCAGCTCTAGTGGTGACATTCCTACATGGTTGGCTTTGTGTGCAATGGGGGTGTTGTGGGAGCCATGATTGGTCCTTTAGCTACCCTTGTGGGCCCTAGCACATGTGCTTCTAGCATGAGTTTGAGCATCAAGATCTAGGAGCATCGGTACAGCGGGTGGTGCCTGCTACCCAAAATGCAGATCATCTCTCAGTGTTCCGGTCGTCTATCCATGTCGTCGTACCTCTGTCAATATGGTTGTCGCTTCCGGGAGTGTGACCTCCGATTCTGGTCCCCTGATTGCAACCTACGACAGGGCTGGCCATTGCCGCTGTCCTGTGCAGTTGGTCCCTCTAGTTGTCTGGGTCCTCTTGTTATATAGCCAAGGCGACTGCTAGGGATACCACTTCAGTGAACCTCCACTTGATCAACCAGTAACAATTGTCCGTGTTGTGGGATTCACGGACATTACAAACTTGTAATACTTGTCCCCATGCACGATGTACCCTAGTTGGACGAGGGTGGCGGTTAGGTCCTCCTTTTGCACTGCCTCCTTGTGGGCCTCCCCTTGGTGTGATTGCACATGCTCTCTAGCTTCCAATCGCCGCTCCTTTCTGGCGGGCCTTGGGCGTTCAATAAGTTCTCTTCATCCGTGGTGGCGTCGTTCGCCCCTCAGCATCTGATTTGTATTGCACCTTTCTCTCTTGGCGTCTCTCGGCTTTCTATTGCTCCGCCTTCTTGAGTAACTTGTCGAACGTTGATCATTGTCCAACCCGATTCACTTGCGGATCTTCAATCGTATTCTTTTGGTACCACATTTTCTTGATTAGGTTGACGGGGGAATCCTTAGTCGGGCGATGTACCCCAGCATGCGGACCATATATTCGTCAACCGACTCTCCCGCTTTTTGTTTCAAGTTAGTTAGCTTATGAATTACCTCCTCCTTGCTCTTCTCCTCCCAGAAGGTGTTGTCTTCTTGTCTAGAGTGCATGTGAACGCACTCAACTTCTTGTGGTTGTCGCTTACGTTTCTCTCAACTCACACACCTACTTGAACTTGTGTACATGCTTGTCAATGTCTTCACCCTTCGCTCCTCAAAATGCGGGTAAGGGCACTATCACTATGTTCTCCTACATCCGATTGAGTGCGCGGCTAATAAGGTCACTAAATCGACTCCCATAGCGTCTTGTTGAGCCTAGGAGGTGCTCTAGTCTAAACCCTCCGCTTCGGATGTGCTGTAGTCCACATCCAAGTATCCTATAGGTACCTTTTTCCTCCCTCACACCCCGCCCTTCGATTGAGGGTTGGTGACGAGGATGGGCTCCTCCTAGCTGTCCCTCAAAGGCCCCCTTCACGGGACTAGCCTGATGGCTGTCAAGCCACGATCCAGGAACCAGGAAGAGAGTAGGATTCCAATAACAAGAAGGCTTAACTCAGGAATAGGACCGAGAGCAGGACAGGAACTAGAAATAAGACAGGAACAAGACGGATCTAGGAGCAAGATAGGATCAGGATAGGATCTGGGAGCAAGACAAGAAAGCGCAGGACAAGATCCAGGAACAAAATAGGAACATAACAGGATCCATGAGCAAGACAAGAGTTAGGAGGTAAGGAGCAAGACACGAACAAGACAAGAACAAGAATGATCGTAGAAAGACTGGTGTTGATTGTAACTAATTGTATGACAATTAGGTCGGAGCTTTTATGCTCACAACTCCAAGCTAATCTGGTCATGAGTCTAATCTAGTCACGAGTCTAATCTAGTCATGAGCTAAGAATAGTGACCCTTATCCTCTAGGCATATCCTATAGGAATTCTATAGGAATATCCTGTAGGTATATCCTACAGGCATATCCTGTAGGTATATCCTGTAACCCGTATCCTGTATCCTGCATCCTGCATCCTGTATCCAGTATCCAGAATCCTGTATCCTGTATCGGGTTGTAACAGCACCTCCTTCCTCCAAAGTTGCTGCCTTCCATCGACATTATCCTTCTAAACCAGGTCCTAAGACTCGTGGAACTCGTCTTTAGGAAGCATGGAGTAAGTTGGATACAGGTTCCCAAGTGCGATCGGTAGGCAAATAACCTTTCCAACCACCAAGTATTGAAGTTGGCGGCGATGAAGATGAGAATCAAGGATGGCTGCAACTTCATACTTAGGTTCACCAGCAATGACCACATGGGGAGAGGAGAAGAAGCACGACCAGAAAGAGAAGAAGGATGATACGGCTCCAACAAGGAGGTGTGAAACACAGGATGAAATTTCACCGTAGATGGTAACTCGAGTCGGAAAGCTACAGGATTAACCTCCGTCACAATCCTGTAAGGGCCCAATCGTTGAAAATCCAACTTAAAAGAAGGCATGTTGGTGCGAATGTGTCGATGAAGAAACCACACGAGATCACCAATCTTGTATGCAGGTGCCGGCTGACGGTGAGCATCAGCATGATGCTTGTATCGTTCCTGTGCTGCTGAAGATGAACCCGGAGATCATCCTACCTGACAAAGATGCTGGAGATGATCCTGTACTGCATGAGCGGAAGAAGGAGAAGCAAGAGGAGCAAAGTCAAAACATGGATGGTGGCCTGTAAGAGCAAAGAAAGGTGTTTGGCCTGTAGATGCGTGAACGGAGTTGTTGTAGGCAAACTCCGCCATTGGAAGAAGGTCCAACCAGTTGTCCTGTTGGTAACTGATGAAGCAACGAAGATATGTTCCAAGGTCTGAATTGTGCGTTCTGATTGCCCATCAGTTTGCGGATGATATCTTGAAGAAAGATCTGTTTTAACTGTAAACTCCGAAGAAGCTCTCGCCAAAACTTGGACATGAATTGTGGATCTCGATCGGAAACAATGCTCTCAGGAAGACCATGATGTCGGAACACTTCACGGATCACCAACTCAGTAGTTGTCTGTCCTGTAGCTGTCTTGTTGTAGGGTAGGAAATGAGCATGCTTGGTGAAACGGTCAACCACCACAAGAACTGCATCGAATCCACGAGAAGGAGGAAGATCTGTGAGGAAATCCATAGAAATGGATCTCCAAGGAACAGAAGGAACAGGAAGAGGATGAAGAAGACCAGAGGGTGCATGACGAGGCAACTTCGACCTGTTACAAGTGTCACAGCTCCGTACAAACCTTTCCACAAAACCTCGCAACCCAGGCCACCAATAGTTGCGAGTCATCAACTCCACTGTCTTGGCCACACCAAAATGTCCTGCAGCCGGGGTATCATGACAATCCTGTACCACACGAGTCCTAAAAATACCAACAGGAACGTACAGGAGACCTTCCCGGTACAGGAGTCCATCCCTGTATGGAACACTTGTAGTCTGAACGGGAACTGGAGGAAGAGGAACTTGCAATGTCAGGATGAATGTGTGAAACACATTCTTTGCCAAGTCGTCTGTAGCCAACTGCGAACGGATGTCCTGTAGGAGTGTTGAATTTGCTGGAGCCTGATGAACCTGTAGTGCCGCAAGCCGGAATCGATCAGGACCCAACAACACTTCTTTGACAGTCATATGCAGGATCGCCCGGGCGGTGCAAGGTAAGAGCGCCTAGACAATGCGTCCGCCTTGCCATTCCGAAAACCGGGCCTGTAGACGATGACGAAATCAAAACGTGATAGGAACTCCGCCCACCTAGCCTGTCGCCGACTGAGAACTCGAGCCGTTTGAAATACTCCAGGTTCTTGTGATCCGTAAGAACTTGTACAGGATGCGCAGCACCTTCCAGGAAATGCCGCCACTCCTCGAACGAATCCACAATGGCCTTGAGTTCCTTGTCATGAATCTCGTAATTGATCTCCGCCGAAAGGAACTTACGAGAGTGAAAAGCTACAGGATGAAGCAACTTGTCTTCTCCAACTTGTGATAGGACGGATCCTACTGCAAAATCCGAGGCATCTGCTTCAACGAAGAAAGGACGAGAAGGATCAGGATGTGCTAAAATCGGAGCTGTCGTGAAGGCGTCCTTGAGTGTTGTGAATGCATGTTCCGCCTTGTCGGACCAAGAGAAAACCCTGTGCGCTTGGTGAGTTCCGTGAGTGGAAGTACACGCTTGGAGAAGTCCTGTATGAACCGCCTGTAGAAGTTTGCAAAGCCAAGGAAACATTGTACATCTCGTACAGACTTGGGCCTCTCCCACTCCACGATGGTCTTCACCTTGTGCATGTCCATGGAAACGCCAGCAGGAGAGACGATGTAGCCCAAGAACTCCACAGAATCCCTATCGAAAAAACACTTCTCCAACTTCGCATACAGGCCATGCTCGCGAAGCCGCTGTAGAACAATCGTACATGCTTGTCATGTGCCGCCTGGTCCTTGGAGAAAATCAAAATGTCGTCGAGGTAGATCACCACAAACTGGTCCAAGAAGTCACGAAAGATGTCGTTCACCATGTGTTGGAACACGGCTGGGGCATTGGTAAGGCCGAAAGGCATCACCGTGTACTCGAAGTGTCCATACCTTGTACGAAAGGCAGTCTTCCACTCATCGCCTGGACGAATCCGTACAAGGTTGTAGGCCCCTCGTAAGTCGATCTTCGTGAACACCTTTGCTCCTCGCAGCCGATCGAGAAGTTCCGGGATCAATGGCAACGGGTACCGATTCCGAATGGTGACTTGATTCAAACCCCTGTAGTCCACAACCAAACGTAAACTCCCATCCTTCTTCTTGACAAAAAGATAGGCGCTCCTGCAGGGGACTTTGAGTGACGAATGAAGCCGGATGCCAAGTTGTCCTCGATGTACTGACGAAGAACCTCCAACTCTGTGGGTGACAATGCATAAATCGGTCCGAACGGTGGAGTCTTTCCTTCCGCAAGATCAATAGGACAGTCGTAGGACCTGTGAACAGGAAGAACTGCAGCCTTGTGCTTGTCAAAAACGTCCTTAAAGAGTGATACTGGTGGAAGAAGGAAAAGGAGAAGGAGATTGAAAAACAGGAGAGTCAGACACAGGAAAGGTAGAAGAGGACGTAGGAGTTACTTGAAAGGCAAAAAGGTGGAAAGGAGCAGGATCAGTGGCAAGTTCATGCATGGTAGTGGTAAGAACTCGGAGAGGAGAAGGAGGGAGCTGTGACTGAAAAAGAGGAAGGATCTTGGGGGTGGAACAGAAGCAGAGTAACAAAAGAGGCAGGATTGGAGAAACCTGTGTGGATGTTGACGAGTGTACAGGATTGGAAGAATCCTGTACAAGTCCGTGGTTGCACAGGAGTGAGGGAAGCCTGCGATGTGCTGACGAACCAACAGGAGGTGGATCCTGTTGAGGAGGAACCTTCGACACTGATACAGGATTGGAAGAACCCTGTACAGGAACCGCAAACTTACAGGAGTGGAGAGAGCCTGCGGATGTGCTGAGGAACTGACATGAGGTGAATCCTGTCGAGGAGGAGTCTTCAACACTGGTACAGGAACAGGCACGGTCAATCCTGTAGCTTGTACTGCCTCAGATACTAAGGATGTATCCTGCACAGCAGGAATGGATTGATCCTAGCTGTCGGAGAGGAAAACGTGAGCGTCCTAGACCTCCAGTCGATCTGCGGATTTGCAACAACGAACCATGGCATGCCCAAAATGATGGGAGTCGACCGAGTCTTGATCAAGTTGAAGGAAATTGAACAGTTGAATGTGCCATGACTGCAAGAGAGAGGTTCGGTAGCATGGGTAACTGCGCCAGAAGCAATCAACGCCCATCGGCCACCTCTACAGGAACTGCACGCTTCAACTTCACCACCGAAATGCCATGTTGAGTTGCAAAAGTGTCATCCATGAAGCATGCATTTGCACCAGTGTCTAACAGGGCAAACTCCTTGAGCTCTCGATTATTAAGATGAATGTGTACAGGAAACTTGAGTGATGGAATGGTATGAGCAGCACCAATGGAGCCTGCACCTACGTCCAACTTCGCGGCTCCTAGACGAAGTGGACATTGAGTTTTCCGACTGAACTTCAGCTTCAACTTCACGCGTCTTGAACTTCCTGGCTTTAATAGGACAATCTGCCACCTTGTGTCCTGCTCACCACAATACAAGCATAGGTTCTCACTGCGCGACGTTGCTTCTCAGCAGCGGAAAGAGAGCCACGCTTGGATTTCTCAACCTCCATAGGAACTACTCCAAAGGTGGTGCAGGAACATGTACCACAGCTGCAGGATTGGTTTGCAGGAACTGCTGACGGGATCTTTCCTGACGACGCTCAAACAAACGGTTGTCGCAACGAACAGCTTGTTGCATGATCTCCGCTAAGTTTGGGCATCCGGTAACGTAAGGAGAAGGTCCTTCACGTCATCCCTCAACCCAAAACGGAAAGTGTTCGATCAATGCAGTCTCGTCCCATGGAATGTTCGTGCAAAGTTGCTGAAATTCGGATGCATAACGGAAGCTGGTCTGGATCCTTGAGTGAGCTTCCGTAACTTCGTGCATGGAACGGTACTTATCAGGATCTCCAAAGCAGGCTTCAAAGGCAGCCACGAAACCTTCAAAGTCTTCCATCAATGGGTCGTCACGCTCCAGCAAGGGGCAACCCAAGCCGTGGAGATCCACTTAGTAAGGATGCCAAAAGGCCAACCTTTTGTGCATCGTCGAGTAGCGGCGTGGTTGCATGCGGATCAAGAGCCGGATCTGATTCAGGAAACCTTGGAAATCGGCACGATTGCCACTGAACTTCTGGCATGCTGATCTTCGGCTCCGAGAAAAGTTCGATGAAAAGGGAACCACCGATGCCTGAGAGAGAGCCTGCGCAGCAGCCTTGGAGGATGCATCAGCAGCTGCATGCGCCGCATGGTGGAACCTTGCAGATCGGTGACCACTTGGCGCAAAGTGGCCAGCTCATGAAGCAACATTTGGTGCTCGCGTTGAAAGTGCTCAAAATCAGCCATGATCTATGAAAGAAAAAGGAGGAAAACGAAGGAAAAAATCAAGGAAAAAAAAGTAGCTGGGAAACGAGAGCTATGAAAGCAGTTACTATCAAACTGTCAAGCCACGATCCAGAACCAGGAAGAGAGCAGGATTCCGCGAACAAGGAAGGCTCGACCTAGGAGAGGATAGGAACAAGATAGGATCGGGAATAGACAGGAACATGACATGAAAGACAAAACAAGATTTAAGAGCAAGACCGGACAGGACAGGATCTGAGAGCAAGAAAGAGCAGGAGGTAAGGAGCAAAACAAGACAAGACAAGATTGATTATAGTAAGAAGTGGTGTTAATAGTAACTGATTGTACAACAATTAGGTCGGAACTTTTATGTTCACAACTCCAAGCTAACCTGGTCATGAGTCTAATCTAGTCATGAGCTAAGAATAGTGACCCTTATCCTCTAGGCATATCCTATAGCATATCCTATAGGCATATCCTATAGGTAATCCTATAGAATATCCTGCATGCATATCCTGTAGGTATATCCTGTAACCCGTATCTTGTATCCGAAATCCTGCATCCTGTATCGGGTTGTGACAGTTGGTGCCATTTTCCTCAGCCCGAATAACACCAGCAGCATCCATCCTCTTGAAGTAATTCTCCTCATGGCGTGCACTAGTACAATGAAGTTTCACAAAGTTGTAACACATGTCTTCAAGCCTTTCCCATAGTGCATCCCACATTCGTGACAAAAAATACGGAAGCATGGTGTGCCGTCTTTATCAAATGATATAAGTTCACATTGATCTTGATGACCAAGAGCCCTCAGCTTTTCCTCATTTGATCTGAATGCCTTTTTCCACTCTAAGGTCAGCTTCCTTATGCTGTCTTTGAATTTAAACAAATTTCTGGCTGCCACTCACTACATTATTGATTGCAGGTTAGAGCTACATGTGTATCTGTTCATTTGATGTAAGTGCATACGCTCTTTAGCGTGTGCCCCTCTCTCTCTCTAATAAAGGTTAATATAGTATATATCTATATATATGTGAATTTTATATACGCAAACACCACGACATGTAATATTTATATAAACTTTATATTTGTATTTGGTCTAATGCTCGAAGTACAGCATATATATGCATGATACACGAGAGGTCGTGATCCCCTCTCTCTCTCCACATTCATACAGACCTTTCTTAGAGGTTTATTTATTTTTTTTATATTTAAAGATTGAGGACTTCCGAATCTCTAGTTCTGATGTTAAAGTTACGTTGTTTTTTTGGTACACACGATTTTTTTGTACGTGGAGTTCTTGTGGAATATTAATGGCGACTTGATTTCATTAATTTCTATACATTACGTTATATACCCTGGGAAAGGTATATACGTATTCACGTGACAGCACATTTACCACAGTAACAATTTTGAGTAAATATTAGTAATACATTATTATATATGTATGAATAAAATAGAAAAAGTAAATAAATAAAAAGATCTACACAGTCAAATGTAAAATGTCCATAATACCCATAGGTCCTTTGTAACATTTTTGAATTACTTAATCTCATATAGTTCTTTTTAGTAATCATATAAGACTCCATAAGGCATTTAATTTGATAAATTTGTTTATGTTTTCAACAAAAACCATTTAAATATTTAAGTTTACATATCAAAACTATGATGACTGGCTGAGCACTATGTTTGTTAAAAAATATTATAAAAAATAAAAAGAAAGTATCTTGAAGTTGAAACTTTATTACTCAGTTATGTGAGAGGTTCAACATTAAACTTATAAAACTAATAATTAACCAACCTGATCAAAATATTTAAAAACTAAACCTCCTATGACATGAGCACTAAATATGAACTATGGGAGATTTTCTGCTGGAAATCATTTACAAAAAACGATTTATTAAAAATCTGGGTTAAAACAATGTATAGAATTAAACAACACGTGGCAAATAACAGGAGTTTAAAAATGTTTTATCAATTTATTTATTGTGTTGTGTGTATGCGTGCGAATAAATACACATATACATATGCATATAACATGCATACGTGTGTACATACAACAACACATAAGACATACTCACATACTATACACATATATGTACGTGTGTACACAACCAGACGTGGCGGGTTCCTAGGTGATTTTTGTAAATTACAGGGGATTATTTAAGTAATCTTTTCTTAATTATAAATTTTCTACAGAATTCAATTAAATGATTTTGTATTCAATGTAATGTTTGAATTTCAATACATGGTTTCATGCCAAGAGTCCCTCGATCTAATTTTTTAATTTTATTAAATTTGAATAAAGTTTTCATCTCACGTTTTTCAAGAAAAAGCGGGAAACGTTGCTGGCCTTTATTTAATATACAAAAAATCACATTATCAAGGTTACCGTTAAAGAACTTATGTTTAGCGAATAATGTGAAACAGAGGTAGCAAGGGTTTTTATTTTCGGCTTCAGACTGTCCGGATTTGCCGAGATCTGCGGGCATCCATTTCAGCACCTCTCAATTTGTGTTAGATTCTGCTTATAAGGTAAGTTTCCCGCTTGTGATAAGCGCTCTCTAAAGAATTTGTTATTTCCTGTTTGTAAGGGTTTGCAAATCAATCTCCGGCCTCAGCCGTTCAACCTCTGTCTCTCAGATCTGAAGGGCGATTTCAGCTGGCAAATTGAGATCTGCAGTCTATATGCCGGCATTCATCAAATTGTGTTAGATTCTGCTTATAAGGTTTGGAAATCTCTTTTTTTAATCCTAAAAATCGCTCTTTTTTTTTGTGATCTAAAGAATTTGTTATTTTCCTGTTTCCAATCAATCTCCGGCTGTGAACTCATTGTGTCTTCTCTCAGACCTCCCCATCGAACGATCTGGCACCAGTTTCATGGAGAAAGAAACTGCCTGGTAACATTATAATGTATACATACATAATGTATTATACATTTACATATACATTACATAATTATATGTATATAATGTGTGTATATCTTTTTATATAACAGGTATCTATGCCCGTACGGGAGTGTCACTGACGTATGTTATTTCCTTACCATGTAGGTAACATTATAATGTATAATTAATATACATACATAATATATATATAATATATATATATTGACAGAAATTGAACCCACAGCCTTTAGTTCTCAGCTTTTACACTTTTAACAGTGAGGCTTTTTGTAGTTATATCTGTGAAAAGATATACATATGTTATAATTCGTATATACGCAAAAGTCATACATTCCCTTAATATGTAGGTAACATTATAATGTATTAATAATATACATACATTATATATGTGTGTGTGTGTGTGTGTGTCTACAAATTATAACGTATGTATTAATGTAATGTATGTATAACAGGTATGCTTGGTGTATCATCAAAAGGCATAGCAGGTATGTATTCCCTTACTATACAGGGGAGTGTAAAACAGTGATGTAGCTAGTCTAAATGTATGGTGGCATGGACAGTAGGAGTCTAGTCAATCCCTCGTCAGGTAGCCTTAGGAGCTCGCCAAACAATCCGTGTTGGTACGCAAATGCACCACAGTATGCATTTAAGTGCATACTTGTATGCTTCAAAATGACACACTTGGATCAAGGGATGTAAAGTCGTCACTCTAGTGTTTCTGTTTATCCTGCCATATATAAGCACATGGGCCCATTGAATCTCACGCATGACCCAATAAAGGATGAGTTATGAAGTTCTTATGCCACTTTGATAACCACGTTTCTACTCTTGCCAAACCCCATAGTTATCGATCTCGTACATCTCTATAGTACACACGATGCATGTGATAGGCTAAGCTAGATTTCTATGTCGGGAACAGTCGGAGCTCGTCGATCGAATTCCATGTGTAAAGAGGATGTTGATGTACAAGATTGATAACTATGGGGTTGGTAAGGATAGGAGCATGGTTATCAAAGTGGCATGGGGCTTTATAACTCATTCTTTATTGGGTCATGCGTGAGGTTCAATGGAATCTATGTATTTATCTATGGCAGGATAAACAGAGACACTGGATACATCCTTAATTTTTTCACCCAACGGCTAGTTTCCCCTCAACGGCTAGTTTTTAAAAACTTATTAGCTACGTTTTCAATTACATGACGTGGCATTTTATATCACAAGCAAAATGCTTAATAAAGTTTCACATGATTATATTTATTTCTTTTAACATGTTTAACATTAAATTTAGTTATTTAGATTAATATTAAAATCTCAGATTTAAATATAACTTCAAATTTTGAGTTGACTTTACAATATAAATTTAATAATTTAATTAATCATGTAAGATATTAAAACAATATTTTCACATTTTAAATTTAGAATATTTAAACATTTAAAATTTTATTTGATTTACATTGTAAATTTAGTAATTTAATCAATATTATGTGACGATTTAACATCCAACTCTGGTGTTTGCTGAATTATTAAAGATTTATGGAGTCATCGGCAAGATACTCTACCTTATTTAGCAGAGACATGAAGTTAATTAATTCATTAAGTTCCTACGTCCGTATACATTATTGCCACTTGAATTCATTAATTTCTATACATTTACGTCGTGTAGTAATGTCGTGTACCCTGGTAAAGTATATACCTATTTATGTGATAACACATTTACTACAGTCTACAGTATATGCTTGTATATATGTAACAATTGAGTAAATGTTAGTATTATATATATATTTATTAGATATGTATATTTATATTTATTTAATATGTGAATAAAATAATAAATAAGTAAATAAAAAGATCTACACAATCAAAATCTAACTTTGTACTTATGAACATAGTTACCAATTAACGCATTCCAGTGAAAATTTGCTCGTTAGTAACACTTTCGCAACGTCACATTCATAACACACGTTCGGTTCGAATCATGTCTCTTTTAAAAATTCTGAATCTTTCCATGAATTTAAATTAAATTTACCATTAAGCTAGGTTTATCATCCATTATGCTTCTACATAAAGGAGGCAAGAGGAAAGAACCTTTGTGGGAACTTCATGTTATTGAAGGTAAAGCATATGCAAATGGTAAAGAAAACAAACAATGGATCTGTCATTACTGCAACAAAGGATTCGGTGGTAGCTTGAAAAGGCTAAAAGCACACCTTGGGCATGTGCAAGGAGAGGAATCCAACCTTGTGAAGTTGTTGCTGACTCACGGAAACTAGAGTTCAAGATAATGTTTGAGAAGGACTATGGTTCGGTAATTGTCTAGATAGGGTAATCAGCACAAGTGACAGCAAATGCTAGTTGTCATAGTTTCTATTACGACTCTTCTTTTACTTTGAACGTTGACTGTTGTTACTTACTGTACTATGTTAATAAGCCCTAGGTATAAAAGAAACAAGCCCGCTTAATGCACTTGGATATTTAATGATGGTCCGGCCGGATCTTCTTCTACAACACTTAACTTCACCGAGTTCTGCACCGCAGAGGAAGCTGGTGTCACAAGCTTCTCTGTCCAAGCTATTTGCTGCCTTCCGTTCTGAGCTCGACCCTCTGGACCCTGGCCTCCTACCTTGGACCCATTGAGTGCAGACTCTCAAGCGTGCACGGAAGAGGCCTCATTGCCACAGGGGACGTTCAAGTTGGAGAGCTACTCTTGGTGTGCCTGCCTCTACTGTGTTGGAGTTTATGCGAGCGGAAGCGAATATAAATAGAATGAATATATAATTGATTTAATTAATTATCTCATATCATCACAGAGATATATATACATATAAAAGGTCACCACCCTACATTAGGATCAATGACATGGTATGGTAGACAAATCAGAGGATGGACAGATCGGCCAGCGGTTCTCCTAAAGTCCGTCGTCTTTTACGCTATTTACCCGGAGGAAGCATGAGCAGCCAGGTGCCTCCCGCTGGCTTACTGGGGCCGAACACGTACGGTCTCAGTCCCGCGGAGCTTTCTGAGTTGGGAGACACCCATGGAAATGTGGAGGATAATCAACGTGAATACCAGGCAGTGGCTACGGAGATTTTCAACAGCCATTTCTTCCCGATGAACGTCCTCTATCCGCTTGGTTAATCACTCGTGCATTCCCAACATGACTCTGAAGCTGGTAGGCGAGGCTGTATTCAGTCGTGCAGCCTTTGATGTGCAGGCCGGGAAGAGCTGTTCGTCACGTATGGCCGCAGCTGGCCTGTTTGCAGGGGTAGGAAGCTGGACCTCGAGTACAATCTGGATTGCAACTGTAGGAAATGCATTCTGGAGTCTCATGTCACGGTTACCTCCTTTGCGTGGTCAGAAGACAAAGGTGACAGACCTGCTATGCCTCATGGAGGCATTTGTCAGGCTTAACGGGTTCAGCCACGACGACATACAGGTTATTCGCTCGGCATATGCGGTCTGGTACGTAACTGCAGATGGCAGCTACGCCAAGTGCAATGCCGTGGAGCTTCCCCCTGCCGAGCTTGTTATGGCGACAGTGTATCGCTACGCCAACGGATCTTATCTCTTCACCTCCTGCCTCCTGAGGTTTGCAAAGAACAAAGCGGCAGGAAGGGAGATATTGCTTGCTGCCTGTGTGTCCAACTTTGGCAGCGAACTCGCTCCTCAGCTTGTGACCCGCGTAGAGCACGGGCTTGGCCTCTTCTAACCGGCTTTTGTTTACATATGCATATTTACATTTTGCTTTGCTTGTTCTAGCTACTCTACATTAACATGCGTGCTTGTATCACCGGATATTAATACACGCTCTGCTCTATTTGTTTTTGCTTGTTGTTGTGTCTACAAAATGGATCATAGGCTCGCAACAAACATGGGAGGTAACGTTCACAGTATCTTTCGTTCGTATTTCCAACACCATGTTTAAAAATATGTAATTTACTTGAAATTAATAAAAAATATCATTAATGATTTTGTTAATGTGACTACGGTAAATCGGGGTCCTTACAAATGTTAATTTTATAAATTATTATTAACTTTAATATATTGGTACTTTAACATGTATCCTAGGGTCTGTTATGGGAATTTCAGGCGCAGTACAAATTAAGATCTATAATTCCTTAATTTCTCAACAATTATAATGTAAATTCAATTGTTTTATATAATTCTAAAAATAAAAAGTTAAATAATTTTTATATGACGTGTTAATAATTTGTATTATATAAGGTATTAATAACTTTTTCTTTTAAGGAATAAAAAAGGATTGTCTTCCTTATGTTGAGCTCAATCACATCTCTGTTTCTTCCTCCTCCTGGATGGGAAAGTTGCAAGCTCAAATCTTGTACTGCTACACTCTGCATTAAATCCAGAGTGAGATGCAGAGCTTCCAGCAGGGATGTTCCTTTGCCCGCCCAACATCTCCAACAGGGAAAGGTCTTCTAATCTCTCTCACACACACACACACACACGCACGCACATGTGGATGCAGATGGTTCTTCTCGTGGATAAGGAGGAGGAGATCCTTGATAATGTCTGCATGTTCAGTAAGTCGAGAGTCTACTCTGTTCCTTATCCATAGTTCCACAGGAGTTGCTTGTGTTCCAATGAGAGGGACCGACCTAGCTCACCTTGGGATCAAGGTAATGCTCATCCCTGTGTGTGTGCACGGCGCATGGTTAAGTGTAGTTACTGGTTCTTCTTGTTGCAGGATCTTACAGCAGTAACAATTGGAGAAGGCACTCCATTGGAGGTCCTATATAACACCATCTCATCTCTAGGATCTTTACGGGTGGAAGGGACGTTGTTCAGCAAAAAGTGTGATATGTTGGCAAACCTGGCATTGATGCACTCGCCACTGGTATTTCCAGTGAGATGCGATGGAGAAAAAGGAGATGTTGTCCAAGAAGAACCAAATGGAGACGTGAACGTGTCATCAATTAGGATTGTTGGTTCTGCTGCATTGGATCTCATGTCCCTTGCAGGCTTACTGCCTGTCGCTGTTGTGTATAAGGTCGTGGACCTCCCTTGGTTTCGCAAGTCTTACCCCGAAATTCCTGTTACGTCTCTGTGACATTTTTAGTTCTTTCTATTAAAGTATAATTTATCCAGCTACTGTCTCTCTCTCTCTCTCTCTCTAGTTACTGTATCTCTCTCTCACGCGCGCGCACACGCACACACACACACACACCAAGCCAGCCAGCCTGTCCTCATCGGATAACTACACGCATAGAGCTGAATCTACAGAAAGTTTTAGCTAAAGAAATGAACACTCTCTCTCTCCACACACACACTCATATATGTATGCATACATACATAAAATGTGCATATAGAAAATATAAGAAATCGTATCTTTTGTATGTCTTATACTTGTGGGTGAGAGAGAGAGTGTTTAACAGTTTAGCAAAGTCTAATAATTTCTTGTGTATACATAGATACAGTGTGACACAACACACGTGCGTCTGTGTGTTTAGATATAAGATTATAAGATTATATACATGTTACATACTATATAAATGTTTCTGAACACATGCGTGATGGTATTTTGCAGAGAAAGCTTCCATTTGTTTCAAGTGAAGGTCTTCAAAAGCTTCACATTTTCATTTTGTTTTGGCAATTGTACATGTGGTATACAGCTGCTTAACATTGTTGCTGGATATATACATACATATGTATAAACGTCATAGCAATGAGATTTTAATCCTGGTACCAATTAGATGACATGGTAACTCACATTACTTAACTTGAACGAGCGTTTGAATCCAGGGACATTCAAATGACGTGGCATCATGCACAAGACATAAAATATAGGTGTGCTCTTCGCACGCACTCTCACACACACACATGTATTGCATTCGCATTTAAAACACACACACATATTTATGTATGTATGTATCTGTATATATGATGGGCATATGTGTGGGCTCTACAAAATATTTCACGGCTTGTTGTTTTGTTAATGTTTTAGCCATGCAAGTGTTTAAGTTCTACATACGCATAGCTACCTCTATCTTAATTGGTATATATGCATGTATCATATTATGCACATGTATGTATATGTAAAGTTAGTAATGTAGCATTATCAACTAGATCAATTTTATAAACGATATAAATCATACAAATCCAAACCGTTAAAGTTAACGGACACGATGATCCATATTCTTCATACACGTGCAGGGGGTTTGTTTAGGGTGGAATTCCTAGCATAATTACATCAAAGTATATCTTCATTATGTTGAGTTCAAGGACATGTTTGCTTCTTCCTCTTGTATGTGGACTTAGGAGCAAAGTTGTAATTTTAAAACTTTTACTTCTAAACTTTGTATTAAATTTAATGTGAGATAGAGAAGGATGTGCCTTTGCCCATCGATGTCCAACATCTCCAACATGGAAAGGTATCTCCCTCAACACACATGTTTGTAAACAATATGTAGATGGTTCTTCCTGTGGATAAGGATAAAGATTGATAATGCTTGCGTCTTTACTAAGTTGAGAGTCTCTTTGGTTCTTTATTCATAGCTCCACAAGAGTTGCTCGTGTTCCAACGAGAGGAACCGACCTATCTCGCATGGTCATCAAGGTAATATTGACCCGGTTAAAGTGTAGTTAGTTCTTCTTGTTTGCAAAATCTTATAGTAATAGCGATTGAAGAAGGCACTTTGTTGGAGGTCATGTATAACACTATCTCAACTCTAAGATCTTATTAGTGGAAGGGAAGTTGTTAAGTAAAAAGTGCCATTGGCGTTTCCCATGAGATGCAATGGAATGTTGTTGAAGAAGAATTTGACAGATGTTCTCACTAATGTCTTTAGTAATAATTCATAAGAGAGTTTGTTTAAGAAATATTTTAAACTACCAGAATATGTTAAGGATGAAATAAGAAGACATGCTATACTTTTTTCTACCATTCGCCTTGAAGATGTGGTTTTTTTTTGTTGAACTATTAAGTTTTACTAATTTTAAAATTATAAATTCTAAATTTCACTTGTCATTTTTGAGATTCATCGTGAACCACAATTATATTATTTTTCTAAGAACTTTAATGAATTCAACTCGAATTCAAACTCATAAACTTAAAATATAAAATAGAACACATCGAAACTTTTAAGATTTAAACTTCATTATTCTTTAAGAAAAATATTATAATCAGACACTAAATGTAAGTTGTGATTCAAAGTAATCTTGATTATTCTTAACCTTTCTTATAATTCTAAAACTTTTATACACCATTGATTTCTAAACAACTTTTATACACCATTGATTTCTAAAGGATAATAAGAGGTAGTTGTTGGCCATTGAAAGTCATTATAATGCATCTTATTAAATTAAATTCACTAATAATAATAATATTTTAATTTAAGTATGTTTATAATAACATATTAAATTACGACTATAAGATGAGGAGATCATCAAAATCAAATAAATAAATTAATGTTATAGTATTGAAACATCATTACAAAAGTATGATTTAGAAGTTATTACTTAATTCTTAATTTATAATGGTTATAAATAAAGTTTTGTAACAATTATTTTTTTTTTCACACTTAAACATTAATTTACCACAAACTTATAAAAGTTCATTTTAAATTTGTTATAAACTTTAATTTTTACTTTTTTGTAATTATGTTATCTCTTTACTAATTATATATGTTTAAAAAATAGAGAATGGTATTCAATTGTTTTTATTGCCTTGTGTCTCTCTTGTATGTTCAATACACCAAGGTGTTAGGTGTACATGTGTATATGTGAGAAAAACATAGTCATTAGATAAATTCATTATGCCTTAAGATATGTTATCTAATTAATCATCGTGTTCATTAATTTTAATGGTGGGGATTTGTATGTTCTATTTAACATAGACAAATATAAGAATATATACATATATAAGATTTATTTATTGTTTATAAAATCAAATCTAATTGCT
Source organism: Selaginella tamariscina (assembly GCA_003024785.1). Taxonomy (NCBI): domain Eukaryota; kingdom Viridiplantae; phylum Streptophyta; class Lycopodiopsida; order Selaginellales; family Selaginellaceae; genus Selaginella; species Selaginella tamariscina. The sequence continues at coordinate 25,948 of PUQB01000278.1, forward strand.
AATGCTATGTTTATATATATATATATATATATATATATTGATATGCATGTATGCTAATTAAGATAACAAACACAAAAGTAGTTTTTTGTGTTGCTAAAACATTAACAAAAGACAACACACCAAGTTATTCTATTTGTTATACTTAATCATTTTTTATTACAAAGCTTAGGAGGATGTTTAAGTATAAATGGGGCTCTCATCAAACCAAGTATGTTGAAGAGTGTCATTAACACTAATTCTCTTTACATGATTATATTCAAGCAACTCGCTAACAAGTCAAGACCCATCTTAAACAGCATTTTCTGTTTGCCCCAAGTAGCCAAATAGAGAAATCAGCCCTAAAGAGCACTCAATTTGCAAGACAGAATTATAAACCCACTACACACCATCTTCTTTATCAATCTTAATTGTTATATCTCAGACTTACCATTAAACAAAGGCTCTTTAAGTAGCAGGCCTTCTACTACAAAGTCACAACTTTGTGAGTATAAACTTTAATCGGACTATCATATCATCGAGAAACTTAATATATTTAAAGCTAAAGTAAGAAGTATGTTAGATTCATGTGTAACACCCAATTATCATAAAGTATGCAATAACATCTAGGAGTTGCTTCATGATTAGCTAATCTATGAGTGCTTAAGTGACTTATTAAGCTATCCTTGGGTGTGTCTCCACGTACTCCATCACCATGTATATGTTGTTCATGTCGTTTCCCTGTGACCTTTCTCACATCTATAATGAAAGAATGTTTGAGAAGAGTTAATAAGTTGATCTCTCATAATGAGGAGAGTGGAAAGCAGATCTTTTTCAATGCTATTACTTTAGCACATCTCTTGTCTCTATAATTCCATATGCTCCTTCTCTAAGTCTATGTAACTTCTCAAACTTGTCCACTAGCCAACTTTATCCTTCACGTTATGAGCATTTCATGTTTTGTACCTCTCGTGTGTGTAGCATGCCATCTTCTTCTGGTTAATCTACAAGCATTTGTTGCTCTCTAGATTTCTATTAAATATACTTCATTACATGTTTTAATATTATGTTTTGTATCCCTTTATGTCTTATTGTATCTGTGTTTATTTATTTCAATCTTCTTATCAGGAATTTGTTCTTTTCTCTCATTCTCATGAATCCTATCAAACCCATCAAGAATCTGGACTCTATTGGAGTTTTCTTCATTTTATAAAGGTTATATATCAAGGATTTTGCCTCCTCCTCCTTGTCCACCAAAAGAACCATTTGCATCCACATGTTTACAAATGCATGTGAGAGAAAGAGTGATATATAAACCTTTTCCTATTGGAGATGTTGAACAACATAGGGCAAAGTAATATCCATGTTAAAAGATCTACACCTCACACAAAGTTTAAAAGTAGAAGTTTTCAACTTGCAACTTTGCTTACTAAATCACATGCAGAGGAAGAAACAAACACGTTCTTGAGTTAACATTTTTACTTTAATTTCTAAACCTTAATTAGACCCTAACATATATAACTGTGGGGATTTGTATGCATATATTTTATTGTATATATTTAACATAGATGGATACCATTAAACAGTTAGAGAATAAAATTATAGAAAGCTATAGTAAATTTTATAATACATTTTAAAAGTGGTCATTCACATTTCTCTTTAAACTTACAAGTAAATGAGTTTGTGAGGCTTTTCATACTTTCATTTTTGATACATTATCTTATATTTATAGTTAAATAAGTGAATAAGGCCTCTCATGCATTATTTTTTATGGTTCTCATTTTATCACTCCTTGTAATTAACTAGTAATTTTAAAAATAACGTTATATGGCATTTCAAATGGTTAAACCCTGGTTCAATATGATATGAATGGATGGATAGAATTCTTTCCCTAGAGTCAATTGTTATTTTCTTTTTCTTTTTTAAAATAAATAAATAAGAACATATTAAAAAGGTAACTCTAATGTCCTACCAAGTAAGCCATTCATATCTTATTATACTTAATATGTGATTAAGCAAGTAGTAATAACTAATGCAAAACTCACTAGTATATTCACTAATTAAATAAATAAATAATTGATACTTACCTTTTTTTCTAATTGTTTTAAGAAAAAAATGTCTCATTTAGTGGCTAAAGTGTATATATATTATATATAATATATTTGTTATAGCATTATCCTTCTCCTCTTAGCCATAAAAATTAAGAATTAATTGATGTTAAAGAATAGCTTTTATAATTCACAATTTGATTTTTAATGTCCTTATTAAGTGATAAATTAGACTTTGTTTAGCATAGTGTATTTTTTATTATTTATTCCAAACAAATATATTAATTAGACTTCTAAAGTAACTACAATAAATATGTAGATTATTTATATAATATTCTAGAAGATATTTATGGTGTGTCTAAGACAAATTATTATTAGTTTATAGATAGTCATGATTATAAGATTAGTCATTATTGTCTTTTTATATTTGTGTTTTTATTGTATGTTGTTTGGGATCTTTACATCGATGGAAATGTTGGATAATATAAAAAGAAGTATCAATTTAAGTATTATCAATTTTCAATTATTATTATTATATTGTTTTGCTGCCTTTATTAAAGATATGTTATATTTTTATTTTTAATGTTTTTATGATATGGTATTAAATTTGATTACCTTTGTGATATGTTATTATATTGGTTTTTGCTACTTTCATAATATGCAGTAATGTTGGGTTTTACCACGTTTGTAGTGTGTTATATTATTGATTTTCATTATTATTATAAAATGTTGTGTTGTTAATTTTTATTGCTCTCGTGAGTTAATTTTATTACATTTATGGCATGTGTTATATTGTTAATTCTTGAGTTGTCTTTATTACATTGATTTTGAGTCATTTTTATGGTATTTAATAATGAAAATAAAAAGGAAAATAAAATTTCACATATAAAGAAATAGAATATGAAAATTTCATCATTGGATAGTATGAGTCTATTTAAAAAACATTCATTGTAAATTGTGAGGGATGAGAATTGCAAATGCATGGATCAAGCTTTTATATCGATTAACAACTGTGTTATGCTTTTTAAATTATTTAATTTTCTTGTCATACATCGACACTAATTGATTACGACGTTCATTTGTAAGGAAAACTTTAATGTTATTTTCTTAAGATCAAACAAGAAAGAAGTAAATGTATATTTTAATTTCTTATTGTGAATTTGAGACTTTTAAGTGGTTCATATATGTGTGAAATTAATTAATTTTAAAAAGTTCTTAACGTTATGTACGGAAGGAAGTAAAATTACATGGAATATCAAGGTTCATCCTTAAAACCAAGGACTACAATAGAAGTTTATTTTAAAACCAAGGACTACAATAGAAGTTTATTTAAAAGGTGATATTATAAAATTGTGAACATAAAGAAAATTGTATGAATCCAAGACAAGAAATTATGTGTAATTATAAAATATAAAAGTTTTTATTATATTATATGTGACACACTCATATTTCACGAGGGGGTTAAGATGCTGAGAGGTATGGTTCCTGACAAGGAGTGGTGGGGGGAGGAGAATGCGGAGTGCACTGTAGCCACTGAAAGAGGCCAGCTTTTGCCCAATCGTCTCGATTTGCTTTTGAATTCGTCACTCTCACGAAGTCACCTTGGTTGGCTTGCAGCATGTAAGCCGAGGGCTTGACGAGGGGTTGGTGCAAGCAATCAAACAATACGAGGAAGCGGCCTTGTGTCATCTATGAATACGTTTCCTTTTCCGCCTTGAGGTGTGGTACAAAAAGATGGAGAGTGCAGTACATTGATTCCTTTGGAGGTATGAGTCAATTGTTATTTCTACTTTATGTTCCTTTCTGTTTCTGTTGCCAACCTCGGTTATGTATGTTGCAGCAATCAAGGCATGTAGTGAACGAGAAAGAATCAGACAGGGGCTTCTTATGGCTCAAGAAGGGGATTGACTTATATCTACAAGTTAAGTCCCGTGGGTTTGACTTTGGATATAGTCGTGTCACCTTCTATTGCAATTCGTAGAGATTGAGGTTGGCAATAGAGACAGAAAGGAACAAAAAGCAGAAATAACAACTGATTCATATCTCTAATGGAATTGGTGTATTGGAAGGCAATCCTGGACTCCTCACCGGACTTGACCACTTCCTTGTAGTGTTTGATTACTTGCGCCAGTCCCTCGTCAAGTGCTACAGAGAATCTAACCTCGTCGTCGAGATCCAGGTGATTCGGAAGTGGGTTGAGATCCAGATGCGGGAGCTTCTTCGGTACAGGTTCAAGCCCTCAGCCTACATGCTGCGAGCCGGCCAAGGTGACTTTGTGAGAGAAAGTGAGCGAGACGGTCTGGCAAAAGCTGGCCTCTTTCAGCAGCTACAATGCACTCTGCATACTCCTCCCACCACTCGTCAGGAACCATACCTCTCGACATCTTAGGTATTATTAAGAACACTACGCGCCCCCTAAAAACCACAGTATCAAGAAGATGTTTGCGTCCAGCTCCCGCAGCGCAACATACGGCTCAGTGTGGAGGCCCACAGATATGTGCGGTTTCTTATCCCGTGGCTTATTCGAGGGATTTTAAGACAGGATTCGTGGTCTCGCTTGGTTTTGCAAGGCCACAGTTACAGGAGGCCACTAAGAAAGCCCAACATCATTAATGTTACTTGCGACAAAGGTATGTATAATGGATACACCTCTACATGTATATGATGTGTGCATATCTTAAACGCGAGTTGAAATATACTTAATCTGATCTACAGAGTACTAGAGAGATAAAATATCAGTCAAAATAAAGGTCTTATAGTTAATATTGGAAATCAGAAATGTCTATGTAATACGGATACCCGCATCAGCCGAGAGCATTGTTTTTACGGAGTCCACCAGCAGCTCTTTCACAACTTGCACGAGTTCGACCTCGGCATCTGAACGGGAATATCCCTGTAGCCACCTACGTATTAATGTGTTAAACACCTCACGCAGCTTCAGTAACACTATCCCTGCCTCTTTCTCAATATGTAAATCCAGCCACGAATCCGTCTGTAAAACACATGTATATATATACACATACGTATGAATGATGTATATATATACATGTGTACACATATATGTATGTATCTACACACACATATGTATGACGAATGATGTATGTGTCCGTGAAAAGCGCTAGACATACGTTTATATGTGTATATTTTATAAATTAGAAATTAATATACTTTATGCCGTGTATATACCTACATGTGCATAAAAGTATTAAAATATCATATTATGTGTATAAAGTACCTGTAAGACAGTCCAACCCCGTTTGCTAGTTAACTCTTGTTTTTCAATAACATCGGCACAAAATATAACGAGAGCCAGCGGAGGTACCAAGTTGCAACCTCGTACAAAAGCCTGCGTACTCCTGTGTAATAATATTCGTATTATATTGTTACATACCATGTTACTGGTGCATATCATGTAAAATAAATACAGATTATACAATGTATAATAATATAATGTGTATAGTCATACATACTTAAATACGTTTATACACATGTAAATAGTTATATCTATAAGATTATAATAACATATGTACATCTTTGTACATGTGTGTATGTACGTAGTACCTGACTTTTTCTTCAAACACCATGTAATAGTGTTTACGAGCATCCAAGTTTTTCTCCTCCATTATAGATATTGGATGGCTTAATACACGTCCAGTGTCCACTGTGAATCCCAAACGCCACCTATTGACAGCTTGTGTTTGTGTTTGTGTGTGTGTGTGTGTGTGAAAGAGAGAGAGAGAGAATCTGTCCTTATACATCTCCAAAAACACACATACACAAAACAACTATACCTACTCTCATGCACAAGCGAACACCATGCACACATACAAACAACAGGTTGACATTCACATAATACAGTGAATATGCTTGACGTCCATCTCTCTCTCTCTATGTTGAATAGACACCAATCTGTCAATTGAAGGAGAGAGAGCGCGCACACACACACCTGTGGGCTATTCGCCTGCTCCCTTTAGACTCTTTACACATAGCCGAACGTGCAATATTTGGTGAAAGTCCACACACCATTACGCATCTTGCAACGTGTAAAGCTTCTTCATAGGCTGATAAATGCTGCCTATGCCACTGTATACCACATACATACATAATATATATATATATATAATATGTGCATCATAATACAGAAATACGTATACACATATTATGTTTATGTCCTATGTGTAAGCTGTCAGCCATATTTGCTTATGTTCTGCAAAATGTAATATAAAATATATCCGTATGTGCCCATGTTACGTGTAATATGTGTTACTGAAGATACATAAATCACATGTACATGCGTATGTATCCATGAAATGCATACACATACCGTAGTCTCGTCTTCAGACTTCGAATGTAAAGGAGGCAAATCCTGCAAAATATTATTAATGTTAATAGTTATTTAAGTTTAATACTAGTGTAATGTAAAACGTTTACATTGTTGATCTCAGATGAGTCCCCAACTGCATTTGGCTCCTGTAAAACACATTATATTATTAGTATATATAAATTTGTCCGCTCATACGAATGTGCTTGTGTGTGTTGAACACTGTATATGTAATAGACGTATGTACATACATATGAGAAGTAACAGTTTTTTCACATACATTTTAAATCGATGAATTAAGTAACAAAATACACGGATATATAAGTCTATATTATTACCATTAAGTTATGCTCAATAAGGATTTCCTGGAATTGTTTACGCATGCCCCGAATGAGCTTCATGATGACAGGAGACACGAAATTCGTCTCACAGAATATGCTGCTTTGACCGGCATAGTCCGCTTCCGAATATTTCTGGAATAATCCAATCATCACTAGCTGGTCACTTCCAAAGTAACTGCCTGTCGCAAACCCAAGCTTACCGCCTGCGCTTCCTTTTTCCTGTCAATTTTTGAGCTAAGTTATACATACATACATATATATATATATACATACACACAGACACAGAGACATACATACACACACACATATATCTGTGTGTGTGTGTATGTATGTATAACTTAGCTCAGGAAAGTTTAAGTTATACATACGCACACACACAGACACACACACACACACACACATATGTATATTAATGACCATCCATCGGGACACATGAACAAATACAGGCGCACGCGCACACACACAAACATACACAGCACGCACCTGTCTACGGGAAGAACAAAGGGGTCCTTAAAACATGCAGCAGCAGCAGCCACAGTAAGTACATCTTCACAGTCGAGCAACGTTCCGTACACCATGGCTTTGCCGTATCGAGGATCGACAGCGAGCTTTGACAGAATGTTCCCAAGCGGAGTTAGTTTCTCTGTCTCGTCAATGGCTCCTAGTTGCTTCAGCATATTCACCCCCGCAATTATGGCATATTCAGCTGGTGGTTCTATTGTCTTTAGTAAAAAGGCCGATATTTCCTGCAAATAATACATTATATATATATATATATAGATATATAGATATACTATGAATAAATTACACGAGCAGAGTTAGATCGACACGCACACACATACGAAGCCACAAGTACACACCCATAATAAGTGTGTGTGTGTGTGTGTATAGACAGCGAAAGAGAGAGAGAGATGTGCAAACACGAAACGTATACACAAATAATACACACAGATGCAAAAGTATGTAGAGAGACAAAGATACGCACTTGTGTCTGTCTGTTTGATATTATAACATTCTTAGCATGTCTTTGTACTTTGTGGGCGTGCGTGCTGCGTGTAATAAATACTAGTTTCCTGTGCATAAGTGGATAGAGATACAAACATACATACGTATTAGGAACACAAAAGTATATGTGCGCGTGCATATGTACCTCACTCGGCATGATAAGAGCCTTGATTTGCAAACAGAGTTCTTCAAGAGGTAACCGTTGCATTTCCGGCTTTTGATGCTCCAACATATTCTTGAATGTCTATAAAAAATAATTAACACCATATACTACACCATATGCATCAAAAACTTCCACAGGTATTTCTTAGTTGATTACGCATACACGTACACTATCTGTGGCGTGTGTTCAGCGATATACAAGCATTTACATCTTTAAACATGCATATACATAACATTTGTTATACATAGATGCACGAATATTTTATTGTGTGTGCGTGCGTGCGTTATACTTACAGTTCGAGTGTAAAGCCGAAAGCAGACACCAGGCTGCACACGACCTGCTCTACCTTGCCTTTGTAAGGCACAGGCTTGAGACGTCCACTGTAGTTATTATCAAATATATATACGCACCTTATATGTATATGTCATAATATAAACGAACCTGCATTTTGAGAGTTGCCATATTACGTACGGGTCTAAACTGCTTCATCTTAATTTTCCCAGAATCAACAACGTAAACAACATCGTCAATTGTCACACTTGTTTCCGCTATATTTGTAGCCAATACGACCTGGAAACACACACACACACCCATATATATATATATATATATATATATATATATATATATATATATATATATATATATATATATATATATATATATATATATATATATATGAATATAGCATATAGACAGCTAACCGCCGCATATACATGCATATAAGAATCTATATACGTATCTAAAAGTATAAGCACAAACCTAGCGAGTATATGTAAGTTTGTCTCACATGCATGTGCGTTTGCGTCTGTTTGAACTCGTATGTAACGTAAACATATAGTTCTTATTCAGCAAAGTTAACATGTCTTAATTCTTTATTTTTTGTATATCAAATTTGTTTTTGAGAACTCTTTATAACTATTAACTCCACGTTCTTCTATATGTTGTTTATTGTGGGCCTGGCTGCATTTGTTTTTATACATGTATGCGTGTATATCTGGATATGCAAGTCATATGTTTGCGATACCTGTATACTCATACATATGTATGTATATATAAGTTTTATAGATGTATAGAAGTGGTAGAAGGATTTATATACACATGTATGTGTATTTGAATTTACATACATGTGTATGTGTATAAAACGTAGCATACGTACACACGTATATGTAAGTATAATATACCATACTTATATCACATTATATTTAATTATACCACACACACGGGCGGTACACACCCGGATACCTTGCCTGAGGGTGCGTGAGAAATGCAAGTCGTTGCTCGCTTGCAGATAATTGAGAGAATGAATAATGATCATGTTTTGCTCGCATAGTTCTTAGCAGTCTCTCTTTAGCTATATTATCGTGGCAGCCCTATAGATTTTTATATGTATATGTATGTATGCATATATTACTAAAGGCAACTTAAGCTAAACTTACCGGTAAAAAGCATAGAATTGCCCCTGTGCTTGTGCATGTTTATTGGTTATCCACGAAATAACAGAAGCAGCAAAAAAATATACATCACTTCTTGTCATCGTCTTCCTCTTCAACATATTCCTGCAACACATAGAGGCATGTATATTACATCACACATAAAAGTAAAGATCTGCAAGGAAGATATCGTATGTGTATACATGATCATATGATAGATAGATGTGTGTATGTATTAATACGTACATGCATGCATATAGACTCACAAACGATATGCATTTATGTACATAGAAATTACATCCCCACGTATATATACATGTGTGTATATATGTCAAGATACGTGTGTACTGGCCCATAAGCTCCTGAAGTTCATCACGGAAATACACCTTAACTGGGTATGCTTTTCCAGGAATGCTGATATGCGGACAGTCATTGAAATACCTAACAAACACAACCATCAATTATCTGTGCATCATACATATATCTATGATGTATGATGTATGAGATCTACATAACTATGATATGGTTTTTCAAATCAGTAGCTGTGTATCTTGTAAAACGCATATGTATATGCACTATGTACAGAGAGAGAGAGGGAGGGAAGGAGAGAGAGAGAGAGAGAGAGAGAGAGGAGAGAGAGAGAGAGAGATCTGCCTAAGTATCTTTATGTAATATGCACCAATATATTGTTCCGTGTAAGTATGCGTTTGTATCTATGTAATGTAAAAGATATAGATAAGCATAAAAATATATGGCGTATGTCTATATATGTATATTGAACAGATACATAGGTACAAATACAATTATATGTATCTATGTAGATGTATATTATATGTATATACTGCAGGTGTATCTATACGTGTATGTCTTACCTAATGAAGATCGATGCGTCCAACGTGGCACTCATGATAATGACACGTAAGCTTGGTCTTGTTTCCATTAAATCACGGACTATGGTGAGCAAACAATCCGTCGCAATGTCACGTTCATGTGCTTCGTCAATTACTATGTGGCTTATATCTGCTATTTCTTCAAGTTCCTATTAAGGAAAAATAAATAAAGATGTGTATACTGTATACAAAGTTATAAAAGTTCACATATCGTTCAGTAAACAATGTTACAGCATGTGTTACCTTTATGTATGTGTGAACTATGTACAATGTACGCAAATAAGTATGTTGTTAGGTATTGTATACGTAGAACAGTATGCTTACGCTCTTGTTTAGTGTAGATATATTCTCAAGTAACAATGTATGTATGTCTTAAGTACATTAAGTGTATATGTCTGTATGTGTAAGTATATATTAAAATTTGATTGTTTATGTCAAATAAAAGTTTGATGATGGGGTTATGTATGTATATTCCTAGATATATGTATCTACGTGTATGATAGAATATGTGAATGCGTATATGTGTGGTGTACCTGCAGTCGCCATAGAAGAAGCCCAGCTGTGCAGAAGAGAATACTTCCATGTGGTTTTGGTGCTACATTTTCTAGTCTAATGGAATATCCCACGGTATTTCCAGTTTTTCCCCACGCTCCCAGGCCACGCGTTCCGCAAGGCTGTGTATCAAATATGTAAAGACAATATAACATTATCATTGATATCTATATGTGTGTGTGTGTGCATAACATATTACACAATACTTATGTATACGCATGTCTTTTAACACACTGACTCGCAATATATATGTATATATGTATGTATGCATACGTAAATGTTAATTTAAGCTGACCTGATAGCTGCTATTCTTCTTGGCTGTGTAACAACAATGTTAACTTCTGCACCTACGCCTCTCATTTCAGCTTCTTCCAATATAAATTGAGGTACCTATCATTAAAGACTAAAATAATCAAAATTTGCTCTTCATGAATAATATGTTTATACGTGTGAATGTGGTCGAACGGTCATAGTCATATAATTGTATATATAACTAATAGTAATAGTTAAAGATTAGCTAATGCATATTATAGATATACTATATAGACTTATGGCATATTCATTTACATAAGCATGTTTATATATCTCAGATAATATAGTTATATGGTTACACCATATAACGCATAATCACATACACGATGTCTATAAATACATAAATGGAGACATCCGAAACTATGTATGCATGTAAGTATTAAACTATAATGATACCACAGAGAGAGAGTGACTAACCTGTGTACTTTTGCCGGATCCTGTATCTCCAGTTAAAGCTATTACCCGGTTACTTAAAACAGCAGTTAAGATCTTCTCTTTATCAACCCAAATAGGTAGCTGCTTCCGATGCTCTATACGGTCTATCAAGTTTTTCTGTCTTTTGGCTGCGTCCTTCTCCATGATCTTGCTTTTCTCCTTAACTATATAAATTAAACGTATGATGAGTCTCACATATAGTTAAAAATATAGCTATACTTCTATATATTTTAGTTACTTTATGTATCCATAAATATACACTACAATCACGAATTATATACTAGTGGCTTTGCTTTCCTCCTTCAACAGTTAATTAATCGAGTCTAATTAAAGCATATACTTAATAGCTAGTTAACTATCGAGTAATACGTGTACAGATATGCTCCAATATATATATATATATATATATATATATATATATATATATATATATGTTATATATATGTTATATGCATGTATGCACACACACATACACTCTTACACATTCAGATGCATACAGAACTGTATATTTTTAATAGTAGGTTGGCTTTACTTTTCTCCTTCACTGCAGAGTCAGTTTATATTTCTTAACTAATCTAGCCAATCCATATCGTATAATTAGTTGCAGTATTCTATATACTCGTGGCAAATATATAAACTATACGTACAGTTACACATTATTAGAAATACTGGTTATGAAATACTGTTATTTAAGTGACATGTACGTGAATACATAAACCAGTCATTTAAAACCAAGCGCATTAGTATACATATAGATACATAAACATGCATATACATGCTATTCAGGAATGTGTTATATACATTAAAATTATGTCTGTGTATGTATGTACATGCATGTATCCACCCTTCTTGTATATATGAATAGTACGAATGGTTTGTGTATGTATATGTACTACACGCATAGAGTTAACTAGCTAATTCGATTAAATAAGTTAATTACCTTCAGAAGGCGTTGAACAGTGGGCTTTTTCTGCCGGCTTAAACAGGGCACTGGGTTCCGGCATATTATCAGATATATTCTTGAAATACTCTTCCTGTAATCTGCTTATAGCATCTTTCAGCTTAGCGAGTAACACCGCTGGTAGTTCAAGGACGGTCGGAAGTTCATTTTGCTAAAAAATGAATAAATAACTGTTAATAAATAAATCAATAACAATCACTACCTTCTTCATAAATGCGTTTGAATCTACAATAAGTAGAGAGAGACAAACACAAGCAAACATAGAGAGAGAGAGAACGAGAGACCTGGTGAATGTGAGCTGCAGTGTCTGTAAATGCAGATTGTTTCATGAGGGATTCTTCAACGAGTCTCTTACACGCAAGTGAACAGCATATTTTCTCTGCTTCAGATTTGCTCTTTGCTTTTCCCACTGCCGTGTACACCTCGTTCTCAAGTGGTAATAGTAACTCAGCCACAAAAACCTTCAAAGCACAGTTGTAGTATATGTATACTAGGTTATTGATCTATTAGATAATTTATCAATATTAAACCCAACTGAGATGTATCACAAACATATGACTTGCATATCCAGATATACACGCATACATGTATAAAAAAAATTCAGCCAGGCCCACAATAACACACATACACACACTACCTTTGAGTGTGCTGGACCAAAGGATGTAAACGTGACAGGTAAGGATTTTCCTGGATACAAACCACTGTTCTGAAGAAACTGTTTAGGATTATTCCAACCCATAAACCTGCACGCATGATGAAGCAATCCTCGTCTCTGTAAGACAGATCAAAAGAAAATATTAGTACGGAATAACTACTTAGTAAATCGTCCAGTTAAGTAGAGTAATTAACAATAACAACAAAAATAATAAATATATAACAGACCATGGAATCTCTCCCTCTCTCACACACACGCACGCACGCACAAACACGCACACGCACACATGCACAAGCATGCACATTCTCACTCACATTAAGCTCAATACAAGCGGCTTCTGCAGCTGCAAGTTCAGCTTGTTTTTTAGTCTTTGCTATTCCTTCGAAAACGTTTTCGTCCTCCTGCAAAAGATATATGTTTAACAAATGTAGATATGTTTATATATGATGTGTGTAAGCGTGTGTGCGATTCTGTGTGTGCGTGAAATATATACACGCAGAGTAGATACGCACTAAGAAACAGAAAAGACATACCACTTTTGGAAAGTAGTGAAATAAACACTCGTTGTAGAAATCCAATTAAAAGTACCATCTTTCATTACGAAACATTAAGAAAAACATCACTTTTGGAAGTACACATAGTGTATACGTGTGTAGATGTATTTATGTACATATAAACACGAGAAAAGAAACAGTTTTGAGAGAAAGGTGGATGAAAGAAACACTATCGTTGTATAATTAGCAGCTTTCATTACGAAGCATTATGAAAAGCACCACTTTTGGATAGACAGACGAAAACAGTATTGAGAGAAATGTGGGTGAAAAAAGCAGTAAAACAAAACATCAGATTGTAGCGCTCATGTAAGTAGAAAAAGGAAACAAAACAATGTTGATATAAAACCAGCTTAAAATGTCACATTTTCATATAAAAACGGATGAAATACTTACAGGGAGAAGAGGTATTTGAATAAATGCATGAAAATCGTCCTCAGCCTTGGTAGTGTCAAATGGGAGCTCGTATTGTGTTATTCCTGTAGAAACAATCACAGTGATGAGAGAGAGACGGACTGACAAAGAGAGGAGAGACCTGAGAAAGCAGAAGCCGCTAAAAGGGTTTTCGGATTCGCCCTTAATAGAGTCTCCACACACTCTGCTTGCCAATCTGCAGCAGATGCCATGACATTTTGGACCTTCATCTTCATACTGTAAAACCCCTAATACATGCAAGGTAAAACCACAAAGGTAATCTCAAAAATGGGCACGTGGAAAGGCTAAAGGCCTTATGTAAGAAAGGAACGTAAAACCTTTAAAAAAGTACATTCCTACAGGATCATTTTTAAACCCTGCCCCTGTTAAAGGAACCAATTAAATGTAGAGATGTATAGCTACATATCCGTACTACATGTGTCCATGTATACGAACGTATGTACAATGTGTACATATTATGTACACAAGTACACACACGTTATACATCAAACATTCGGACAAATGTAACATCACACGCACACACACACACGCAGACGCACAACACACACCTAGATATACAGCTTACCGACATGTTTGATATAATACACGTAGCATATTAGTGTAAATGATTATTTGATTGTATACTAACTAAACCATTTACCTACAGAAATTCGGACTCTTCAGGGTCTCCATCTCCATCTTCACCTTCATTGTCATCGTCTTCCTCCAGTGCATCAGGATCCACGCCCTTCATTTGCTTCTCAAGCCTCTCTAAACCTTTCTTTGCAGCTTCATTTTGTGGATTTATACTGCAGAACGATGAATATATATAATATATATATAAGAATCATGTGTATGCTGTTGTATGCATAGATATTCTGTGCACATATATGGTCAGTATGGTGAACGTATAGAACACGGACTCTCTCCCCCTCCGTCCCTCCCTCTGTGTGTGTGTGTGTGTGTGTGCACAGACGTGTATATACGTTATAAGCCAGATATATAAGTATAAAGTTTATAAAGTAATATATTTATTTATCATATAAAAGGTGAGAGTGTATAGATGTGCTATGTCTATGTGTTTTATCGGTGTATTCATATTCACATCATGTATACAGTAGTTATTCGCATGTTTCATGTGTCATGGGGAGCTTAAAAAGGTATAGATAGGGACATGTCATGGTATTAACTATATAATAAAACTTTTTTAACACTTTAATATAACTATATATAAATTTAATATATGTATAAATTATACATTATATATATATATATATATATATATAGTCTCTTTTAAGGCGTGTCTGGCGTGTTTTAGAAAGCACAGTACTATAGTACTAAAGCAAAGAACAAAGACTGATAATGAAAGTCATACTAAAATAACTATTAATAGTGTATATACGTACATAAATACGTATGTTTTGCGTATATATATATATATATCTGTTATGCATTTACATATGGATAGCACCCACTGTTATACAGGTGCTACATGCGTATAATATCATACTAATATTATAAGTACAGTAAAGGTACACTACAATAATAATAGCATTGATGTGTTGCTTATAGTACATAATCATTACAATATCAAGAGTCAAAGTATTAATACTAATTTTAATGTAGTTTTGCTTAATAGTACTGTTGTAAGTAATTAGTTTCAACAACTGTGGGTTTAACGTAATGAGGATATAATGTAGCATATTTTCAAGGATATTCCAGAGAGATCTGTTTGTGTTTGTGTGAAATAATTTTAATATATTTATAGCTCTAAAATCATGTGTATCAGTTACTAATAGCATTACCTTAATGCTGCCTGATAATGTGAAATGGACTCTCCAAGCTTATTTGTAAGTGATAATATTTGTGCCAGTTTTGTATGCAAAGCATCATCTGCCCAGTTTTTTAAGTAACGCTGTTTACACATGTACTAACATGTTAGAGGTAAACAATGCAAAGAAGAATGTTGTAAATATATGTAAACGTGAGATACATAAATGAATATACGTACCTGTAGAAGTATAGTCGCGTCTTCATTTCGAGACTCCATTCTATGTAAATCTGCTTAAAGCCAATACTGCACCTAGATAACCCGGTTCTAACCTTAATGCAGATTCATAAAACTTTCTAGCCTGCACAAAAGAAGCTAATAAATATACTACACGCGCCCCCCCCCCCACCACACACACACACACAAATTTGTGTTTACCTTCTCTCTGTTATCTGGAAAATGTGCATATACATCGCCGACGAGTGTGAGTGCCTTAGCTGAATGTGGCATGGCTTTCATTGCTTCACGAGCAGCACATAACGCCTCTTTATGTTTCGATAATGCAAGATATGCTCTTACAAGGCCTGAAAACACCACTCAGTTTAGCACCTACATACACGAATATATATATATATATATATATAATATATATAGATTATACACACACAAACACGGATGTTACCTTGATAAGATCGTAAATCTTGTTTAAGAGACTGAGCTTTTCTGAAAGCTAAAACAGCTGCATCAGAATGGTTCAAGGATAAGGATAAATTTCCCTGTAGAATAATCATCAGTATGCATGCCTATGTGTATACATACAAGTATGTTTTGATATGTATATATCTTCGTTCCCTCTCTCTCAACACACACACACACACACACACACACACACACAGAGGATACCTTCATGAGATATGCTGGAGTATGGCGATCAGCTACACGAATACCCTGCACATTGAAAAATTATTAATGTTTAAATATGGATGTGTTTTAAACACAGATAACCTAGATGTACATAGATGTGTATCATTGATATACGTTTATACATATATGTATGTATTATAACAGACGTGTGCATATGAATACACGTACATATATTTAAAAACTTTATGTACACATGAGATACATATATCGATGTATAAAACTAGTATAGCGTACGCGCATGTGTAGATGTATTTCTACCCATATGATTATCACTAGGTACTTTAAATGTGACGATATATATAAGAAGATAAGAAGACATAGTATAACATAACATTTAAGTATAATATATACACATATGCACCTTATCAGCATAATTAAGAGCTTTAGCTTTGTCATCACGCGCCTCCCAATAAACAGCAGATGACACCCACACTTCAGGCCTCCCAGCATCCACGTTAAGCATTTCGTGAACTAGACGATTCATTTCTGACGTATCACCTAATGTACACCTATATAATTAATATATGTATAACATGTAACATTATCATTGACATATAACATTCGTAAAATAAACATGTACTACGATTGAATACAAGTTAATCACATATGTAGCATATAAAAGTATAAAATGCACATCTAAATATAGATGTGTATGTACAGATAATTACATGAGTCTTATCTGCTGTCTGTAGATATGTATGGTGACTAGCTATGTATAGGCTAGTAGTATCATATAACTAGCTAGTATGTGTGTATGTGTGTGCGTGCGCCTATGTGCGTTTTGTAGCATTACCTCGCATTCTGAGAAGCATTGTATACTCATCCATGTCCGTGAGATTGCAAGGATCGACTTGTCGTGCCTAAATTTTAAAATTAAATATCATTTAATAAATTTAAGTTTAAACATAATTAAACCTTTTCAAAATTGTGAATTGCCTCATCACCCCTTCCTAGAGAGCCTCCGCCTGTTAATAATTTACAACTAAGTAAAGTTTCATACATGTGTATGCATGACGAGCTAGACTTATTATAAACTACATGATATGCATTCTGCGTGTAGAAAGTTGTTATTATGTGTATAAGCATGCACAGCATACACGTATGTAGGTCTATGTATGTGTGTACCTTTGCAGTCTCCAGTAATATATGAAGGTTATTTGGGAAACGTTGACTAAGTTGATTCAAATGATCAAGCGCACCTGCAGCAGTTAGCTTACAACGTGAGTGTGCGTGAGTGCGTGAGTCAGTCTGCACGTGTGTGTGCGTGCGTGCGTGTGTGCTGCGTGTGTGTGTGAGAGAGAGAACAGTTTCTCTTTTCCTCTCTCTCTCCTCTCTCTCTCTCTCTCTTCTCGGATGCGTATGTTTATGTATCAAGCTATTCTACAAACGCACACATGAATGCATATACGTAAATTATATATACTTGACAGACACCTATAGATATACATGCATATATGCGGTACCTTTGTATTCTAAAGACGCGCTGCAACAGTGTGCCTCCGCAAGTTTCTGCAAACGCATGATATTGTAACTGTTCATATTCCTATTCAATTATTCTTATGACATGGTATGTGTATGTGCATGTATGCCATGCCTGTAGCCAGCGTGATGATTCATGGCCATCTGACGGTGGTCGCCCAGTTTTGCTTGGAGTCTGAAAACGGAGAAATAAGTGTGCGTATATGTGAGTGGGTATAAACATGGCAACCTAATTATAGTGTAGTTGCTATACTAAGTGTAAGTATGTCTGCATATGTAAGTATTGTCTATAGGGCATACACATAAACAGTACGTATAAATATACGAAGTTTACCTGTGGAAAAAGAAGCTGTATTTCTTTTGCAGGAACTCTTAGCTCTGCCAAAGCTGTGATAGCTTCTAAAGCGTATGGACATTGCCTGCAAAAAAAAATCACAACCCGCTTATACGTGTCCGATTGTGTATTTATGTATGTATATCATACAATTCATACATGAATTATATAACCCTATAGAAATATGCATGCAGTATAAGTATTACTACTACATTCTCTCTCTCTCGTACACCTATCCATATATAGTGTCAATATAAATTATTATAATTAACTACTCAAAATACCGTAAGCACTCTCGATATGATGCAATTGCAGCACGGTCATATCCAGTAACACGATATACTTTCGCTAAAGTGAGGTTTATACGTAGCGTCCTTGCCTTTGACGGTATAGCCTCCATCTGTGACATATGTGAATGTACATGCGTGGAAATTAGAAATATACATATATAAAATATATGTACACCTAAAATGCATTATTATCATTAATCATACGATTACTAAACAAACCTCTGCGAGAGCCGACCTCGTGTCACGCAAACTCAGATGGCAAAGAGCGATTTTAAATTTGACCTGTGGTTAAATACTGATGTTAACTAAATCTAATACTTTGAGGTATAAAAAATAGCTTAAATGTCTCTTGCACACGCAATGTGCGCGTGTCTGTGTCACTCTATATATGTATATAGTCTCTCTCTCCCTCCCCTTTCTCTCTCTCTCTCACCTCGTTTTCATTGATATTTCCATAATGTACAGAGCTTGCAGAAGATGGACGACCAGTTGAAGTGATTGAAGTCCTCGTGTTTGTGGTACTTGGTTTTGCATTAACTCTACATTGTTGCAATGCTTGACGGTAGAAACTCTGAATCATTGAATATGGTCAGTAAAATTAATACGTTCATATAGTATCTAGAATTAATGTTTATGATTAGTGAGTAGTCTATTAATTAAATAAGAGAAATAACTGCTTACAAGAGCTCTCTTGTACTCTTTTCTTCCATAGCATGCATCCGCTAACAGTACCTGCAATTCATACGGAAAAATACAATTATAATAATAGATATATTTCACTTATAAAATACAAACTAGTGTTAGGCTTAAACATGACATAGAACACCTTTACGCTGTATTCGTATCTGTGGAAACTACTGTTAAATCAGCAAAACCTGCACTGCTATTATGAAAGCAGGGATACGAACAATAAAGAAAGGATTTTATCAGATTTACACGTCTACACACGTATGTGTAGATACATCTACATAGAAGCTACTTATATGTATTACTCAATTACACTTACTGACCAAAGCGTAAATTAATATGTTTGTGTTTATAACGCAAACTTTAAAATGCACTGTTACAAAAAGCTGTACTCCTATTACAGAGATATCATAAAGAGTAGAGAATTAACTGTATACGTATACACACATATAGATATATACGTATATTCATATGCAAATAGGAAAAGCTAATCATATATATTCTCATAAAAACACGCTGATCGTAATGAAATCAAAGCATAAACGATATGTGAATATGCGTGTCTATATGTGGGTACATCCACGTGTAATGTGCATATTATACAAACTCGCTTACCATGTTCTCAGCACGGACGCTTGGAGCAAGATCTACATTAGAACACGAAGAAGATAGCAGAAAAGACCCCTGCAGACAGAGAATCCACATTTTGACAAAATACAATAATTTTCGCATAGAAGACGAATTTTACACAGATTTCGACATAATACACGGATATTTCGAATAGAGTAGTGAATTCACCAGTATTTCTGCTGAATCGTGCAATCCCTGCTCCAGCAAGAGCGCCATTTGCTCCCTCAGCACCTCCATCTTCAAACCGGCAAAACCCTCCACTCAAGAGCCCTAATCGCTATCAACCCTAAAACAGAGCATCACATGGTCAACGAATTCATAGTCTGGTTGACTTTGGGACCTGCCTGTCACTTTAAGTGACGTGGCAGGTGATGTGGAAGGCGGTTTCATTATATT
Organism: Selaginella tamariscina; assembly: GCA_003024785.1. Classification (NCBI taxonomy): domain Eukaryota; kingdom Viridiplantae; phylum Streptophyta; class Lycopodiopsida; order Selaginellales; family Selaginellaceae; genus Selaginella; species Selaginella tamariscina. The sequence goes on from PUQB01000278.1 coordinate 46,516, forward strand.
ATAATAAAAGATAAAATTAATATATTAATAAAAATCATGAGAACTCTGAATAGAAATGTGCTTACTTAATATAGATATTGTAATTGTATATATGGACCTCGTATCAATGTTCGTTAGGGTTCTTTGGTAGACAAGCTGGGACCTAAAGAATATTAAGAGGAGGCATTAATGGTCAGCATGCATTGTAATAAACACTTTGTGTTGCACATGCATAATTTCTAAAGGATTGAGTTGCCCTACCTATTTCATATTCGATACGGTCCCTTTTACTGAGTAAGGAACTCTTGGCCAAACTAAGCTTGGCAACATTGTTTGTCCACTTTGTATTTCAGAAGTGAACAATGAAAATCATAACATCATTGTTGTCTCACTTGTACATGGCCCACATACTCTGTCCAAATCAATGGAAGAATGCTAGTCAAATATCAATTTTAAGACTCAACATCAACAATTTATGGCAAAGACCAAATTCTATTAATAACATTGGATCATGACTATATAAGAGCTTATATAGTGAAGCACCAATGCAACTTTATACTTCAATGACATAAGCATACCAAAGAAACGGCAAATACCATTTCCAATCCAAATGCTAAAAGTTCACATATTTTACAATTATCTTCTTGAAAGTTGTGACGAGCCGTTTCATTAAACCATCCGTATAAGAATAATAAGCACTTGTGAAAGTGTGGTGTATCCCTAACTGAGACATCAAGATGTGAAATGCCTCGATCATAAATGCTAAATCATTATTCAAGAGAATCCACTTCGGACAAGAATGCTAGAACATTAATGAAGAAGTGGCCAACAATAATAATGGTTGCATTACAAGTTAGGTAGTTGGAAGCGAATAACATATTTATTACTAATAATCAATTATGGAAAAGGCCCTATCAAATCAAACGCTATTAACTCAAAAATTACAATTGACTTCAACCGTTCTTCCACAATACAAAGTGAGTATTACAAGCTTGGCACCATACACAACTAAATCACCAACTCCTACCAATAAAAAGATATTTATAGCTCTTAATTACATGACGATGTCCAATGTGCCCGCATAGAATATGAGAGTCATGGTAAGCATGGTGGAAACATGAAATGAAAACTAAAAGCCACCAACTACAAATAATCATCTGAATTAATCCTTATAAAATAAAGAAGATTATCTTGAAAGCAGTATTGAAAATGTAAGTGCTTGAATGACAAGTTATTAACAAGCAATGCACCCATATCGAAGCCTTTAAATCCATGGCTCAACCTTTTTGAACTTCACAAACCTCGTCTTAAGAAGGCAAATTCAACTCTACACCTTGTAGCCCCTGAACATTAAGCACAACAACTGCTGACAAATAAAATCTTCGTCCAAAAAAATCCACTAATGTTGGAACAACTAGCTCTTCATGAATAAAAGAAGAGAAAAGTTGGAAGAAAAACTCTAAAAAAAGTGTTAGCATCAGCCATGAAACTTCATGGACAATATTTGAAACTTTAAGGCCCATTGAGTAGTATGGCCAACCAAGTTCTTCCATTTACAACAAAGTGGCCTTTCAACAATGTCCGAGAATCATGTAAGTATGCATAGAACTTCTAAAAACCCCAAATCACTACTAGACACTTTTTTCTATCATGAAGTAGTTCACCTTTATGAGTTAAACGTACGGATGATGTACACAATGGGATGACGTTGACCAGGCGCATTCATACTCTCTTGCATCAACATGTCCCTAAGACCGATATTAAAAGCATCCATGTGTAAGATGAAGAAACAAATGTAATCAAAATATACCAAAACTAAAGAAGTCGTTAAAAACTCCTTAAGATCTGCAAATGCTTACTTACAATCCTTATACCAAACAAAAGATGACAATAACAACTTCAACAACGACTGCAATAGTGCAGTACAATAAAAAAAATAATCAACAAAATGGCTAAGATATTATACTTTGTTAAGAAAGCATTGCATGTCCTTCACACACTTTGGTGTTGGAAACTTTAGAACCATGACAAGTTTGTCATAATCAACTTACAAACCTTCCCAGGAACCAAGATAAGTGGTGTCCTTAGATCCAAACATACATTTACACGGCTTCAGCTTCAAACCAACTTCTCGCAACCGATTCATAACTTTACATACATCATAGACATGTTACTTCTACATTCCCTTTAAATGGATCAAAACATTGTCGATGAAGTTAATAGTCACCTCCGGCATATCACAGTTCATCATACGTTGGAAAGTCGCATAAGCGTTGTTTCAAACCAAAAGGCATCACCAAAAATTCATACAAGTCAAATGGTGTTCAAAAAGTAGTTTCAAAAATGTCCATGTCAATCATGAAACCTACCAGTACATAGAGGTTAGATCTAACTTGGTGAACCAATGGTTTCTCCCTAGTCAATTTAGAAGATCTGCAGTATGAGGAAGTGGGTAGACATTTAGAACAATCATATCATTCAAAGGGTGATAATTGATGCAAAACTAAATGCTCCATCCAACTTCATCACAAGATAAGGTTTGCACGCATCCTTCTTTAACATCTTCTTAACATTTATTCACAAAATTTTGATCTCCTTTAGCAGCCCACATCGAACATGCACCTTGATTAGCCTAGTATCCCCGTTTGGAATAGGAGGACATGTTGTAATCTTGGCCCCATACGATAAGTCAAAATTAAAGAAATCACCATACTCATGCTTGAGTTAATCAATGGCTACATCAAGATATCTATATGAGGGATCAAAAGAAGGAATGAAATAGCGTGAAGAAAAGATGACAAGAAGTAAATATGAGGCAAAAATGATTAAAGGAAAGGTAAAAGTAGACGAATGAAGTGGAATAAAAGTAATAAAAATGAAAAAAAAAATATAAGAAAAAGTCAAACAAGGGAGAGATTTTCAAAAGTCACACTTAGCATAATTGTGAGTTAGTCAATCCACACCAAGAATGAAGTCAAAAAAACACTACTTACAAAGATTGAAACTTAAGTTCACGTTATCCACGTGAACGACTATGTTAATCTCATCCTGTGAATAAGCATGAGTGTGTCTGTTGCCATAAAGAATAAACACTAGCTCCACTGCACGATGCAAATGAAGACTGCAATGTGTAGTAGCAAACTAAAGAATAGAAGACAAACTTGACTATGTATCAACCAACACTGAAAGGAGAAACATAACATGTCATGTTATGAACACAATGCATCATGTTATTAGATTGAACTTGAAAAATGAAAACATGATGAATTGGTGTTGAGTGAACCCTTAATAGTACCCTGAAAGAAAAGACAAATGGCTCACCAACTTATTTGCACAAAGATCCTTTTATGATTCAGAAGATTCACTGCAGCAACGCCAACCAGACATTATTGATGCCAAGGCCTCCACCTCGGAAATGGAGGGTGCCAACCGGGAAAACATTAAGAACACTAATATGTTTGTCCAACCTCATCACATGTCCAACAACAGACTGCATGTCCATGTGCACAGCCCCAACCTTGTCTTAGTACATGAGTAGTAGCAGCATCAACCTCCATTGAGCAGGACCATTCCGAATATGAAGTGGACCTAGAGCACACAAAGCTACAAGTGGGAAATGTGATGTCTCATTGCATTGTGCCAGCTAAAGAACATCATCAAGGGTTGCTAAAGCTAGTGCATGCACAAGCCTCATAAGGTCTTGATAAAGTATTGGCCATAACATGCCTAACTTGATATGCTCCAACATGTTAAAGTTAAAGCTCTACACAAAGTAAGAGGCTTCAAAAGCGAATACCAAACTGCATCACCAACTCAAACAACTCTTAACGAATACGATATAATTGTTAAAAAACATCATCATAATCATCAGCATGCCCAAATGCTCATTTGAAGACTGCTGGAAGAGTACTCCAATCCTCATGAGTTACTACATCTAAATCATTGTAGCACTACAATGAAGTCGCTTAAAAGCAAGTAGAAAACTTACACAAACTCTAAGTATCATCCCTAAGATTCTCACAAAAGAAATCTGGTCAAACTTAAGGATTCGTAATAGGAGTAGAAAGAGTAGCACATGCAATGAACATTGTCATCGTCTAAGTATGGTTGTTTATTTACACCCGTATAGCATTTAACAATTGCATTAATAATTATTTCACATATAAAGGATTTGCATGTCGTGCAGCCCTAGACAAAAGAAAAGAGAATAAAACTAAATATAAAAAATTGAAACAGAATTACACAATGGAAAAGTTAGATAAAGAAAGACAAAGAAATCTACATAAAAAAAACCCTCGCTTGAGCTCAAAATACACAAATGTAACCAAACCTTAGGTTATATATAGGAGTGAGTGACCACTATCAAAATCCTACTATATTAATAATAGTATATAGCATTATAATTATATGCATACTTCACAGTATTAGAAAACCTATGTATGAATGAAAACTTGTAAAAACTATATGCATTAACTTTTATATATACATTTTTTATATTTTAAGTGAAAATCAAATATAAAAATAATAATAGAAACTTTAAAAATATATATAAAAACCCATATGCATTAACCTTAAAATTCTTTTATGTATATATTTATTACATTGTTAATTAAAATTAAATTTAAAAATAATAAATTAATAAATACTAAAACCTAAGAGATTGTTGAGTGTTATATTCACAAACTAAAGATGTGACACATGATATGATGCAGAGGGTAGTATAACATGTGTGTGGTTGTAAGTGTGTATATATGTAGATTTAAGTATATTAAACAATAAATAGAAATATAGAAAATTGCACCTTTTAAATCCGTTTTAACCATTTAAAACTATTTTTATAAGCAGCAGGAAGTTTAAAATTTAAAAGAAAACTTGTACATTCACTACAAGTCAGTTAATTAAATTACTTAAACTATTAAGCAACTTAAATAAAGTTAATAAAATATAATTTTATTTAATTCATATTTATAGAACATATTAGAGTAACTTCTTCACACTGTTCCTCAGAGCACGAATATAGTGGCATTAATATGCCCCAATATCGTTCTTAATTTGCTCGAACTATATATATCAGTAAATATAGGAATCAGAAGCAATATAACCGACCTCTGAAAATAATCCCTTTGCACTTTGATCCTCTTCAGCCTCCTCCCATCCTTTAAAAAACGTTACATTTAATAAGTGTATTAATAAGAAAATTACTAAAATACCCCTAAAATTTATATATTTGTGTAATTATATTATGTTTGCATAAATATATAAAACAGAAAAAAGAATCTTATTTAAATTCATAAAATTTTAAATAACTAGAAAAATAAAGTTAATGAAATATTTGTGTAACTATTATATTTATGTGCATTGGAAATCAGATTAAAATAAAAGAATAATTAATTAATAATTAATTTAAACAAAAAAATATATAATTAAAAAAAAAATTATCCCTTTGATTTATATATATTCCAAACTGTCTAGAATTGATCTAAATCAAATTTACCATCTAAATACCCCATTTATGTTGTGTGTTTGTTTAATAAGCGGACATTTTCAACAACACTACATGAACAATTTAGAAACTAAAGGTCAGTTGATAATTCTTTTAAAATACATCAGATTTTACTACTCAATTAAAATTTCAAAGGTATATGCATATAATATGCAATTTACCTTGTAATAATTAGATAATTTCTAAATAATATATAATTAAATAATACAAACCTGTGCGTTGAAATCCTCAAGTTCGAAGATAATATGCAATTCAAATTCCATTCTTGTACGGAACCGTCCACGGACTGCAGAAGACATTGATTCTTGCAGAGAGCTTGTCCTGCGCGGGATCGTACACCACGTCGTAAAACTCCACATCCTGATAATTGATGGCGATATTTGCAATCTGATACAAGTTATGACGTCATTGATACCCCCGGTTTCTACATTCGCATATAAATGATAAAACTTGCAATCCGGGGAGAAATACTGCCTGATAATGCGCTCCTGCCGATCCAACGAAGGCTTGTGTGTGAGGCCGCGAATGACATCCTTAATCTCCACTGCTGGTTCTCCATCTTGTGACGCGTCTCTGTGCCTACTTAATTATATACACGTCATGTAACACGTCTACACGGGTCCACTGTGCGTTTAAAAAGTGAGAAAACGTGTTGCACTTACTTAGCGTGGGACAAGTGTCTGTCCTTCAAGCCACGTGTTGCTCTATTCTAACCACCATATCCTATATAGTTAATCGGATAATTAAGCAAATACATTGGTAGTTGAAATGCGTGAGCGTGCGTGTGTGTCTTACGAAAGAAGAAAGCATGTTCACATGTCTTACATGCAGATGTTTTTTAATCTATTTAAACATGAGTCATTCTATTATTTAAAATTTAGAAAAATGAAATCTTTGGAATTACTAAGTATATTTAAAAATTAAGTAGTAAATATTTATGTAACTTATGCATATTTGTGTAAAAGAATATATAAAGTAATCAAAAATGAATCACTAAACAAAAAGTGTTTTCTATATCTGCTCATTAATTATAAACTATAATAATATATATAAAATCATTTTAACATTAACGACTTGTAAATTTTTTCCTTAAAAAACCATATATATATATTCAAAATTATATTTTGAGTGTGAAACATTAAGTTCAACTAAGCTGTAAATAAGAAACTTAACTTTTGTTTTCTTTTACGAATAGAACGAAGTGTAAATTTTGATGAATATAGTTTTGGCACGACGGATCTATGCCATAGCAGGTGCAATCGCTAGACTAATGGATGCTTGACTGCAACATTAGTAATGTGAGTCCAAGTAAATATTGTTTTTATTCACTATGGAAGTGAAAAGGATGTATATTCAACCCTAGGCCATATTATATTTGGTGCCTTTTGACATAATCTTCACATGCAAGTCAACGCTCATATCTGATCCCATATATAATATCAAGTGGGTATGAGGCATTCAGGTCTAAGTAAATCTTTAATTTACATCCATCGTTGTGGGAGTCATCTCTACATGCCACATTGTAAGTGACAAGTGGGTATAACAAGTATGTTGGTGGAAAAATTTGATAATTATGCAGCTTATGAAGTATATGCATTGGGAAATTGAAGTGCCTTCACTCGTGGCTTTCCAATGCAAATTTTTTTCTGCAAGGTTGTAACAAGGCCTCCTATAAAATAATGATTCATTAAGAATTTGAACCCATTTCATCTGCACACATTATGCCAATTTTGATTGTTTATCATTTTGATCTAAATAGGTTGTGTTGTTAGTTTTTCAAGTTGCTTTAAAAAAAAGAGCCACTGTGTTTTGAAAAAGCAATGAATATACTTTAGCATTTTTTAATAGCATTTAATTGATAATGTTTCTTTACAGATTTATGATGCTTCAAATGATATTGCAAACACCTATGGACATGAAACATATAAATAGATGCCTCTTGTTCACAAAAATCCTCTACTACCATTCATGACACATGTTGCCTTTCACATGACCACCAATACTCCACTAAGTTTATCCATAGTGTTCTAACTTTGTGTATTGCTTTTGAGCTTAAGCTACATTCATTTGCTTAGCTGCAAACATACTTGAGAGTCCAAATGAGCCTACAAGGATGAAGAGGCAGCTTTTTGACTTAGTGGCATCAAATGTAAAGAAAGTTAAGACACCTTCTATGTCAAAAATAACAATTGTCATGGCAAACCGCATTTGACCCCAATTATTGTCCACTTTGATCTTGGTTAAGCTCGTACAAAGTTGCTTATATTGGTTAAATTCTCACCAAGTAAACTTTAAACTTGAGGTAGCATGCTTCCATCTACCAAGTATAACCTTTATGTCAAAGGCCAAGGAATCAATCTAAAAAAAAATCTTTGTTATGAATTATTAGACCTATGCACCACAATCACTATCAACTTGACATATAGGTTTATTAATTTTACTATGCTCTTTCACAATTAATTAATCGTTGCCGTTGGATCCAAGTTAGTAAATATTAATGTTAGTTTTCTTCTTAGCCACATGAAAAATCATGAACCATGAAACACAAGTAGTTGGAATAGTGGAGAAGGCACCATTAGTGCCAATTGATGAAATTTGATAACATAAGATCATTGAGGCATGATGGTATGTCATGGCTCCTGAACATAACTAGGATTAAGTTTGGGCATCTAGTTAGTGGCTAGGTGCTCCCCAACAGGAGGTTTGAACTGACAGAACATAGGAGGTTCACAAGAAGTCCCTAAAGGTCTAGAGGAGGTCCATAAGAGGACCAGAGGTAGTCCGCATGAGGTCATAAGTGACCAAAGAAGGAAGGTGACAATAACAACCCTTGAGTGCGTGGATGAGCTCTATCGAGGGAGTATTGGGCAATGGGTCCATAAGAGGTCCATAGGACTTCAATAGGAAGGTTTATGGAGGTCCACTAGATGTTTGCATAAGGTCTATGGGACCCAAAGAATCCCAGTGGTCGGGTCAGCCGATCAATTCCTTAAACTTGGAATACCTGGGCGACACGAGTTCCATTGTTTGCTCCTGGCCCTTAATGGACATGTGAATCTCTTGGCCCAATCGATCGTTCGGGATCTTTGACGGGAATCCAATGGTAATGAGGGTCCACAGCTAGGGGGACCGTGTGTACAGATTCTGTTGTCCAATGCCTAGGTGGTTCCTGGTTAGGAGGGGGCTGCCTCTCGCTTGCTTCTCTGTTAACTCTAGGGGTCCTGGCTACTCCTTACAGTTGTCCTGACTTGTTCGGATCCGCTTGGTCAAGCCACAATCCAGGAACTAGGAAGAGAGTAGGATTCCAAGAACAGGAAGGCTTGACTCAGGAAAGGACAGAGCAGGACAGGAACTAGGATACAAGAACAGGACGGGATCCAGGAGCAAGACAGGAAGGCAGGACAGGATCCAGGAACAAGACAGGACAGGACAGGATCCAGAGCAAGACAGGAATAGACAGGATCCAGGAGCAGACAGGAGCAGGAAGGATCAGGAGGAGACAAGAGAACAAGACAAGAACAAGAAAAGACAAGACAAGATATCGTAGTAAGACTGGTGTTGATAGTAACTGATTGTACAACAATTAGGTCGGAGCTTTTATGCTCACAACTCCAAGAGCTAATCTAGGCATGAGTGCTAAAAGTGGCTGCATGCATGCAAGGCTAAGATGAGTCCACATGTCCCTTATCCTCTAGGCATATCCTGTGGCATATCCTGTAGGAATATCCTGCAATATCCTGTATCCGGAATCCTGTAGGAATCCTTAGGAAATCCTGCAACCCTATCCTGTATCCGGAATCCTGTATCCTGTATCGGGTCGTGACAGCACCTCCTCCCTAAAGACGAGTTCCACGAGTCTTGGGACCTGGTTTAGCAGGATAATGCCGATGGAAGGCAGCAACTTTGGAAGAAGCATGGAGTAAGTTGGATGCAGGTTCCCAAGTGCGATCAGTAGGCAAATAACCTTTCCAATCCACCAAGTATTGAGTTGGCGGCGATGAAGACGAGAATCAAGGATGGCTGCAACTTCGTACTCAGGTTCATGTCAATGACCACAGGAGGGGGAGGAGAAGAAGCACGACCAGGAAGAGAAGAAGGATGATACGGCTCCAACAAGGAGGTGTGAAACACAGGATGAAGTTTCACCGTAGATGGTAACTCGAGTCGGAAAGCTACAGGATTTACCTCCGCCACATCCTGTAAGGGCCCAATCGTTGAAAATCCAACTTAGAAGAAGGCCTGTTGGTGCGAATGTGTCGACGAAGAAGCCACACGAGATCACCAATCTTGTATGCAGGTGCCGGTGACGGTGAGCATCAGCATGATGCTTGTATCGTTCCTGTGCCTGCTGAAGATGAACCTGGAGATCATCCTGTACCTGACGAAGATGCTGGAGACGATCCTGTACTGCAGGAGCGGAAGAAGGAGAAGCGGAGGAGCAAAGTCAAAACGTGGATGGTGGCCTGTAAGAGCAAAGAAAGGTGTCTGTCCTGTAGATGCGTGAACGGAGTTGTTGTAGGCAAACTCCGCCATTGGAAGAAGGTCCAACCAGTTGTCCTGTTGGTAACTGATGAAGCAACGAAGATACTGTTCCAAGGTCTGAATTGTGCGTTCGACTGCCCATCAGTTTGCGGATGATATCCTGAAGAAAGATCCGCTTTAACCTGTAGACTCCGAAGAGCTCTCGCCAAAACTTGGACATGAATTGTGGACCTCGATCGGAAACAATGCTCTCAGGAAGACCATGATGTCGGAACACTTCACGGATCACCAACTCAGCAGTTGTCTGACCTGTAGCTGTCTTGTTGCAGGGTAGGAAATGAGCCTGCTTGGTGAAACGGTCAACCACCACAAGAACTGCATCGAATCCACGAGAAGGAGGAAGATCTGTGAGGAAATCCATAGAAATGGATCTCCAAGGAGCAGAAGGAACAGGAAGAGGACGAAGAAGACCAGAGGGTGCATGATGAGGCATCTTCGACCTGTTACAAGTGTCACAACTCCGTACAAACCTTTCCACAAAACCTCGCAACCCAGGCCACCAATAGTTGCGAGTCACCAACTCCACTGTCTTGGCCACACCAAAATGTCCTGTAGCCGGGTATCATGACAATCCTGTACCACACGAGTCCTGGAAATACCAACAGGAACGTACAGGAGACCTTCCCGGTACAGGAGTCCATCCTGTATGGTGAACAATTGTAGTCTGAACGGGAACTGGAGGAAGAGGAACTTGCAATGTCAGGATGAATGTGTGAGAACACATTCTTTGCCAAGTCGTCTGTAGCCAACTGCGAACGGACGTCCTGTAGGAGTGTTGAATTTGCTGGAGCCTGATGAACCTGTAGTGCCGCAAGCCGGAATCGATCAGGACCCAACAACACTTGCCTTTGACAGTCATATGCAGGATCGCCCGGGTTGGTGCAAGGTAAGAGCGCCTAGACAATGCGTCCGCCTTGCCATTCCGAAAACCGGGCCTGTAGACGATGACGAAATCAAAACGTGATAGGAACTCCGCCCACCTAGCCTGTCGCCGACTGAGAACTCGAGCCGTTTGAAAATACTCCAGGTTCTTGTGATCCGTAAGAACTTGTACAGGATGCGCAGCACCTTCCAGGAAATGCCGCCACTCCTCGAACGAATCCACAATGGCCTTGAGTTCCTTGTCATGAATCTCGTAATTGATCTCCGCCGAAAGGAACTTACGAGAGTGAAAAGCTACAGGATGAAGCAACTTGTCTTCTCCAACTTGTGATAGGACGGATCCTACTGCAAAATCCGAGGCATCTGCTTCAACGAAGAAAGGACGAGAAGGGTCAGGATGTGCTAAAATCGGAGCTGTCGTGAAGGTGTCCTTGAGTGTTGTGAATGCATGTTCCGCCTTGTCGGACCAAGAGAAAACCCTGTGCGCTTGGTGAGTTCCGTGAGTGGAAGTACACGCTTGGAGAAGTCCTGTATGAACCGCCTGTAGAAGTTTGCAAAGCCAAGGAAACATTGTACATCTCGTACAGACTTGGGCCTCTCCCACTCCACGATGGTCTTCACCTTGTGCATGTCCATGGAAACGCCAGCAGGAGAGACGATGTAGCCCAAGAACTCCACAGAATCCCTATCGAAAAAAACTTCTCCAACTTCGCATACAGGCCATGCTCGCGAAGCCGCTGTAGAACTAATCGTACATGCTTGTCATGTGCCGCCTGGTCCTTGGAGAAAATCAAAATGTCGTCGAGGTAGATCACCACAAACTGGTCCAAGAAGTCACGAAAGATGTCGTTCACCATGTGTTGGAACACGGCTGGGGCATTGGTAAGGCCGAAAGGCATCACCGTGTACTCGAAGTGTCCATACCTTGTACGAAAGGCAGTCTTCCACTCATCGCCTGGACGAATCCGTACAAGGTTGTAGGCCCTCGTAAGTCGATCTTCGTGAACACCTTTGCTCCTCGCAGCCGATCGAGAAGTTCCGGGATCAATGGCAACGGGTACCGATTCCGAATGGTGACTTGATTCAAACCCCTGTAGTCCACAACCAAACGTAAACTCCCATCCTTCTTCTTGACAAAGAAGATAGGCGCTCCTGCAGGGGACTTTGAGTGACGAATGAAGCCGGATGCCAAGTTGTCCTCGATGTACTGACGAAGAACCTCCAACTCTGTGGGTGACAATGCATAAATCGGTCCGAACGGTGGAGTCTTTCCTTCCGCAAGATCAATAGGACAGTCGTAGGACCTGTGAACAGGAAGAACTGCAGCCTTGTGCTTGTCAAAAACGTCCTTAAAGTGATACTTGGATGGTAGGAAGAAGGAGGAGAAGGAGAAGGAGAGGAGAAGGAGATTGAAAAACAGGAGAGTCAGATACAGGAAAGGTAGAAGAGGACGTAGGAGTTACTTGAAAGGCAAAAAGGTGGAAAGGAGCAGGATCAGTGGCAAGTTCATGCATGGTAGTGGTAAGAACTCGGAGAGGAGAAGGAGGGAGCTGTGACTGAAAAAGAGGAAGGATCTTGGGGGTGGAACAGAAGCAGAGTAACAGAAAGAGGCAGGATTGGAAAAACCTGTGTGGATGTTGATGAGTGTACAGGATTGGAAGAATCCTGTACAGAGTCCGTGGTTGCAAGGAGTGGGAAACCTGCGAGTGTGCTGACGAACAACAGGAGGTGGATCCTGTTGAGGAGGAACCTTCGACACTGATACAGGATTGGAAGAACCCTGTACAGGAACCGCAAACTTACAGGAGTGGAGAGAGCCTGCGGATGTGCTGAGGAACTGACATGAGGTGAATCCTGTCGAGGAGGAGTCTTCAACACTACAGGAACAGGCACGGTCAATCCTGTAGCTTGTACTGCCTCAGATACTAAGGATGTATCCTGCACGCAGGAAGGTACAGGATTGATCCTGCTGTCGGAGAGGAAAACGTGAGCGTCCTAGACCTCCAGTCGATCTGCGGATTTGCAACAACGAACCATGGCATGCCCAAAATGATGGGAGTCGACCGAGTCTTGATCAAGTTGAAGGAAATTGAACAGTTGAATGCCATGACTGCAGAGAGAGGTTTAGCATGGGTAACTGCGCCAGAAGCAATCAGACGCCCATCGGCCACCTCTACAAACTGCACGCTTCAACTTCACCACCGAAATGCCATGTTGAGTTGCAAAAGTGTCATCCATGAAGCATGCATTTGCACCAGTGTCTAACAGGGCAAACTCCTTGAGCTCTCGATTATTAAGATGAATGTGTACAGGAAACTTGAGTGATGGAATGGTATGAGCAGCACCAATGGAGCCTGCACCTACGTCCAACTTCGCGGCTCCTAGACGAAGTGGACATTGAAGTTTTCCGACTGAACTTCAGCTTCAACTTCACGCGTCTGAACTTCCTGGCTTTAATAGGACATTCTGAAGAGAGCCACATTGATTTCTCAACCTTCATAGGAACTACTCCAGAAGGTGGTGCATAAACGTGTACCACAGCTGCAGGATTGGTTTGCAGAACTGCTGACGAGATCTTTCTCTACGACGCTCGAACAAACGGTTGCACAACGAACAGCTTGTGCATGATCTCTGCTAATGTTTGGGCATTTGGTAACGTAAGGAGAAGGTCCTTCACGTCATCCCTCAACCCAAAACGGAAGTGTTTGATCAATGCAGTCTCGTCCATGGAATGTTTGTGCAAAGTTGCTGAAATTCGGATGCATAAACGGAAGCTGGTCGGGATTCTTGAGTGAGCTTCGTAACTTCGTGCATGCGGAACGGTACTTATCAGGATCTCCAAAGCAGGCTTTAAAGGCGGCCACGAAACCTTCAAAGTCTTCCATCAATGGGTCGTCACGCTCAGCAAGGGGCAACCCAAGCCCGTGGGATCCACTTAGTAAGGATGCCAAAAGGCCAACCTTTTGTGCATCAGTCGAGTAGTGGCGTGGTTGCATGCGGATCAAGAGCCGGATTTGTTCAGGAAACCTTGGAAAATCCGCACGATTGCCACTGAACTTTTTAGGCATGCTGATCTTCGGTTCCGAAGAAAAGTTCGATGAGAAGGAACCATCGATGCCTGAGAAGAGAGCCTGCGCAGCAGCCTTGGAGGATGCATCAGCAGCTGCATGTGCCGCATTGGTGGAACCTTGCAGATCGATGACCACTTGGCGCAAAGTGGCCAGCTCAATGAAGCAACATTTGGTGCTTGCATTGGAAGTGCTCAAAAACAGCCATGATCTATGAAAGAAAAGGAGGAAAACGAAGGAAAAGAATCATGGAAAAAAAAAGTAGCTGGAAACGGAGAGCTATGAAAGGAGTTACTATCAAACTGTCAAGCCACGATCCAGGAACTAGGAAGAGAGTAGGATTCCAAGAACAGGACGGCTTGACTCAGGAGCAGGACGAGAGCAGGACAGGAACTAGGAATAAGACAAGAATATGACGGGATCCAGGAGCAAGACAGGAAGGCGCAGGACAGGATCGGAACAAGACAGGAACAGGACAGGATCCGGGAGCAAGACAGGAACAGGACAGGATCCAGGAGCGAGATAGGAGCAGGATAGGATCCAAGAGTGAGACAAGGAGAGAACAAGAAGCAAGGAGCAAGACAAGAACAAGACAATACAGGATTGATCGTAGTAAGACTGGTGATGATAGTAACTGATTGTGTAACAATTAGGTCGGAGCTTTTATGCTCACAACTCCAAGAGCTAATCTAGGCATGAGTGCTAAAAGTGGTTGCATGCAACTAAAAGTGGCTGCATGCATGCAGAGGCTAAGGTGAGTCCACATGTCCCTTATCTTCTAGGCATATCCTGTGCATATCCTATAGAATCTTGCAATCATATCCTGTATCCGAAATCCCTGTAGAATATCCTACAACCCGTATCCTGTATCCGGAATCCAGTATCTTGTATCGGGTCGTGACACCGTTTTTCCTCCTTGTTTGGAGTTGTGGTGATGCTCTAATTGTAGTTCGGCCAAACAAGCTGCAATCATGATAGCGATATGGCCGGCCGGGAAAGTCTTTGCTCCCAGTCCGAACTCCATGGACACCTCTGGTTAGAGCCGAAACCAAGTATTGCTTAAGTAGTCTGACCAGTTCACCGTGACTCCTTCCATGCCCTACAGAGGCCGTTTGCAAACCGCCTGGTGATTTATCTCCCCGTTCTTCCCGTGAGCATGAAGGCCATAAGTGCTATGAATTTGACTGCTTCCACCTTTCCTTGCATGCCCCGTAGCGCCTCATTCCATGTGGTGGCAGGCTTATGTGGCTCCATCTTTGATAGTTCTCTTAATACGAGGCCATCCCTCAGTAGTCGAAGACTGTTGCTAGTTCGTTGAACATAATGCGGAAGGTTGCGCTCCCGTCTGAGTAGAAATGGATCCCTCTGTGTCCAATCTAGCTAACTACTAGTTCTGCCACACTGGATGAATGCCTAGCTTTCTCGGAGAATCTCGAGCTCTCCACCTCTCCCCATGAATGGTCGAAAAACTCGTCTAGACTCAACTGTCTCTTGACCCGCCGAACGTAGGTCAGCCAATCAATTCCTTAAACCTGGAACCTGGGCGACACAAGTTCCGTTTGTTGCTCCTGGCCCTCAATGGACATGTGAATCTCTTGGATCAGCCTGTTCCTCTCCATCCAATCTATCGTCATGGTGGTTGAAGTATTGCACTGTACACCCCTTTCGGGTACTGTTGATGTGGTGGTCCTCTTGACGTCCTTTGAGATGACTGGCGCGACTATCCCCATGCCCAATATGCAATGATGGCGTCATTTGACCATCATTGCCTTTGTAGTACATGCATTACGCGTGCGGTCCATCCTCGTGGATCATGTGACCATGTGAGCTGGCCACACGTGTGTTTGGAGATCCTCCTTCCGGCCACACCATCCTACCTACTGTGCTTCCTTAGGGGTTCTCTGTTGCATTGGCTACCTTGCCTAGGGTGTCTTGGACTGAGCTCCATCTGGTGGATATTCAGCCCAAGCAGCTACTGTCGGCAGTGCTTGTCCGTGATTGCCATTCGTTGTGGCCTTGATGGTGTCTGGTGGAGCCCATCCTAGTCCTAATTGTAGAGCCTTACCAGTTGGTCTCTTTCCACCGAGGCTTTCTGCCACCGATCTTGCACGTTCCCCCTCTAGGACTTTGTGCCCTATATTTATCTAGGAATGTCCTTGCCAGGGCTCTTCCCTCCCCTTCTATAGCTAAACTCCGATCAATTGTGGCTGCGGATATTCTCAGTTGAGGCTGGGGCTGGTATGGGGATGTTAGTCTATTCTACCATCGAGCTTGAGTTGGGCCTGCTTGGCTGGCGTTGTTGCCAGCTGGGGTGTGTCCAAGTGGCTCCTTGGAATTGTGATGGTGGTCGATGAATTGGTTCTTATGCTCCTACACAATGTCTGTATTGTTTGGGCTTTGGGCACTCCCCTGCGATCCTTGGTCCACCCATGTAGTGCTTTCTCTTGTGAGGGGCCTCCCGCCTTACGTGGGTGAGCCTAGAGGGCAGCCACTAGAGGTCGCCGTTATGCCCTCGTCCCATCATCTGTGCCTACCTGGCATATTGTATTCTAGTGCTTTGAATCTTTGCATGGGTGCCTGGACTTGGCTTGTGGACACAAACTCATTGCCCTCCTGGTGCGGAATCTTATTTGCTAGTGCTCCCAGTCATGCTGCATCGATATTTATCCAAAATTTAACAGTTTGGATCTCAACTTCTACTGCCCTTAGGATGCCCTTCGGTGTTACCTCGGCTTAATTTGCATGCGTACCTGGAAGGAGTAGCCCGGGGTTGGCATACCCAACTCACGATGGAGTTCCATTGACATGACGTTCACTGTCGACCCTCCGTTTATAATCACCTCATTGATTGTGCAACCTGCCAATAAGAATCGGAATGGCCGGCACATTGTTCACGTAGTCCACTGTGGTTGCAGTGCTCTTGGTTGGGGACTTGATGATTCTTGTGGCTAATCCCCCCATCGTGCACTGAAATAAATGGCACTTCTTGCCCCGTTGATGCCTTAGTCTCTCCCATGGTGAAGGAGGGCATTCCGTCTCCTCGTTGTTCTCCGCAATCCTTGGCCCTAGTTGGGCTTCGTCGGTTCTGGAGCGGTTGACACGTCGGTTTGCTTCCTTACCCATTGCTTTATTATTGTGGGTTTTGCTGCCCATTCCCTCTTGTGTGCCTCTGTGTTCCCTTGGTTCTACGTATGTGCAGTTGACTTGTTTTGTTCACTAAGGGAGCCTACAGCATTGTGTTCGTCTCGTCGTTCCGTCCTAGTAGTATTACGTACTTGGTTCACATATGGTGTGGGGATTGGTGTCAGGCTGACGGGGGTCTGCCATTACTTGCCCTTGTGGTGCCAGGTGCTTGCGCCTCCAGCACTAGTTTGATTAAGGATACCCATGAGCATTGGTAGAGCAGGTGGACCTTCGCATAGTGTGTAAACCAATATATAAAATAAATATATAAAATATATGTAAACCAATATTAAATTGTGTGAACACTATCAATACTAAACATATAATCACTGTCACATATCATTACTTTTAATATCTATAAAAAAGTTTATTATTCTTATAAAAATACATAAGAAAACATGCATAAACAATTGTTTATAGTTAAGTAAATTAATATAAAAAATCATTCTAGTGATTTATAAATTATTTTTAAAATATTAATTTTAAAAATGCAAATTATAATTTGAAAATTGTATACATATATTTAAATTTTACCTTATTATAATTTAAAATGACATAGTGAAATTAAAACATATTTTTAAAGCAATCATAGCACATAATATATGTATAATGTATATTATATAATCTTTAAGACATAGAAATTAAATCCGTGCACATTTTAAAAATATTTAATATACATTTATTCTTGACCTTAAACACAAATATATACACTTAGCTTGGTTTAGGATTTAAACCTTAAACACTAAGCCCTACAATTGGATGTTTTTAACACATGTATTAAGTCTATAAATATTTCATGTGTTGTATATGTATGCCTTAGTGTAGAGTGTGTGTTTATGATAAATGCTTGGTTTGGAGTTTAAACCCTGAACCCTAAACATAAAGCTAGATGCTAGACCTCTAACATTATTTATATCGTAATCCATCATTGGTTGTGTATGTGTGTGCATATGTCTCTATGGGTGCTTTTAATGCGTATTATGGGATGTTTTTAATGCATGTGTTATGTGCATGTGCTAGTCTATATAATATTTCGTGTGTGTATGTGTAAGCCCCAATGTGTAGCAATAATGCTTGGTTTGGGGTTTAAACCCTAAACCTTAAATGCTAAACCCCTAAACATTATTTATATCGTGACTCATCGACATGTGTATGTGTGTGCATATGTGTCTTATGGGTACATTTAATGCATATTGTGGGATGTTTTAATGCGTGTTGGTGTGCATGTGGAAGTTTATAAATATTTCGTGTATGTATATGTAAGAACCAAATGTAGAGTGTGTGTAATGATAATGTTTGGTTTGGACCACTCATCGGCGTGTATATGTGTGTGCATGTGTCTCTATGGATGCTTTTAATGCGTGTGCATGTATATGTAAAATTTTATTATGTCTATATATGTGTGCAAAACAAATATTGAAATAAGTAAAAATAATATTATATATACACTATGAATATATTTTTAAATGATACATAATAAATATTTTATTTTATTATTATAAATTATATATAAATTAATAATAATATATATTGATTTAATACTAATAATAAGGTATAATATTGGAATATTCTTAGAATAATAAGAAATCTCATTATAAACAAATGTAGAATATTTACTCGAATTTCAATAAATAAATATACAACTTGAATCACTTGTTAATGTTAAATGTATTAAATGCAATTTTAAAAAAGCATTGGAATCTTGTGCAATATTGTTAAAGAATCGGTCACTTATGTAAATTCATCTTAAATTTTGTTTATTATATCAAAATGTCAGAAATTTTAAATTCTGACATAACTATTGTTAGTCTGACATGTAAATTTGAAAACACTTTTAATTTTTCACCCAAATTTAGATCTGTATATTTCATAAGGGTTTCTTTATTTGTATCATTTTTTCTTTATATCTCCTTTTTCCTAAATAATATTTACTTTATAAAAAAGCACGGCACTTTCTGTGTTATTTACAAGTAAGTATTATAAATAAATTTAAAACTACTTATAAGATACACTCCCTATTAAAATAGAAATTTAGGGTTTACATAAACAAATTTATATATTTTTTAAAAAATATAATACTTATATGGTTTAGGAATCCATTAAGATTGCATTATAATCCATTAAGGATTTATCCCGTTCACACATCCCTTTTACTTAGAATTTTCAGTTACCCGAGATCTTAAAGGGTGGCAAGATTAATCTCGCCACTCCCTCCTCGCCTCTTAGAATGGTGGGTGGGATTAATCCCGTCCACAACTCTTTAAAATGTGGAAGGAATAATAGGATTAATCTTGTTAATGCTTCCCACTTCTTAAAATGTGCGACAGAATTAATCCCGCCCACAACTCTTTGCAACGATTAAGAGGTGGCGAGATTAATCTTAGAGAGTTGTGGGCATGATTAATCCCGTCCACCATTCTAGGAGGCGAAGAATGTGTAGTGAGATTAATTTCGTCATCTCTTTCCCGTTTTAGAAAGTTGTGGTGGGATTTATCCCGCCCACTATTTTAAGAGGCATGGAAGCATTCCTGCTACCAATCGAGAACTTTCTAAAATCTTGGCTAATTGAGAAATTTAAGTAAAGGGGATGTGTGAACGAGATAAATTCTTAACTAATTCTAGTGTAATCATAATGGATTCTTAAACCCTTGATGTAGTTTTACCAAATAGCACATTGCAACAAACCAATATGTAATCATGCCCATCATAAGAGGTGGCGCGATTAATCCTACCAATGGCTTCCTTGCCTCCTGGAATGGTGGATGAGATTAATTCTGCCCAAAATTCCAAGAGGTGGTGAAGCATTGGCAGGATTAATCCCGCCACCTCTTCCCGTTGAAGAGAGTCGTGGGTGGATTAATTCCGCCCACGATTCTAAGAGGCGAGGAAGAGGTGGCAGGATTAATCTTGCCACCACTTGTATTAGTCAAGCATGAGAATCTATCCATATACATAATTATTATCATTGCACACACATATAAATTAAGCACCCTCAATTTCAAATTTTATTGTATAAATAGATATCATATATGACACAATTATTTATGTGAAGAACAATATGTTTAATATTCAAATAAAATATACTTTTTTCAGAACAACAAGATAGTTTGCACTGGAATCGTAGAAGTTCGAGATGATAATGTGTCATGTCATAATATTGCTCAAGGGTTTTATGTGTACATATGGGTGAACATCATTTACAAGCAAGTTGAGGTTCCTAGAATGGAATTTGAAAAGGGTTCTCCTGTATTGTGAAATGTGGGCTAACACAAAAAATACAAAGTCACAAACAAATGTTAGTATAAGTTCACAAGATAATGACTTGCCTGTTGTGATCGATGAGGTGATTTTCTTTCTTCATGAGACCGAGGTTGGAAGGGGCATCATTCAGCTATCAATCCAATAGAAGCCGTATTAAAAGAGAAACTAGGGGCCTATTTCGGGTGTAGTTGTGATAAAGGTTTCACATTACATCCTGGATCCCTTGTGAGGTGGCGAACATCTGAATTAAAACGATTAAATGGTTTAACATATTCAAAGTTGAATTTCAATAATAACAACCCATGTTTGAAGAGGTTCCTTTCATTAATCTTATAGTAAGGAAAAGGAGATTCATGGGCTGCAAATCGACCCTAACAAGTTCCGGCAAGAGGGTCAAGATGGATCCCACATTTTTGACAACCGTTGCTAGTATCTCCACAATTGGCTGTTGCAAGAAGAAGTGTTGTCAGATGGTGAACCGCAATGAAATTACCCAATGTAAACATACCTTTCGTAAACTCACCCAAAAGCAAATGCATGAGTTGTATATGTTGCACTAACTGGATGTATTGATAGAATAACCTTAAACACAGGTTATCAAAGTACATCCATAGTATTTAATAAGGTGGCCGTCTGCTTCAAAACTTGTATACACTATATACGAGATCCCAAAAACCACGTTCTAGGGCTTTTGTGGAGGCAAATGTAGATAGGATGCACAAATGCAGGGGTCAAGGAAAATTTCAAAGGTTTTATCTTCAATTTATACTCAATTGAAGCTGTGTGAACATGTGAACAAGTGCCTCAGTTTGATGGGGCTCCAAACAATCTGCACCGGTACCTTCAACAACATATAAAATACTCATTTTAAGGATGTGGAAATTGCAAACACTCTAGCTTTTCCAAGTGTGACACTTGTACATCACTGAAAACTGCAGAGGCTTGTGCAAAAACTTTGATGGAAATCACTATCATTCAAAAGAAGATGGAGGCCCACATAATTGCACAACAAACTTGCCGATCTTAGTACTATGCACACCGCATGCTTTTATCTCCTGCCCACCAGTATACCTATGCTTGATCCACGACAAGATGGACCATTCAAAGACCAACATTCCAAAGGTAGTTGCAACACCAAAGTGCCTTGGAAATATCATGAAACTTCCGATTTTATTGATAGGTGTGCTAATACATGGACACGGTTGTGAATCATATGAATACTTTTCACTTCACACTGGTTTAGCAACTCCAATTTCACTATTGGGTTGTTGGCGATGTGTTTCAGAAACATTGAAGCCCACTCACAAACAAGTCCTATAGGTGATTTTAAAGTGAAGAAACAACACCTCCAACCTTTACACAATGCTCTCATGAACACATATGTACTTAAGGCTACTTGGGAATATGAGAGGCATTGTCAGTAACCTGCACAAAAAATAAATGACCCTGCTAAGAGTTACAAATGGACAATTGTGCATGTGAGAACAAAAATAGATAAATCATTTTAGTTAAACATTTCTCAAGCTCATACTTACTTTTATTTTCTAGATACGTACTAGCATACTTGTTAATGCTTGTTGCCAAAGTGTATTTAAGACAATCACGCTCAATTTTCTTATGGTTGGTCACACTTATGAAGATATTGATGCATTCTTCAGAAAGGTTTCCAACTTTACAAAAGGACAAATGCACTTACCTTACCACATATGATGGATCTTTTTGAAAATTGCATTTCTAAAACAAGTTATGCTTTGCTTGTGATTAAGGTGCCAGACTTCAAAAAGTTTCTCAAGGAGTATATAAAAAAGGGAGCGATTCTTTAATTAGTCATCTTGTGCCACTATAATTCTTCTTATTCACAAGAGATGGTATACTTATTATGCAGTACAAGTTACGACCATTAAAATATGAGTGGTTACTGAAAGAAGGCTTAATGTTTGTGACTGAGGTGCTAGACTTTAAAAAGTTTCTCAAGGAGTATATCAAAAGGAGAGCAATTATTTAACTGGTCACCTTGTGCCACTACAATTCTTCTTCTTCACAAGAGATGATATACTTATTATGCAATACAAGTTACAACCATCAGAATAGGAGTGGTTACCGAAAGAGTGCTTAATGCTCTTTAAAAATGGAGAAAATAGAAAGCCACTTCTCCCAAAAGGACAACTAAACCCTGTTCTATTGAGTGCCCAACTCAAGGAACAAGAGCTTATTGTTGATGGCATCAAAAAGTATGACATGGGTTCAAAAATCGATGCCAAAGAATTTCGATAAGGCGATTGATTACTCAGAACTACATAAGCATGTGGTTGACTATTGTGAGACTGTTGTTCAAGAGTTAGAAGTTTTGTGGTCACAAGTACAAAATTACAACACTCTTTTTGGCCTAAAACAAGGTGGTGGGAGGAGAAAGACAACATAGAATCCATAGTGATGTGAAAGTGCAAATCCCACACTTTGTTTAACAAAAGAACCAGAAACCTAAACCATACTTTGATTGCTGCAAGAATTTGACCCATCCAAATAGGCACATCTAGAGTAATGAGGACAATCATCAGTTTTTAAAGATTATCGATATATCTAAAGTCATCATAAAAAACAATATGGGAAAGGTTACATGGTTCAAACCGCAAAAAAAAACGACATGACAAAGAGAGCAAAAGGTATAATGGATACCTAGAGAAAACATAGTCTTCTAATCATAAAGACCTAACATGTTTTATAAATGTTAAATATGGGTAAATGTCAAGGAGTATTAATAAAGTCACAATCAACAAAATTGCAAAAAAATGTATGTCTTCTAAAGTTTAAAGCAATTATAAAATATAGTATATTTAATATTCATAATTATAATTAATTCTTTAATAATAGTACCAAATTATTTCTTTAACTATATAAATTTATAAAAAAAAAATATGAAAGATTGACCTACAAATTTTTAATTAATGTTATATTTAAATATTAATATTTTAATAACAACATAAATATTTATATAATGTATCTCTCATGCTCTTTATAACAATATTAGGCCTATACAATCTTAAATATAATATATTATATTACTTAATACCTTTTACTTTTATAATGTTATCAATTTTTTGCTCACCAATGCTATAATTTATTAAAACATCAATTACAAAAATGTTTTAAGGAATATTCTTTAAATATATATTCTAAAGAATATTTTTTAATATTTAAAATTGCTAATTAAATAACTAAAATTGATAATTATTAAAAAAAATGGGACTATAGACATGCCCATTTTAATTATAACATGCATAATTATGAAGAATGATTTACATTTTATTTTTGATAAGATTTTAAAACAAAAAACAACTTATCAAAAAATCTCAATTATTTTAATGAATAATTATTTTAACATAAAAGTATTGTTATACTAAACACATTCACAAAATTACAGTAAATATCATGTATATAAGAATTTTCTTCAAGTTAGTATCTTCTATATTTATGTCATGGTCTATTTTAAAATAAGGAAACTTACATTTATACTCTTGAAATTTATTATATTTACATATATATCCTAGAAGTTTTATATTTACATATATACCCTTGAAACTTCAATTTAAAACTTCATAAATTTTGAAATTAAAAAACATTTTTAAAAAATTAATAAAAATTTATAATTAATTATATTTTATTATATTTAAGTCTAAATACAACCTATTAAACATATATATTACAATATAATATAATTATTTTAAAAAATATTCTATTTTTTATTATGATAATTTTTACACCCAATTTTTTGACATTTGGGTGTACGGAGAACAGTGGCTGCCTGCGCTTGGGCGGTTTATATATATTGGCGCTGTGGTTTGGCGCGTGCAGCATAGCCAGCAACGTGGTAAAGGGCCAGAGGTGACATGGAAATCGGAGGCGACGTGGCATGTGTGACGTGGCAAGCAGCTTCACAAAAGGAATATACTATTATACTTTATTACATTAGTGAATAAAATACACAATATGCCTAGTACATACATATGGATATGTGTGTGTCAGTCAGCACAACATACCAAAGTTGTACTCAATTAACGTGGCACATATAATACTTTATACATATCATGTACATATTAATTAACAGCTAAATGCACTAATTTTCTGCGAGTTAGATAATGGTATGTAAAATACAAAATAATCGTATCCCTAATCTCATCCTAATTTGTAGTGTCACTCTTGAACTCTCGCTCTCGGATGGTTCCCCCAAGAGAGCCGCCGGGGATTGTCTATTACCACCCCCTTACCTTTTGACGAGTAAGTCGCTTATAAGTGGCAGAGATCGAAGATATGCAGTAGTCAAGATCTTCACAACAAGAGGCCTTCCTAATTGCACAGTTCTCTTTAACATCTTCCTCGGTAAGTGCAAGTGCACGATCTCCTAAGAACGTTCGGATCAAAGAGTTAAAAAATTGAAGTCCACCTTCGTTGATCACACTTACACTCATAGGAAGAGTCATTTCCTACATGAACAAGCATAAAACGTTTTGTTTATAAACACATAGTTTATAAATATAACATAAGTACCTTTTGACATAAATGCAAAGTACCAAGCACATAATCGTTGTCCGGATATACCTTAGGGAGAAGATAATCTTCACACAATTGCTTGGTGCACTCCTTCAACTTCTGGTTTGCACTAATGCTTCTGCACCTTTATGAACGCCCTGTTTATTACAAAATTTGATTACTGTTCCATCTTTCACCGTAACAATTCCGTGGGGTCTTAAAACTCCGTAGCGCCAAACTATATCAAATATATTAAAATTAAACTTTGAAACAATTAAACTCCAGAATAGAGGTGGACTCCAGAGTCAAACCCCAGCCTCTGGGATAAAGTCACAGTCGTGAGTCTCCGGAGTCGAACTCCGGACTCTGCGACAGGGTCGGGGACTCTGTTCAGACTCTATTCGGACTCTGCGACAGGGTCGGGGACTCTGTCCAGACTGTATTCAGACTCTGCGACAAGGTCGGGGACTCTGTCCAAACACCGGACTCTATTCAGACTTTACAACTGGTTCGGGGACTCTGTCCAGCCTCTATTCGGACTCCGGGACAGTGGACTCCACCGGACTCCGAGATCCGGGACAGTGGACTCTGCAACTGGGTCGGGGACTCTGTCCAGTGGACTCCGGAGTCAAACTCTAGACTCCGGGACAGTGGACTCCGGAATCAAACTCCGAACTCTGGACTCCGACTCCGGAGTCCAACTCCGGACTCCGGGACTCTGTCTAGACTCTATTTGGATTTTGGAGTTGAACTCCGGACTTTGGGACAGTGACTTTGAACTTTGAGACAAAATTTAAAAACTTACATCCTTTGCTCCAATGATGAACATATATTGGTTCATATCTCCCCTTTCTCATATTGGATTTAGCTGCACGAATGGCATATGCACTTCCTTGATCTAATTTCGAAAGAGTTCCCATCCAGTCACACTCAATGACAATCACTGTGACAAGATTATCTTGAGAACCAAGATTCATATCATGTACTTTGCCCTGAAAGAAAGGGATATTTAATGCATATAAAACGGTTTAAAAGTCAAACCTTTAGGTCGTATCTATCGAGATTAACAAGTTCGTAAGGATCTACAGTGTGGTCGGCTCCTTCATCACCTTCATGTCGAATCTCATCATCGCTCTCCAGATAACATATTGTACTACAAAAGTATAACTAAGAATTAATATAAAGTATTTATATTTATATTAATAGTAATATTAAGACCAAATATATTATCTAAGCATAAAAGTGTACTTACATTCTCTCACTCGGATTTCCTCCTTTCCTTCTGCACAGATTAAAGAACCTGCCAAGTCATCAATTGCTGAAGAAGACGGCTTGGTTAGAAGTTTAAGATTCTGTAATATACTTGCATGTAATATTCTTGAGCCAAGTTCCGTATTAGTAGATTTATACTGCTCGAAGTTGTTACAACTGGTTTTAAGAGAATGCGAGTCGCTAAGGTAAGAGCAGCCTCGTCCATGAGTTTTGCATCCGATACATTGTCAACTGGCATCTCCTTCGAATCCGAAACTGTAAAAATATCTAAGAATGGATTGTTGGATTGTAATAATCTCCTGTTATAGCTGCTTTTCTGCATAAAACAGGAAATTAAAAATTCTATATAAACAATTTAAAGAATAAAATGAAACACTTACTTCAACTTCGAATGGATTCTCCATGTACTTGGGTCTTTTACTCCGGGAATCACTTGGTTTTTCTTCCGATGATCCCTTGTGTAGATTCTCAAGTTTTGCCTGTAGGATACTTACTTTCTCACTTGCTTGTTCCAACTCGCGCATCAATTTCGCTTCTTCTAGCAATGCCGCATTTGTTTCCTTTTCTTGCTTTGCTTGTTCTCTTGCTCTCTTTACTACAGCAGCGCGTACCACCTTATTCACATTACCTTTCATCCTGTAAAGACAGGAACTTTAAGCATAAATAAAGTACGAAATCTAGCACGGCCTTACCTGGATTGAACAGCCGATGTGCGTCAAAATGCAGGTATGAAATCTAGCAGCACAGTGAAGATTCAGCTAGACCCTGCAGAAAACACGCACGCAGAGAGAGAGGTATATCTGCAAAGGAAATGGATACTTGCCTCTCTTTCCCTTCAAATCCATAAGAAATATTATACACATCGAGTATGCCCCACGCCTATGTAGAAATCAATCTGCAAGCAGGCACCGCATTGAAGATTCAAAGCCGCAGCCGGGCACCTTCACATCGAGATTTTTGTCAAAAATGAGGAGCTCCTTACCTGGATCGAAGTTTCAAAGCGGCAGCCGGATGCGATTACAAAAATCGAAGCTAAGAACAATGATTGAAGCGTTCAGGGATAACCCTAAAAATCAGGTCGGATTTTAGTTTTATTGAAAAGGTTATATTTGTTTATATTTTATTAATATAATATTAATTTAAATAGGATCTATTGTATATTATTGAATGTAGAACTCTGTTTATGTAGAACATACAAGTAGGAACTTACATATAACAACTTTAATATAAGTGTTTTTAAAGTAAGCATTCAATTAATAGTTTTGAGACTCATATTTTCAAGAATGTATTATACTTTAAATTAGTTTATACTTTAAAAAAGATTTCTTTGAATTAATATTATTTTTCTCAAGCTTGCAAACTTGGTAGAACTTACCATTGGAATTATAATATTTAAGTATTATTATGCCATCTGCCTACGTGTAAAAACCCCCAGTGGAGGAGAAACCTCTTACTGTGGTATACACACACGTCTGACATGCCAAATACCAAATCGAACCAAATACCAGCAAGCATCTATAATATCGCTAATTATAATTAATGTTGTAATACCTATATATATATATAATATACAATAACATAGAAGCTTATATCTTATTACGGATATCAATATTTATATAAATACTCGTATCTAGATAAACCTCAAGCAGGAGTTTAATAGGTCCAGGAATGGCATAAGTGAAGATGGAAACAGTATCATGATAATTTAATTTATAATTTTTTTACTATAATTTTTATTAAAATAAATCTTAACACACATGTATATTACACACACGCACACACGACACATATAAAAGAAGTTTCGTTTAATGAATAGCTTTTAAATAATGATAAGCTCTATAAAGCTCGATTTCATATTAACAAACTTGCATCCTATTCGGTTAAACATTTTTATAATATATATTTATAGAGATAAATAATAATTTATTATTTGGGTATTTAAAAAAATATAATATGTATGACATTCTTAAGGTTTAACTATTTAATATACATAACTATTACGATTGTTTTCTAGTTTTTAATACTTAAATTGGATAAGGAACAGCAGCTATATTTTTTTTTATTAAAAATAATCATTAGTTTCTAAATTTTGAATTATTTGTTAAGATTTGATTTTAATTTTCAACTTTACTAATCGAAACATAAATATACTAATAACACATGTTATGAAGAACAAATAATTATTGATCAAAATATATAACCTCATTCAATAATTAAACTATATTTCAAACTTAAACGTGAAAGCTCCTTAGATATATGTACACGCATGTATATGTATATATATAAAACTTTGAAATATACATAATAGCAAAGTTTTAAATGTAACAGGAATTATTCTTAATTCTTAATACGTATATATATGTAGAATCATTTATCTTAAATAATCATAAAAACAGAGGTTTAGGGTTTTTAGGGTTTAGGGTTTTAGTGGCACATTGGAGCTATGGCGTCGTGGCTGTATAAATCGCTCCTGTCCGGCAAGTGCAATCAGGCAAAGAGAATGTGGTATGGGTGCGATCGCATGGGAGCCGTTGAATATCAGCAGAAGCCCTGTCGCGGATTTGCAACGGACGAGGCATCCGATACGGAGGACTCTGTGTCCAATGGCGACTCTTCTGAGAAGAGTTTCCGTATTCCCCAGTTTCAAGGTGTTTACAAGGTACCCTTATGCCCTTTCTGCCTGTGTTCTAACAAATGTGATAGTTTTCCTTATGCATACATAATACTGATGTCTGTTTCCGAGAAGAACTTACAAAGTATCCCTTTTTACTGTATTTGCTCTTCAAAGCACATAATGTAATACGGATATATACATATACACATTATACTCCAAGGTGTTTACAACGCTTATGGCCTTTAGTTTCAATTATTTTCTCCTAATAGTGAAATGTATAACGCAGCACGCGAAAATGCTAAAGGACTTAGGACATATATAATATGTCATACACACATGTTAGTACGTATTTCATATATGCATTATCTATAAAGGTGAGAGGGAGGATATATATACAGTTTTAAGTATATAAAATATAAAATAGAACAAAGTTTTAGTTTTCAGGTTATGTTTATGGTATTTCATTAATGCTTGCATAACATGTATAATGTTAGAAGATTAATTATGATTTACTATTAAATTATTTACTATCCTTTGTAAATTCGCTTATCACCCAATTATAATAGAGTTATATAATACATCCGTACATCCATACGTATGTATATGTATGTATGAGTGCGCTATTTAATATATTATGACCTTAAGGGACTTTACCAGTACTTGTGAATGCAGGCAGTGATCCTGGGGAAGTTATGCAGCCGCCCACGGAGGTTACTCTCAGGTGTGTGTGTGTGTGTGGAGAGAGAGAGAGTAGCAGCAGCAGCAGAACATGGAGCATCTATATACTCCATTCTCGCAATTGCAAATATACACACACACAGTTTTATAAATATGTTGAAGTTAATAAGTTTATTTATTTTTTGATAGCTTTTATACAGGAGCGGGAGATCGATAATTAATTAATGGTTGCTACTGGGGGAATGCGTGTGCAGCGTAAGATGAATGACGACCCTAAGGGTGTTAAGCAGATACACAAGGTTGTCATTTATCAAGACAGGTTCAAGGACCTTGCTGTTCACAAAATAAAGAAAGGGTAAGTGCATTTTTTATATTTAGTTTATATAATATCATTATATGAAGACTTTACATAACGAGCTACATAATTATCATAACTATCTGTATATTCATAACTGTAAAATTATAGTTGAAATAGTTATTAATTTCTAATATTACAGACAGCAAGTTTACCTCGAAGGTAACATGGAGTCTCGAGTTTTTAACGATCCCGTTACTGGTGCAGTTAAGCTTACTAGAGAAATCTCAGTTAGACAGAATGGTGCGTGCGTGTGTGGTTGACACATATATCACATGTTACTTCATGCTTATCTTATTTAGCTAGTTTTGCATATATATATATATATATATATATATATTGTTGTATAATGTCATTGTTATCATATGGTTATAACATGTACACACACACACATTGCAGGGAGGATATTCCTGGTATCTGACTTGGAACTGAAAGGAATGAACAACAAGATATTCCCAGGATCTTCCAAATCTAAGAAGGTTGCTGAAGAAGAAGACAGTGATGCAGTTGTGACTGAGTAAGTAAGCAGTGCATCATATATATTTCTTTTCAGTTGTTTATTTCTTTTTATTAGAATTAGTCCTCCTTTTATTTTTGTAATATACAGACCGCCAGTTTTATGATATACACATCCAAACACCTGCATAGCTGTGTGTGCGTGTGTGTTTGATGTTGATTTTTCTAGCACTTGTCACGTATATAATATAATGGGCAGCAAACAGTAATATGAAAGCATGGAACTTTATTTACTCAATAATCTCTAGATATTACGTGTCATTCAAAAACATAAACTGCATATTTTTAAAACTGCATATTTTTAGATTTCAATATACAAATCACTCAAAACTGTTATTATATATGTAGATAGTAAATATGTGTATATATTTATACTAAATGCATTTAAATTTATAAATTTTTATTTATATAGATTAAATAGGTCAACTAAGTGTACATATTTTACTTATTTAATCCTAATGTAAGCAAATTAGTGAAATATAAAATAACAGTATATAAATGTATTATAACATTTTATAATCGTACTCAAGATGATACTTACAGAAGTTAATCATCCTTAAATATGCTATATATATGTATGTCTGTATATAGTTAGCTTATGAGACTAAGTTTCAGTTCCTTCCTGTCCCTTCACTAGTTAATCTTTTGTTAAATTAATATTTTGGTGTTTAATACGTGAGAAACTAGTTATTGGATGTTAACAGCATTAAAAACATATTTTTTAATGTTTTAATGTGTTTAAAACTTAGGGATGGATCGTGAGAAATTGGTTATTAATAATGTTTAATAGTTTTCATTTATGAGAAAAATACATTTATACCCCTGAAATTTATCATATTTACTTATGTACCTTTAAAGTTTTATATTTAATATATACCATTTTAAAAGTTTAAATTTACATATATACCTTGAAAAATTCAATCATAATATATATATATATATATATATATATTATATATATAAAATAAAATATTAACTTAAATTATATTTTTAATTAATATATTGCGAATGAAATAATTGAAAATTTATTAAGTGTTAAATGTTAAAAAATGAAATATTTTTTAAAATAATTATATTATATTGTGATATATATTTTAATAGGTTGTATTTTGGACTTAAATATAATAAAATATAAATTTAATTATAAATTTTAATTGATTTTAAAATATTATTTTTAATTTTAAAATTTATGAAGTTTTAAATTGAAATTTCAAGGGTATATATGTAAATATAAATTTTAATTAAAATTAATTAATTTATAATATATATAAAAGACATATATAAAAACATATTTTAATTAAAATTGTTATTTTAAAAATTAAAATATTATTATTAAAAAATTTAAGAATATATATATAAATTTAAAATTTTAGAGAGGTATATATGTAAATATAAACTTCAGGGACATATATGTAAATATGATAAATTTAGATATAAATGTAATTTTTGCTTTATTTAAAAACATATAAACTTAGTATTCATTAAAGAATATATTAATGAAATAGAAAGACACCTACTTGAGACATAAGAAGTATTAATTATTTTATTAATCATTAAATGTTAAGACCAAAACCAAAGTAATAATAATGACATGTCAAAATGAGTGCATCTTGTATATTACACTTATATATAAATTTATAGACATATGTGGAGGCATATACTTTATATATATATGTATGTATTCATGTACTCACATGCACAAACATGTCAAAATGTGCAAATATAAAGTTTAAACAATATGCATGTACAAATCTGCAACTCATATTTAACTTTAATGATTAAAAAATATATTTTATTTTAAACTTCAATTTAAAATAAATAAATGATTTATATTATGATTATATATAAAAATAATTTAAATTTAAAGATTTGTAAGATAAATCTTCAAGATTAACCTAATAAACTATTCATAAATTTTTATATACAAACATCAACATGAAACATGTTTAACAATTTGTAGCAACTTAATCTCAATTAAATGATTATTAATATGTTAATTATTTTTGTTAAACCTTAAAACCATTATTATAATAATATTTTGAAAAAAAAAATTTAAGTATCGTAAAAGAAAATGGCCACTTTTATACAATATTTAAGTAAGATTAACTTAAAATTATTATATTAAGAAAAGATGATTACTTTTGTAATGTCATTTTTTAATACCATAACTGAATTATTAAGTAAAAGAAAATAGTTATTGACATTGTTTAATTATTACACTAAAGAAATTAAGTTAAACACATTTTTATAAACATTATTTCAAATAAGAATAATTCAATATCATTTACAAAGAAATGATCGTTTTCATGACACCATATTAAATAAAAATACTTTAATTATTGTGTATATTAATCATCATAAGTAGTGTCTCTTTCTCTCACATTCAACTTTTTTTTTTGTTAATTTAATATTTTTTTCAGAGCTAAATATTATGGTTAAATAATATGTAATATCTACATTGTAAGTAAAGAAAAACTATATTATATTCATGTGTATTTATAAATATAAAGATAATAATAATTAAACATAATTATATTATAATTATTAAAAGACTTGTAAAGAATATATAATTTTATATATTTTTAAATTTACATGAATTAACATTTAAAATTAAAATGTTGTCTTAAAAACTCTTCATAACGTAATGTATGTAAATGATTTGAATATTTGATGAGTTCAAATAATAACATAAGTACAATGATACTTTATAAGTTAGAAAAATAAATATAAATCTTAACCTTGGATAGTGTTACACATTAAACAAGGTTTAAATATTATTTATTAATTTAATTAAGATTGCCTAAATAATTAATATAATTATATTTCTTTTAAAATAGCAATGGATTAAGCAACCTTTTCAAACTAAATGAAATCAAGTGGTAATAAAAAAATTAAATAATACTCTTAATTATTTAGTTAAAATTAAGTAATACGCTATAAATAATAATGTTATAAAATAATCTTGAGTTGTATGTGATTATTCTTATATTTTAAAGCCATCAAATTTAAATTTTAAATATATATTGAAATTTTATAAAAACATGAATGGAAAAGATTATGCACTTAATTCATATAGATCAATTACTAAAAAGGTATTAATGAGTTTTAAAGAAGAAAACCATATTCGATTAATTTAAAATGCAAACTTAAACAAAAGCATAACGAATATTACATACATGGTATAAAATTAAATAGAAAATAAATATAAATAGCGTAAATAAAGAATTTAATTATCAATTTAGTTAAGATTATTTTAATAACCAATGTAAAGTATGTTTTCATAAAAATAATATTGGTTAACCTATTATAAACAATTATGATACATGGAGCAACTATAATATATGGCATTTATGTAATATTATATTAAATAAAAACTTGAATTGTTATACTTTTTAAAAATAACATTAAAAAACTCAATTCATAAAGAGTTACTTACAAATAAATAATAAACACATTTGTATTGACACAATTATATAAAATATTTCATTTTATATAAAGAACCACTTTTTAATCTTATGAAGTAAATAAGGAAAAATCATGTGATTACGTAATATAATTTTTCATTTTTGTTTCATATATGCACATTCAACATCATTCAAACTCTTCATTAATAACATTAACACCTTAAATAAATGTTAACTCTTTAATTTTTATTAACTCTTTAATATGTATATAAGCACATATATATTAATAACATGTCTCATCCATAAGGAATTACTATTTAAATTTTATTATGAAAGTAGGTATCATTATGAAAAATATTGTTTCATTTATTTCATTAAATGTATAAATAAAAACATTATTTTGAATCTTTTTTTACCTTTTAATTATTATAAAGTTTTTATTATATATTTTAAAAATAATTAAATATAAGAATCTTTTATTATTATTCTTATCTTGTTCTTATTGTGGACATCCCTTTTATTTTTTGTATAAAATTAAATAGAATGAACTATTGTGGATTTCCATCTTTATCATTTTTAATTTAAATATATTAACATTAAACCTTTTCATTAATTATTTTTTAACTTTGCACCTAACACATATATTTTATTCATAAATAAATTTTTATGCCTTTCCTCATTTTATTTTATTTTTCATTAATTTTAAAATTAAGATTGACATTAATTAATTTTAAGATATTTAAACCACATCTTTTTCCATTTTTATATTAATTTAAATCATATGTTTCTTACACTTGCACCTTTATTTTGTATTATTGCATGAAAACTATGAAAAATCAATAGAATGCACATCGCAAACATTAAAAATGCAATTTTTATAAAATAAAAAAACAAAATTTAAAACATAATTTATGCATGGGATATACACGTGCATGTGTACATAAATATATACGTCTTTGGTTAGCTTTCAGATTTTTTGAATGAATTGGCTTGTTATGCGGACACCCACCCCTTTGCTATTGGGACACACACCCCTTATTTTTATATATATATATATAATATTTAAATAAAAAAGAACCTCCAGGGTTCATACATTTTATGTATACATTTAATTTATTATAAATAAACTTTTTTAAATATTTCATTTATTTTTAATAATTTTTGTTAATCAATTAAGTAAGATTAATTAAATATTTAAATTAAAAACTTGTGCAAATGTTTTTATTATTCCCTTTTATCTAGTTAGCATAGTGTATTCTAAGAATATCTGCACACTGGTATCACTTCGATTTTAAATTTAAAATCAACGCAATAAAAAATTCAGCATTAAAAGTTTAAACATTATATAAAGTTTCCTGACCACCATAAATTTAATATATTTTGTGAGATAAATGAATTTACGGGTCAATAATTTTACATAATTTTTTTATAATTTAATTAGAATCTATTGTAATATTCTATACTATAATATCATATCATTACATATTCTTCCGTACCAAGGGAACATTATGAAAATCCTGGTTTTTTTTATGACTTAAACACCTGCAGGAAAGAATCAAAACTGTATATATGTTTGGAGAGAGTATCTATATATCTATGTCACTCATAGAACTTCGATATATATATATATATATTATATATATATATGTTGATACTATCACTCACACACACACACGTACCCAAGGTGTCATGCTCCTTTATCGTCTAATAAACCAAGGTCCCGTAGTCTTCTCTCTGCATAATACTCAAGCTTGTCTAAATCTGCAAGATGAACTTCAAACCACTCTAGTTGTTCCTGTAATATACGCTTCTCTCCAAGCCTTACAATTACTGCAATTCTCTTTCTTGTACTTAACTTATGTGAATCTAACAGTTTCACATCCTACACACACAAACAAAAAAAAAAATTAAAAAAAAATATATATATATATATAGAGAGAGAGAGAGAGAGAGAGAGTATACTCATTATATTATGATAATATACCAAACCTCGTCGATTGTTGAGGAATATTCTGCTAATGTCACGGCAGCCTTCGATCATGGCTTCACAAACAGCCTCTTCGTTGTCCCGGCTAACAGGGAGTTTCAGGTGATCCCACACTGTGTTCCTAAACAACACCTGTACACAAAGACACGCGTATACACAAACGTGTATGTAGCCATAATTTATATATATAACAGACCTAAATATGGTATGCATGTTTTAGTGTGCGTCCCTCTACATATGTATATATCAATATAGCTAATGTATAAATTCATTGTGGTATGCCTGTATATTATTATATTCATGCGTATTTCTATAACAATTTTATATACATATTATGCACAGAGAGAGAAAAGAGAGAAGACTATGTGTATATTGAACATGCACAATACACATAGATGTACTCATTGTGCGTGTTTGCACCTCAAGTAGGAAAGAGTCTGTCCCAGCGAGTGCACTGAGACGAAGAAAAGCAAGCATGTCTTCTGGAGGCGCTTGATTCCTATATAGTGCAAAATATGAAGTGCCTTCAAGTCCCACATCTCTGCTATATCTAGCTTGTCATCCACAAACCGGTCTATACACAACAAACCTCAGTATGCATACGTGTTTGTATATACATGTGTGTGTGTCTACCTGAAGGAGATATTTGCAAAGTTAACTGGAACGTGTCCCTGTCATTTGCTTCGTTTTCATCCACAAAACCAAAATCCACTGCAAGTTGTGCATTTCCTTTCTTCTTTCCATATTGCATTACAATCTACAACAGACACACACACACAAACATGTTAAGATACACACACACACACAGTACGACTGACCTCTTGGTTCTCTTTAAAGTTCGTGGGAGATTCCAGTATCAAAGATTCCCCCCGGGAGAATAATCCACCGGACTTTACTCTCCAGCCTGGTTCTTCATTACTTAGCGAGAAACCATGGTTTACCTGCCCATACATAACTATATCGATGTGAGCATATAATTACTTGAATGTTTTTACAAATATTTAATAAATATTTTTTAATTATTTACATTCTTACCATGTCAGCTAGCGGGACTAACGCTAGATTCTCGCCCGTGAGTGGCGGGAATGTTCGGGAACGCAAAATCGCGAATGCCCATGTAAAAGCTTCCAGGCTAAATGATTTAAGATTAAATATGTCTTGCCTTGGTTTTATTATTTCTTCCATTACGTTGTTGTATTCACGCTCTATGAACTTCTTGAAGCCAACCACGGAGTTTAAAACTGTGTACCTACACGCAAAATCAAGTGTGTGTGTGTGTGTGTATGTGTATGTGTGTATGTATGTTATGAATATGTGTATCTCACATGTCTGTAAATGTATTCCGTATCTGTCTGTATATATTCATGCTGTATATATACTCACACACAAACATATACATATAAATATATATGTATGTGGTTACATATAGTCAAGATTTGCTAAAGGATGCCTACGCGATCTATAAACATAAACACATAAGTTCATGTGTATGCGTTATATAGACACCCCGCCTAGCGAGAGAGAGAGAGAGAGAAGAAAGAGATTATGCACAGAAAGACGTATTATGCATATCTGGCCCTTCATATATATGTATATGCTGTATATGAGTAAAACAAGCATATACCCAATACATACATCGCATAGGTACATACATGGATAAATACATGCATTATAGAAACACACGAAATGGGCACAATATCGTCCTATATGAAAACACATAAACAAGCACACAGAGGCAAACACGTTATGCATACACAGCCCTTGCTGCAGCAATCTTCAGTATATACATATATACATATGAAGAAATATATACTAAAACATCATATGTGCACAGACATACACACACACACACACATACAAATATAAAGAGATAAAGAAATATAACTTACCATTTAGCTCATCAAGTTCTTGAGACGACCTGTATAACATAAGTGGAAAAAGAAAGAATGCACACACACACACACACACACGAGAATAGTGGTGAATCGAGCGTGTCAGAAAGCACTACCACATACTCATATACACACGCACACACATACAGACATACCAGAATAGTGGTGAGTCGAGCGTGTCAGGAAGCACATTAATATAATGTACCCATTCAGACTCCTTTCTAGACTTCTCATGGATAAGAAAGATGGCTATGGCGACCCATGGTTTCAAGCCTTTGCAAAAATTACCAATTTCTGATTGATACACTGTGTTTGTATCTAACCAAAATGACTTAGGAATGGAAAGCACTTCCTGCCCTTTGTAAACCGGCTTCATTGCAAAGAGCCCTGATTATAATATATATTAATATATATGCGCATGTTCGCACGCATATAGAATACAGGACTGTATCTAATTTCTACGATACATAGTGAATTATATTATAGACTGTGTGAAGACTACCCTGTACAACCAACCTACAAGTCTTAGAAGTATATTATATGTATCATAAGGAATATAGTATACATACAATATGTTTTTCCGTATATACACGTATAATTGTGTATTCATTATTCATGTGTATATAAACATACACACAAAAGTATCTACAACCATAACATGTTATGTATTATGGCCTATATGGCGTATATACAATATGCATTTCTATAACACACACACACACACCACACAAATGCACACATACGCACACACACGCACGCACCTAATCCAAAAAACCTTCTTGGACACGAACATCAAGGGACTTCTGCGACTGAACTCTGCCATTACTAAGCATCCATTGCAGGAGATGCTCGACGGCTGCTTCTCGCTTAGCAATTGTTGCTGTTTCACCATTACCGCTTGCGTATCTGTAGATAGTCCTCCTTCTATGGTTCCTCAGGAGATGCAATGGCAGAGAGGAACACAAATGTGCAGACGCCATATCTGGATAAACCCTATTAAAACCCTATTCCCATTTTCCGCGGTTAATTGTTCAAATTTAGGTTAAACTCCTATTATTTCATTTTAATATTAAACACTTACATTTTTATATTAAAATGTTGAATTAAACATTTCAAAGTATTATTTTTAAGTATATCAAATTGATTGATATTTGCAGTGATTAAATATATATATATATATATATATATATATATATATATATATATTAATTATGATTTCTTTTGTTGTTTAAGATTTTAGTTGAATTATAATTTAACAATAATCTTTTTAATTATTTTTCAGACATGATTAATTTAAGAATGTTATTTAATTTATCATATAAAAGTCAAGTCATACAAAACTTTATGAAATCATATAAAAAAGAATTGATTTATGTCATTGTTATAACTTTATTACAAATATTTAATTATAATACAAATATTTGGTATTGCTTTCAGGTATTGATTTAAAATTACATTATAAATATTTAATTATCTTACTATGATAAAAAAAACATTGATTATAATCAATTTAATAATGTAACGATAATATGTTTCACTTATAAATAATTATTCAAATTTCCTGCAAATATACTTAAATACACGGTTCAAGTGCCGTGTATGACACATACACACGCACACTTTAACATAGATATTAGTATATCTATATATGACATGTTGCATGTATGTGTTTGATTATATATATATATATATATATATATGTCTCAACACACCTTGTATGCATGAGAGAATCTTAATACATAACATTCTTTTACACTAAATAAGTAAACTGCCTTTGATTATAAATTTGTAAAATTTTAAATATTGGTGAAATTTAATATTCACCGTTAAATATAGCTTAAGTACACTACATATATAGAAATAATAAAAATGTAAAAATAAGCATGTCTCTTTTCCACGATAACACGATAACACGATAACACTGTAGAAAAATCACCTCCTTTGTACATATTCTTGTTGGCATATTTAATTGAGGGTTTCAATATGGTGTTGTCTTTTTTATGGCAGCTCCAGATAACACTGTAGAAAAATCACCTTGTTTGTACACATACATATATTAATTGAACCTTGACATGTACTCAACCTTATATAAATGGCAGCCACCTCCTTCGTACAGATTCTCATGAATACGTATAAAGACTTCCGCATACCCTCCAAATACTGTAGAAAAAACCGCCTCTTAAATATCATTGTCCGACCTTCTCTCCCAATGAATGCGTTCACATGTCTATGCTGAGTTGCTATAAAAGTAAGGGTATCCATTTAGAAATTATCAAGGTTAATACATATAGGCATTTCTGA
Source organism: Selaginella tamariscina (assembly GCA_003024785.1). Lineage (NCBI taxonomy): Eukaryota > Viridiplantae > Streptophyta > Lycopodiopsida > Selaginellales > Selaginellaceae > Selaginella > Selaginella tamariscina. The sequence goes on from PUQB01000278.1 coordinate 86,480, forward strand.
TGAGTAACTGCAATGCAGATCCACTACTTCTTTGCAGTAGCACACCACCTACGGGAAAGAAGCACATCCAGAAGAAGGTGACTGAATACGCACTGCCTGCAACAGTGCAGACGCACGAGATAACATCTCCACTTCATAGGAGCGACATCCTGCTGATAACTCAGCAGGAATGCAACGGCATTGTCAAAGTCACTCTGAACGAGAAAGGAAGACCAACATCTGCGGTCAAATCCATCCTTCGTAACAACAGTTATGAAGGTGCTCACGGCCTATTTCCTTCCAAGAGATATCGCAACCAGATATGGGTAACGCTCCAATTCTCTTCCATACTGCTGCTGATCGATCCCACTTGCGATCAATTGGAAGTCGTGAAAGAGATCCATCTTCCCAGTCCTCTCAAAGGCCCTCACACCGTTATCGAAGACGGGGAGGACCTCTGGGTTTGCGTGTAAAGACAGCCATCACGTAGCACGAGTGAAACACTGCACCGAAGATTACAAGGCATACAGTGCGGCAGAAGGCCCATCTGCATAGCGAAGGCGGGAAAGTGTGTATATGCAAGCTTGGACCAGAGCAGCAAAATATTCTGTCTTGATCTGTGTACCGAAGAGACTACCGAGTTGGACATTCCAGCAGACAAGGGAAACACACCTGTTGGGCTTGTTGCAGATCCAGACGGTCGTGCTGTATGGTTTGTTTTGTTAGGGGCAAGGAGTGTTCGGACGAATCCTAGGTAAGGAAATCTCTTGGTTTCAGCTCAACATTCCGCGTGGAACACTGGCGGGACTGCTTTCATCTAGCGTTTGACAAGAGGAACCCTTTGAAGATATGGCTGCTGGCTTCTTCCCTGGCCAAGTCCACTGGCGTCCACAGTCATAAGAATCCTCACCAAGATCATCAACAAGCTCCTCAGGAGGCTGGTTCATTTGATGCCGTGTTCACAGTAGTCATGGAAGATCAGTTCATGAGGATTGTGAGCGAGGAGACTATTATGTTGCCTACACAGCCTTGCTTAGCTCACAGGGTTTTCCCTCATGACAAGGGGATCTTTGTTACTGAACTTGGTGTTTCTGCTCTTGCCCACATTACAGGTATGGCCTTCGCTGGAGGCTATGATGAAGCTGCAGATAATTATGCTCTATGGGGTTGGGCGTAAAGGATAACAACGTACAATATTCTTATTCATCTCCATATGAGCCACGCAAACGGCCGCATAAATGAGATTAGTTCATGTTTTCATTAATATATGGACGCATTTCTAAATGCTTCTAATCACTGTCTTTTATTTTGATCTTCAAGGAATAATGACATAGAATCTTTTATTAAGTATAATGTTGCATTTAGATGTTTACATATTAATGTTTCTAAGTCACTTCATGAGAGTTATATGTTACATGCACACTCTCGCCTCAATAAGTATAGTGAAGTATACACTCAGATTAAGATGGGAAGGTGATTAGACATTAAAAATATATTGAAATATGGTTAAGAATATTAATTTATATAAATAGTTTAACGGAAATTAAATAAAATTATCTGTTTAATTATCTATCAAGTATAGTCTCCTTTAAAGGGCTCAAGGATACGCACATTTATACAGTTCCGTATAGGTATATACAAAGTTAAAAGATTTATTTAAGAACATGGCATTCTTTTATATTAATTTTTCTATAGAATCAATAAATAATTAAAATGTCTTTGATTATTATAAAATATTACATATGGTTTAGGGTTTAGGAACGGCAGTTGGTTGGCCAAACGACGTGGGAACACGTCAGAAAGGAGAATATCCCAGAGACGCCGTGGAAAAAACCACGAAAGGAAAGGGAAATTTTAGACCGGGTGGCCAAAAAGCCAATATAACTGCCACTTGGTGTACCAACGGCCCAGAAAAAACACACACAGAAAGCTTTCATATGTTTCTCAGCAAATTCAGCTGCTAAGTCAATCTTTGACCCGTTCAACGATTTCATCTAGTCAACTGCGGTCAATCAGCATGACCAGTGCATTTCAAGGGTTTCACCAGGTTCGCCAGAAGGTTAAGTTTACCGTCTTGGTTCGTGGTCATCAATGGTCTTCTGCACGTCATGTTCATGAAACTTTGCAAGAGTTTGCTCATCTTATTGAGGTGTGCGCGTGCGTGCGTGCGTGTGTGTGAGAGATGTGTGGCCAACCACCAGCTATTCTGTAAAACACACACATACACACGCACTTATATGCATATAATTTCAGAGAAATGCAAGGAGGCTAGGGTTTATTGGACAGTTCGACGCGATCCAACGGCTGCAGTTGATGAAACCAGATGGGACCGAACCAGAGGAGCTGGATGTAGATGCTACATTGGAGGATGTTCTTATATGCATGGGAGATAAACAGCTTGTAGCAATTATAACATGCAACAATGGGAGGATATTCTTCAAGAATCTGAAAAACCACCAGGTATACCACGCATACGTATGTATATTATATGTGTATTACTCTCTTTTTTGCCAGAGTTTGATAAACCAACACAGGAACTGTTAACACCAGCTTCTGCTCCGAATATTCCAGAGTTTGATTCTCCAGCGGACAAGAACCAAGGTATATACGTGTACAAATGTGTATATATACGTATAAACAGTTATACTTGTATGGAAGACCAGGGTTTTACACACCGAACTACACAGGGATGATGAACACAAGCCCTTCCCCAGCGGAGTTAGCACAGTTTTTAATAAGAAACTCTGGGAGACACACACTCTCTCACTATATACCAGTGGTTGCTAACTCGGGGTTTCCTCAATCTTACTCAGCTGCTGCGCCTCCGAACATCGCTCTACTAGCACAGTTTTTAGCTGCACAGCTTAAGGCATTTACCCCTCCGCAGAATGCAGGATCAAATCTTGGCCCTCCTACTGCTGTTGCTCAGGATAATGTGCACAAAGTTGTGTCAACTCCTGCCAATGTTCCTGTAAGTGCACACATCGCTCTCATACACACACACACACACGTACAGACGTGAGTGTGTGATGTATACATAATAATATGATAATTTTTCAGCAAGAACATATGAAACCTGTAAGAATGGAGTCACAGGACGATAAAGATGCTTCTTCATCTTCAGCAAATATAAATAACCTTAATGACAATAATGACCCTGCCAAATCATGCTCAGAGCTTGTCTTCCTTGTCAATAGAAGAAGCAAAATGGTATTTTTTAAATTTTATTTGTGTTTTTAAATATAAAAAACGTATGATTCACAGGGAGTTGGAACACATCACTTGAAAATGTCCGACTTGTCCACGTATTTCCACTTAAGCATTGTTGATGCAGCAAAGAAACTTGGCGTGTCACAGACAACACTTAAGAAAGCTTGTAGGAAGTTTGGCCTTAAACGCTGGCCAGGTAGAAAGGTAAACTAGTTTGTAAATTAATTAATTATATATTTATATTTATTTAAGCTTATAAATAGGTGAGGAGTTTAGAGAGCACTATACATGGTTTAGAGCATACAATAGCCGTAGGACAAGGTGCAGGAATGGAGGACTTAACAGAAGCTTACATGAGGTCTGAGATGCTGAAACTACAACAGGAGATGGACCAGCTTGTACATGGCATACCCACTTCTCAGGTGCGTGTGTGTGCGTGTGTGTGTGTGTGTTTATTACGTTTTGTTTTATTTAAGCAGCACTTACCTATGGTAAGAACAGCAGACTTGTATAGAGGCTTTATTCACGGGGCTGGAGATCAAAGTTCATAGTTCCTGTGGGATTACCCGGTTTGATTTGGATTTAAATAAGGATGATAATAAATCAAATAATGAAGAGTGGAAGGTTTCTCAAGAGGATATTAATCAGGTTTATAACATTCAAATACATATAATATACATATGTATACATTTAGTATATACAATAACTAATATAAACTGCAGGAAGGTGAGAAGAGTAAGGTGGAAGCTTGTGAAATTCCTTCTGAAAATGAGAGAACAGCAAAGAGGGTCAAAATTGAAGGTTTACCAAAGTAATAAAATATATTTTTGCTTTATGTTGAAAACACAGCCAGATGTGTGTGTGTGTGTGTGAAATGTATATGAGTTTCTTAGTTCGTATATTTACGAAGATGCTATATTATATATATATAACTTAAAAGTTATATATACGTATTATACCTTATATATTGTACATATTTCATTCTCTCAAAAGTTGTTTTCTACGTAAAAAAAAAAATTATGGTGTTTTAATTAGTAGCTTAATATCTCAATAATATTAGTAAATTAATAATCATTACTATTTGTAACACAACCAATTAAACACATATACTGCATATGATAGGCATTGACTAGCGTTTGCTTATTTAACTTATCTCATTTCAATTTATGTGAATTAAGTTTATATTTTTCAACACAAATGAATAAATAACAAGAATAGCTCATTAGCTTTTAAGAATTCTAAATGTTAAAATTAAAATTATTTATGCTTTACATTATGTTCAGTTTTGAAGTAAAATTTGAAAAGGATGTTTATTCATTTTAAAGAGCTATTATGTAATTAGTCGGGTATATATATGCAAATAAGACGAGTATATATATATATTAGCGTGTGTATATTGCATCTTTCCAAGCGTGCACAAGCACGCGCGCGCGCACATCCCAAGGGGTCTGCTAAGTTCTCTTATATAAAAGGACATTAATCAAATTTACAACAAGGTACGAATAAATAAACAAATTAAGTATGCTTTGAAAGTGCATTCAAATAACATAAGATAAAAAATGTACATCTTAGAAGGTATAAACATACTTTATATGTTTATTCTATTTGGATAATATGAAAAGAAGACATACATATGTTAATGCTAATTTAGGGATTTATTTAAATAATTAATCATCTACAAATGGCAAACTAATCTTTTACATGTGCCATTGTGGCTGATGCTGAAGATATATCAGGTTTACTAGAATTAGTTAAGTACATTAATTAAAGCACTTACATTATTTATAGTTTTTTCTTTGTGAACAACTTTTATCTATTAGTCTAGGTTTAAATCTATCTTAAACATTCAAAAATTAAATAATGTGATAAGTAATGCACCCATTAATGCACAACAATTGTGGTTCATATTGTCGTATATCCTTATGTAGAGTTAAAACTTGTTTTGTTACAAGTTTCACCAAATGAAACTAAAGTATTTCAAATGGCACTTGTCGTATATTTTTATCACGACTTTACTTTTTTATTTTAGAGATTAACTTTACGATTTATATTGGCATATATGATGCACCAATGATAAGATTATATGAATATTGGCTGGCCTATTATATAAGTGTTGAATCAAAATTAAATTATACACAAATTGTTCCTATGCACTCAATTCCAATCTAATATCACATATTTACTTACCTTATTACTCACATAAAAATGCCTTCTCCCTCCATGTGTACTCTTTTTGACTTATCATTTAATAATTACTCATTCCATTTTAGATGTCATATATATATTAATACATTATTCTTATAGTCTCATACATATATAGTGGTCCTTCTTTTAAATATGCATGTTCTTATGCATCTGCAAGATTATTTAAAAGATATAATACATGTAAACATGTTTGGTATTGTGGCTAATTAAAAAGACTCACGAGGCTTTTGGAAAAAAAAACATGCCATCATCTCTTACAACTCTTGGATTTGTATTCACATTTACAAACCATATCAGTTCACACATGAAGACACACTCACACACACACACACACACACACACACTATATATATATATATATTATTAATTTGTGAATTCATAGTCCTAGTGCATGTATATACTTAATACAATCACAAGTATTTACTGAGCTCATCGACTAGTGTCAATCCCTGTTACTTTGGAACACATCTCACAAGTCAATCCTAAAACCAATTCACAAACTAAGTATATCTTCTCTCAATCAACATCTAGCACATTAAAACCGTCTTACTAATTGAATTGAGTGAATGCGATCAATGCATATTTATAGTCTAATTCATGTTTCATTTCATAAATGAACATTTATTGGAATCTACCTAATTGATATCTCAAGACACACTTTATAAGCTTTTTTAATATATTTAATATGCTTACTTATAAGTTTAAGAACCAAGAGTTGACAAACTTAAGTGCACAAACATGAATACAATAGATTATGTGGAAGAGGCCCAAGCACCAACACACACATATATCACATGTGTGGAAGACACTAAATTATCTTGAACGGTTTATGCTATCGAAATTTATTTTTTCTTGGTTTTTGATATTAAAAACGATGGAGTTGTGTAAATGATGCTTCATTTGGGCATGCCTTTCACATGAATGTTGAAATTAAAAATTAAAATATACACAAATTGCATGTCACATGCCACGTATCCAAGACATCATTCTTCTTTAACATTAAATTGGCTCGTTATAATTGCCTTACCTTTTAAGTCATTAATTTCATTAAACATTGAGGTTAATATTTCATGCCAACTCATTCACATGAAGAGAGGAGTGTTTAAATGAGTCCTTTATTTTTCTATCAATACAACTTTAATCTTGTGTAATTAAGGCACAATTTATATTGCACAACCCAATTAATATTATTGGTGAATTCATGCCTAAGAAGACAGAATACATATTTCACACTAATTTATAGGTTGGATGCTTATCTTTAGCCTCCTCCTTCGTGTTAAGCTGAGAATAACATTCATAACTAAGCAAGGCATATATCTTATCTGTGTTCTTGTTAAGTGTGAATGTGTTCATAGTATGTGTAGTTCTTAAATCTAAGCAACATGTAACACTAGACTATATAGCACATAGTACAATGTACAAGGCATGACCTTTCGGATATATTAAAGGGAGGTTAAATATTATAATCAAGTGTGCTAGTTGGCACACTTGGATATAAATGTTTTTCCTAAGGATATGTAAATATATACAAATATTAAACAACATAAGCTTATTAGCAGGAGCTCTCTGTGAGGCACTTGTATGGTCACATGCTTAGAGTTGATCAAACCTAGCTTTAGCACATTCAATCGGGTTAATATTAAAAAATAGTGTGCGAGAAAACATGCCGTGACACCTTATTAATATAGCACATTTAAGTAGATATATATCTATCTTTATAGTGTAAGTTATGTATCTATTTATACGAAATCTTGCGGCTGTTAAAGGGAGTAAATCAGATAACCAAATGCTACGGTTAAACGATAATAATTAGTATTAAAACAGTATTTAGGTTTAGGGTTTAAGGATGGGCTTTGAGGAACTAGGCCTGGATGCGAGGCTTGTGCGGGCGATGGCCAAGCGAGGTCTGTGCAATCCAAACTCCCATTCAGCTCAAAATCTCATCAATTCTGGTAATTTCCTGCATTTTTCTTCCATATGTGTGTGTGTGTGTGTGCACAAACTTATAAGCTTGTTATTTGTAGAAAGGAAAGAACGTTGTTGCGACGGCAAAACTGGCTCTGGAAAGACGCTTGCGTATTTGCTGCTTTGTTACACAAGCTTCTAGCACAGAACGATAATGACCTTCTCAGCTCTCTTATTCTTGTTCCAACCAGGGAGCTCTGTCAACAGGTTTGTTTGTTTGTTCGGTGTGTGTGTGTGTGTGACAGAGAGAGAGTCAATTTTCTGTAGGTCTCTTTATGTTATAGATAACACACACACACACACACACACACACACACACACACACACATATAATATAATATATTGCTTATATATGTATACAGGTGTATGAGGAGCTAGAGTCATTGTTGAGTTTCTGCAGTAGAGATTTGAGGCCTTTACAACTCACTAGCAACATGTCGCCTTTAGTGCTGGTATGTATCATTGGTTCACACACACACACAACGTGGCTGTTTAATCTGCCTGCAGAGAGCTTGCTATGTCTAGAAGACCCAATATTGTGGTTTCCACTCCTGGATGCGCTGCTTCTTGCTTAGCAGATGGTATAATTCTGGCATCTTCATTGCAGGCACTTTCCAGTTTGGTTCTTGACGAGGTACACACACACACACACACACACACACCTTAATACGACAATGCATTTAAGTTCGAGTTGTGTTTACAGTTTGTTAATGATTGATATATATATATATATATATATACTCTGGCGTTTTACATATTCCAGGTTGATCTTCTGTTATCATATGGTTATGAGAGTGACTTAAAGGAGCTTGCTTTGCACATTCCTCCTCGTTGCCAGTTCATCCTCATGTCTGCTACAAGGTTCTCAAGCTTATTTGCTATATATATTATAATGCTATTCAATAAGTTTTTGTTAAATATTTTGCTATTCTACATTTTCTTCGAAACAGTGCGAACCTTGAGAAGCTGAACAACTTTGTAATCCATGATCTAGAGTACCTTACGCCTCTAGAAGTGGAAGACTCTCCTCACACTTGCGTTTCCCAGTACTGTCCAGCAATTCATGGTACAGATGAACTTATGAAACGAAAAATATCTTTATGTGTGTGTGTGTGTTTCAAATATAAAATGTCCAGATTTCGTGCAAGCCACAAGACAAGCTGTTGCACTTGCTTACGCTGATACGCTTCGACTTGATTATGAGAAAAGCTTTGATTTTTGTGAACAAGATCGACACAAGTTTCAGGCTTAAACTGTTCCTTGAGCAGGTTTCACACACACACACACACACATCTTTATAACAATACTTTTATTTATTGATGCAGTTTGGGTTAAAGTCCGCAGTTTTGAATGCTGAACTTCCACAGAACTCACGGCTGCACATACTGAAGGTAATCGTTTTATATATCACTAGGAGTTTTCAATCTGTCACTAGTGGTATTTATGCAGGAGTTTATTAATCGGTTTGTTTGACTACATGATAGCCACTGACGATGGAAAGTCAGATCGGCTGCACCCTCAAAATGAGAAACGTAAGAAAAAGCTGAAGAAGAATATGCTGGATGCTGAGTTTGGAGTTGTGAGAGGTGTGGACTTCAAGAACGTCTCCACGGTATGGATTAGTTAAAGGTTTTAGTAGAGTTAACTGATGTGATTTTCAGGTTGTAAACTATGACCTTCCAAGCACAGTGAGTGGGTATATCCATCGTATTGGTCGAACAGGTCGAGCTGGAAATGTTGGTGCTGCCGTTTCTCTGTGTGTGTGTGCGTGTGTGTGTTGAGAGTGTGAATTAACCGGTTATATAAAAGGTGTCTGAGAACGATGAGGAGCTCATTACAAGTATTGAGGACTTTATCTAGCGACAAAGAAAATGCTACAGTTACCAGACAGATTCTTCCTTTCCGACTCCCACTAAAACTGCTGTCGAGTCTTTACGGTACAGAGCTGAGGTAAGTTAAATTATCTGCCAAACGACTTAATACTAGTGTGTGTGGTGTGTGATATCATTGTTCAGGATGTTGCGAGGAGTGTAACCAAGTTATCCATAAGAGAGGCCCGTGCAAAAGAGCTTAGGATGGAAATTCTAACTCGGAGGACTAAAAGCACACTTTGAAGACAATCCAGGCCGACTTAGTATGTCCACACACCACACACACACAGACAGACGATACTAGTGTACTTAATGAATTATTTTGATATACTAATAACTTTCACTGACAGTATCTAGTGTAAATATTTATATAAATCTATATTATTAACAATTACTATGTTGATAAAAGTGATCTACTTTTGCAGAGCTACTGAAGCATGATAAAAGCTTAAGCAAGAAACAGGCACCTGAGCATCTTCGGGGAAAGATTCCGGACTATCTGGGATCCAGAAGTGGAGGCGGCTGTCAAAGTAGCCATTGGTGGTAAACCATCATTAAGTTCATCAAAAAGAGAAAGAGGAGCCGGAAGACGATCCATTGAAGTCAATCGGGGTACGTGCTATATCATATCATGATATCTTTACTAGCGTTAACTCTTTCATGCAGAGGAGAGCGAAGAGAGGTGCAACATGGTTAAGGAAATCTTAATCGGAAATTTATGTGATCATGAGTTGAATTGGTTTTTAAGCTATGCACATCTTTAAAATGTATTTAGAGAATCAATATTGACTTAAGAAACGGAAGAGAGAGACACTAAAAACAAGGCCTTTAATCAAAACCGAGGCCGGTGCCAATGTGAACCGAGGAAGCCAGTAACCTGGCGGCAAATCGAGCCTTTTCGTACGCCCCCTCTTGGTCAAATTGGCCGCAAAAGCACGAGCGTTGAAGAACACGTACAGAAATTCTTCGCAGATGATGAAGTCCGTCGTCGCTGAATTCTCTGTGAATCCTTGCGCAGGTGATATTGTAGAGGGGAGCAAAGATCCAGCTCTCCTGCTGCTTCAGAAGCTTTGTGAGAATCGTGGGCTTGCGGTGAAATCCATGAAGAATACTCCATCCGGAACAAACCCAAGACATCCCTTCTGCACCAGCCCGAACAGAAGTCACATCGAAAGAAGTAGAAAGATTGAACTACTTACGTTGGATGGAGACTCAATGATCTCATGAGTGATCCGTAATGCTGAGAATGTGCACGTGCTTGGCGAAATTATGAATCCAGAACAAGACATTCCCAGCAGCATGAGCACGGTGCCCACCGGGGAATCCACACCGAAGCTCCATTGGCATCTCAAGCCTCTGATTCATCGTCCCCTCATGCTGCAGAGCTGCATTAGCGGGAATCCTCCAGATTTTCATCTTCCACGTCGAAGTATCAGCACTGATGCCATAGATGCAATCCTCTTCGTCCACAGCGAGATTATAGAGGCGCTCCTTAGGTGCATTGGGGTCGAAGAACATCTCCCCCTGATCTGCAGAAGTCGCTCCAGTCTTGGGACGATACAGGGCCAGACGATCTTTGAAATGAATGACACAATGACCGGATTTCGAAACGGATTCGATTTTGAATGTTTCGCGGACTATCACCTTCTTGCTTGATGAAGGATGGAGCCTTGATGTGCAGACCGGAAATGCCTGCTTCTTTGCTGATCCGTGCACAAATATTACAACTGAATCTTCACCGGAATCCACCAGCATCACTACCCGCTTTGACTTGTGAGCAGAAACGATCGCTGAAAACGTGTTTTTTGACAACAGAAGAAATCTCCATGCCTCAAAACTTGGCATGAAAGCTAGAATTCGGGAAAGAATGTCTTCGCAAGGCATTCTCTATTAATGTAGCAATATTCTGCGTTTTATAAACAAATGTTTTCTGACGTCAGAGGTCAACAGCACAGAAATGTCTAACGAACTTGATCTTTTGACTTGAGCAACTCCTTGAAACTAAGTCAATTACGATATTCAGTTTTACGATTGTATCAGTCTGCTATAACAACCTTGACTTCAAAGTTTGACTTCAATGTCAACTGGGTCAATGGATTTGTACACTTTACTTATTGTTATAAGATATTAAAAAATTAATATCTATTAAGTACGATAATATACAATATTTCAATGTTTTGTACAGATTTAACAACCTACATAAGTTGTGCAATGGAAATTGCCACAAGCACATGAAAGCTTCAAGAACTCGATGTATCCACGATATGTGAAGTTTGACACGCTAGACTTTAATGCAAACTGAATGTACTTGAGTCTCGCCACTTGGGCCTGGAATATCCTACAATATTCTTCCAGTAGATAATTATATTGTCAGGCAATCTTAGTTAACAGGTTGAAATTATTAAAACTTAAGTAATAATTGAGTCTGCCGATTTCATATTTTAAAATGCAAACTGGAATAGTATTTTTCATTAAAACCACAGCAATTTGAAACATTTGAAACTCACATCTGCCTCTTGCATCATAGCATCTTAACATTCTTGATCTACCATTGTGGCTTGGAGGTGTGGAGGTGGAGGTGGCTCAATCTACATTGGCTTAGGTGTGTGATGTTCTTGTCAAGCTTCTTATTCCCAAGATCAATAGCTACAACTAGGGAGGAACTTGCACCGGAGCCTATGTCCCAAACAAGATCACCAAGTATGATTAGACACTGGATAATTAGTTGCATTAGTTAAACACTCTCTAGTTGGACAGGGAGTTTGCAATGACAATAAAGGCATTAATTCTCTAAACATATACCAATTGATTTGGCATGTTGATAAGGATGGTTTTAGTCCGAGTGGATCTCTCAGATGCCTGGAAAATAAGTATAAAAGAAGGTTTTCTTATAGGATAGATGATGAGAAGTATTAGCAGGCCAAAATGGTTAAATAGAAATCTTTATCTTCATGTGATTTGGAATTCCTAGGCACACCCTTAGTACACATTGTACATTGCAGCAAGTTGGAGGTTGACTTGGCAGCTTCAACAACTTTACAATAGCCATCGTTGTAGCAAAGATAATAAGTAGCCTATTTGTAGCCATGTGCAGACCCACAAGTTGTACTACCTCATAAAATTTCAGTGGGTCAAAAATATCATATTCCTATTGTAGTTGTGTGCTACTAGCTGTAAGCTCGTTGGGCAAGTCGATGAGGATCAAGTTGAATTCAAACTTGTCTACATTTCAGGAAACCTTGACTGAGTGTTAGGCATTGTGCCACTTTGTCAACTTCTATTCTCAACTTCGTGTACATATCTAGAAAGTCACCCGTATAATCCGCAAAAATGCCTACACATATCTTCAGTCGTAGCAATGCACCTCAGGTTGTATCTAACGTTGAACATAGAAAAAGGTAATCCTTGATGTCAATACTTGTGGCCGAGGGTTGGATATCACCTAGATGAACGAACTGCTTCTCCATAGGCCCAGAAGTGCTTGCAGAAGGGTCATGTCCTCTCTTAGCAGGTTGTGTGGAACTCTGCCTTTTGTTTTCGACTTCATTATGAGATCCACCCCTTGCAACTGCCATATCACCTCTAGAAGATCTTTTGCATGCTCATTGCAAAAGTCATTTCCCATGTTGGCAACTCCCCTTGAGGAAAATCCGGTCAATGCACTATGTAACTTGGATCACATATGAGGCTGGCTTTTATGGTTCATCCACATCTTCATATTTGAGGATGGAGGCACACTTTTTACCACCAAGTACCTACATACACCACATATGTTAAAGTCAACTCAGCTAAAGAAGAAGCTATATGTTACCTTCATATCATCCTTCAAGATGTCTTGTTAAACTCCAAGAACTTGGCTAGCTCCATAGAGAAGCCAAACTTCACAATTGTGGAGCAAAGAACATTGAAGTTTTTACATTGTGCGTGCATATCGTCAAACATATTGCAAAGTCCGCCTCAGCAACCACCCATTCTTGTATGCTCTCATGCCATTGACCATATCAATGGCTTGTCCCCACACTTTCTAGTAATAACTATAAACGACTTCAGCCATCTTTGTCCTACATCTGAGTAGGCCCAAAGTTTGCTGCTTAATTTGATGTATATACACCCAATTTAGCCAAGTAGACAAGGTGCATGTCCTTAGGGATTTCGGATTTTGACAATAGGTAAAGCTTCTCCAGGCCCATCCTTGCACTGGTCCTTCAAAATCTATGTCACTTTGTTGAACCATTCCTCACCCAGTTCCAGGTTAAGAATTGCTAGAAACTTCATTATTCTTTTGCCATGCTTTTCACACAACCGTTGTTTTGAGGGGTTGCTCCATATGCAAGTTCCCTTTATCTACTATAATAGCTCTGGCCAAGTCATCCTCAATTTCACCATGCAACAACATGCACATGGGAAGCCAACTAGTAGCACATATCAAATCTAGAACTAATTTAAAACATTATCTTGGCCAATATCAGACCCTACACTGATACCACAGGGTTTGCCAGTTGCAGTTTCCTTTTGGATGTCAAGTTTGTCCTTCTTAGGTAGCTTGTCGATCATGCGAGCAAGGCCCATCAAGCTGCTAATTGCTGTCTTGATCGACTTGAGCAAGTGCGATAGTGTGGTCTCAACATCTATAGAAGGGTTTCCCTAACCCACGCCCTAAAACCCCCACCCCCTTGGGTAGGGTTTAAGGGTAGGAGTAAGGGTAAGTTATAAGCTCATCTTGTTAATTTAACTTAGAGGTTGAAATTTTGTGCCAGCCCACTTACACAGATAGGAAAAGAGTCTGTCACATAAATAAAGTAGAGTATGTAGGAGTTGTCAAGCCACGATCCAGGAACCAGGAAGAGAACAGGATTCCAAGGACATGAAGGCTTGACTAAGGAGCAGGACCGAGGGCAGGACAGGAACAGGAACAGGATGGATCCAGGAGCAAGATAGGAAGGCACAGGACAGGATCCAGGAACAAGACAGAAATAGGACAAGATTTGGGAACAAGACAGGAGCAGGACAGGAAACAAGACAAGAACAAGACAAGACAAGATTGATCGTAGTAAGACTGGTGTTGATAATAACCGATTGTACAACAATTAGGTCAGAGCTTTTATGCTCACAACTCCAAGAGCTAATCTAGGCATTGTCACGACTCGATACAGGATACAGGATTCCAGATACAGGATATGGGTTGCAGGACTTTCCTACAGGATTCCGGATACAGGATATGGGTTACAGGATTTTCCTACAGGATATTCCTACCAAGATTCCGGACACAGGATACGGTTGCAAGATATTCCTACAGAATATGCCATAGGATATGCCTAGAGGATAAGGGACATGTGGACTCATCTTAGCCTCTGCATGCATGCAGTCACTTTGCATGCATGCAACCACTTTTAGCACTCATGCCTAGATTAACTCTTGGAGTTGTGAGCATAAAAGCTCCAACCTAATTGTTGTACAATCAGTTACTATCAACACCAGTCTTACTACGATCAATCTCGTCTTGTCTTGTTCTTGTCTTGTTTCCTGTCCCGCTCCTGTCTCGCTCTTGTATCCTGTTCTACTCCTGTCTTGTTCCTGGATCCTGTCCTGTTTTTGTTTTGTTCCTGGATCCTGTCCTGCGCCTTCCTGTCTTGCTCCCGGATCCTATCTTGATCATGTCTTGCTCCTGGATCCATCCTGTTCCTACTCTCGGTCCTGCTCCTGAGTCAAGCCTTCATGTCCTTGAAATCCTGTTCTCTTCCTGGTTCCTGGATCGTGGCTTCACAGTTTGATAATAACTCCTTTCATAGCTCTCCGTTTTCCAGCTACTTCTTTTTTCCTTGATTCTTTCCTTCGTTTTCCTTTTTTTTCTTTCATAGATTATGGCTGATTTTGAGCACTTTCAACGCGAGCACCAAATGTTGCTTCATGAGCTGGCCACTTTGCGCCAAGTTGGTCACCGACCTGCAAGGTTCCACCAATGCGGCACATGCAGCTGCTGATGCATCCTCCAAGGCTGCTGCGCAGGCTCTCCCAGGCATCGGTGGTTCCCTCTTCATCAAACTTTTCTTCGGAGCCGAAGGTTAGCATGCCAGAGAAGTTCAGTGGCAATCGTGCCGATTTCCAAGGTTTCCTGAATCAGATCCGGCTCTTGATCCGTATGCAACCACGGCGCTACTCGACTGATGCTCAAAAGGTGGGTCTTTTGGCATCCTTACTAAGTGGATCTCCACGGGCTTGGGTTGCCCCTTGCTGGAGCGTGACGACCCATTGATGGAAGACTTTGAAGGTTTCGTGGCTGCCTTTGAAGCCTGTTTTGGAGATCCTGATAAGTACCGTTCTGCATGCACGAAGTTACGGAAGCTCACTCAAGGATCCCGACCAGCTTCCGTCTATGCATCCGAATTTCAGCAACTTTGCACGAACATTCCATGGGACGAGACTGCATTGATCGAACACTTCCGTTTTGGGTTGAGGGATGACGTGAAGGACCTTCTCCTTACGTTACCGGATGCCCAAACATTAGCGGAGATCATGCAACAAGCTGTTCGTTGCGACAACCGTTTGTTCGAGCGTCGTCAGGAAAGATCCCGTCAGCAGTTCCTGCAAACCAATCCTGCAGCTGTGGTACATGTTCCTGCACCACCTTCTGGAGTAGTTCCTATGGAGGTTGAGAAATCCAAGCGTGGCTCTCTTTCCGCTGCTGAGAAGCAACGTCGTCGCAGTGAGAACCTGTGCTTGTATTGTGGTGGAGCAGGACACAAGGTGGCAGATTGTCCTATTAAAGCCAGGAACTTCAAGACGCGTGAAGTTGAAGCTGAAGTTCAGTCGGAAAACTCCAATGTCCACTTCGTCTAGGAGCCGCGAAGTTGGACGTAGGTGCAGGCTCCATTGGTGCTGCTCATACCATCCATCACTTAAGTTTCCTGTACACATTCATTTAATAATCGAGAGCTCAGGAGTTTGCCTTGTTAGACACTGGTGCAAATGCATGCTTCATGGATGACATTTTGCAACTCAACATGGCATTTCGGTGGTGAAGTTGAAGCGTGCAGTTCCTGTAGAGGTGGCCGATGGGTCTGATTGCTTCTGGCGCAGTTACCCATGCTACCGAACCTCTTCTGCAGTCATGGCACATTCAACTGTTCAATTTCCTTCAACTTGATCAAGACTCGGTCGACTCCATCATTTTGGCATGCCATGGTTCGTTGTTGCAAATCCGCAGATCGACTGGAGGTCTAGGACGCTCACGTTTTCCTCTCCGACAGCTAGGATCAATCCTGTACCTTCCTGTGTGCAGGATACATCCTTAGTATCTGAGGCAGTACAAGCTACAGGATTGACCGTGCCTGTTCCTGTACCAGTGTTGAAGACTCCTCCTCGACAGGATTCACCTCATGTCAGTTCCTCAGCACATCCGCAGGCTCTCTCCACTCCTGTAAGTTTGCGGTGTCCTGTACAGGGTTCTTCCAATCCTGTATCAGTGTCGAAGGTTCCTCCTCAACAGGATCCACCTCCTGTTGATTCGTCAGCACATTCGCAGGCTTTCCACTCCTGCGCAACCACGGACTCCTGTACAGGATTCTTCCAATCCTGTACACTCATCAACACCACACAGGTTTTTTCCAATCCTGCTCTTTCTGTTACCCTGCTTCTGTTCCACCCCCAAGATCCTTCCTCTTTTTCAGTCACAGCTCCCTCCTTCTCCTCTCCGAGTTCTTACCACTACCATGCATGAACTCGCCACTGATCCTGCTCCTTCCACCTTTTTGCCTTTCAAGTAACTCCTACGTCCTCTTCTACCTTTCCTGTATCCGACTCCTGTTTTTTCTCCTTTCTCCTTCTCCTTCTCCTTCTCCTCCTTCTTCCCTACCATCCAAGTACCACGACTTTAAGGACGTTTTTGACAAGCACAAGGCTGCAGTTCTTCCTGTTCACAGGTCCTACGACTGTCCTATTGATCTTGCGGAAGGAAAGACTCCACCATTCGGACCGATTTATGCATTGTCACCCACAGAGTTGGAGGTTCTTCGTCAGTACATCGAGGACAACTTGGCATCCGGCTTCATTCGTCACTCAAAGTCCCCTGCAGGAGCGCCTATCTTCTTTGTCAAGAAGAAGGATGGGAGTTTACGTTTGGTTGTGGACTACAGGGGTTTGAATCAAGTCACCATTCGGAATCGGTACCCGTTGCCATTGATCCCGGAACTTCTCGATCGGCTGCGAGGAGCAAAGGTGTTCACGAAGATCGACTTACGAGGGCCTACAACCTTGTACGGATTCGTCCCGGCGATGAGTGGAAGACTGCCTTTCGTACAAGGTATGGACATTTTGAGTACACGGTAATGCCTTTCGGCCTTACCAATGCCCCAGCGTGTTCCAACACATGGTGAACGACATTTTCGTGACTTCTTGGACCAGTTTGTGGTGATCTACCTCGACGACATCTTGATTTTCTCCAAGGACCAGGCGGCACATGACAAGCATGTACGACTAGTTTTAGAGCGGCTTCGCGAGCATGGCCTGTACGCGAAGTTGGAGAAGTGTTTTTTCGATAGGGATTCGGTGGAGTTCTTGGGCTACATCGTCTCTCCTGCTGGCGTTTCCATGGACATGCACAAGGTGAAGACCATCGTGGAGTGGGAGAGGCCCAAGTCGGTACGAGATGTACAATGTTTCCTTGGCTTTGCAAACTTCTACAGGCGGTTCATACAGGACTTCTCCAAGCGTGTACTTCCACTCACAGAACTCACCAAGCGCACAGGACTTTTCTCTTGGTCCGACAAGGCGGAACACGCGTTCACAACACTCAAGGACTTCACGACAGCTCCGATTTTAGCACATCCTGACCCTTCTCATCCTTTCTTCATTGAAGCAGATGCCTCGGATTTTGCAGTAGGATCCGTCCTATCGCAAGTTGGAGAGGACAAGTTGCTTCATCCTGTAGCTTTTCACTCTCGTAAGTTCCTGTCGGCGGAGATCAACTACGAGATTCATGACAAGGAACTCAAGGCCATTGTGGATTCGTTTGAGGAGTGGCGGCATTTCCTGGAAGGTGCTGCACATCCTGTACAAGTTCTTACGGATCACAAGAACCTGGAGTACTTTCAAACGGCTCGGTCCTCAGTCGGCGACAGGCTAGGTGGGCAGAGTTCCTATCACGTTTTGACTTCGTCATCGTCTACAGGCCCGGTTTTCGGAATGGCAAGGCGGACGCATTGTCTAGGCGCTCTTACCTTGCACCAAGCCCGGGCGATCCTGCATTTGACTGTCAAAGGCAAGTGTTGTTGGGTCCTGATCGTTTCCGGCTTGCGGCACTGCAGGTTCATCAGGCTCCAGCAAATTCAACACTCCTACAGGACGTCCGTTCGCAGTTGGCTACAGACGACTTGGCAAAGAATGTGTTCTCACACATTCATCCTGACGTTGCAAGTTCCTCTTCCTCCAGTTCCCGTCCAGACTACAACCTGTTCACCATACAGGATGGACTCCTGTACCGGGAAGGTCTCCTGTACGTTCCTGTTGGTATTTCCAGGACTCGTGTGGTACAGGATTGTCATGATACCCCGGCTACAGGACATTTTGGTGTGGCCAAGACAGTGGAGTTGGTGACTCGCAACTATTGGTGGCCTGGGTTGCGAGGTTTTGTGGAGAGGTTTGTACGGAGTTGTGACACTTGTAGCAGGTCGAAGATGCCTCATCATGCACCCTCTGGTCTTCTTCGTCCTCTTCCTGTTCCTTCTGCTCCTTGGAGATCCATTTCTATGGATTTCCTCACAGATCTTCCTCCTTCTCGTGGATTTGATGCAGTTCTTGTGGTGGTTGACCGTTTCACCAAGCAGGCTCATTTCCTACCCTGCAACAAGACAGCTACAGGTCAGACAACTGCCGAGTTGGTGATCGCGAGGTGTTCCGACATCATGGTCTTCCTGAGAGCATTGTTTCCGATCGAGGTCCACAATTCATGTCCAAGTTTTGGCGAGAGCTTCTTCGGAGTCTACAGGTTAAAGCGGATCTTTCTTCAGGATATCACCCACAAACCGATGGGCAGTCCGAACGCACAATTCAGACCTTAGAACAGTATCTTCGTTGCTTCATCAGTTACCAGCAGGACAACTGGTTGGACCTTCTTCCAATGGCGGAGTTTGCCTACAACAACTCCATCACGCATCTACAGGACAGACACCTTTCTTTGCTCTTACAGGCCACCATCCACGTTTTGACTTTGCTCCTCCCGCTTCTCCTTCTTCCGCTCCTGCAGTACAGGATCGTCTTCAGCATCTTCGGCAGGTACAGGATGATCTCCAGGTTCATCTTCACAGGCACAGGAACGATACAAGCATCATGCTGATGCTCACCGTCAGCCGGCACCTGCATACAAGATTGGTGATCTCGTGTGGCTTCTTCGTCGACACATTCGCACCAACAGGCCTTCTTCTAAGTTGGATTTTCAACGATTGGGCCCTTATAGGATCGTGGCGGAGGTAAATCCTGTAGCTTTCCGACTCGAGTTACCATCCACGGTGAAACTTCATCCTGTGTTTCACACCTCTTTGTTGGAGCCGTATCATCCTTCTTCTCTTCCCGGTCGTGTTTCTTCTCCTCCCCCTCCTGTGGTCATTGACTGAACCTGAGTACGAAGTTGCAGCCATCCTTGACTCTCGTCTTCATCGTCACCAACTCCAATACTTGGTGGATTGGAAAGGGTATTGCCTACTGATCGCACTTGGGAACCTGCATCCAACTTACTCCATGCTTCTTCCAAGGTTGCTGCCTTCCATCGGCATTATCCTGCTAAACCAGGTCCCAAGACTCGTGGAACTCGTCTTTAGGGAGGAGGTGCTGTCACGACCCGATACAGAATACAGGATTCCGGATACAGGATATGGGTTGCAGGACTTTCCTACAGGATTCCCAGGATGGGTTGCAGGACTTTCCTACAGGATATTCCTACCAGGATTCCGGACACAGGATTCGGTTGCAGGATATTCCTACAGGATATGCCACAGGATATGCCTAGAGGATAAGGGACATGTGGACTCATCTTAGCCTCTGCATGCATGCAATCACTTTGCATGCATGCAACCACTTTTAGCACTCATGCCTAGATTAGCTCTTGGAGTTGTGAGCATAAAAGCTCCGACCTAATTGTTGTACAATCAGTTACTATCAACACCAGTCTTACTACGATCAATCTCGTCTTGTCTTGTTCTTGTCTTTTTCCTGTCCTGTTCCTGTCTCGCTCTGTTCCTTTCCTGTCCTGTTCCGGATCCTGTCCTGTTCTGTCTTGTTCTGGATCCTGTCTGCGCTTCCTGTCTTGCTCCCGGATCCTATCCTGATCCTGTCTTGCTCCTAGATCCGTCCTTTCCTGTTCCTGTCCTGCTCTCGGTCCTGTTCCTGAGTCAAGCCTTCTGTCCTTGGAATCCTGTTCTCTTCCTGGTTCCTGGATCGTGGCTTGACAGGCATGAGTGCTAAAAGTGGTTGCATGCATGCAAAGTGACTGCATGCATGCAGAGGCTAAGATGAGTCCACATGTCCCTATATTCTGGGCATATCCTGTAGGAATATCCTACAACCGTATCCTGTGTCCGGAATCCTTGTAGGAATATCCTGTAGGAAAGTCTTACAACCCATATCCTGTATCCGGAATCCTGTAGGAAAGTCTTGCAACCCATATCCTGTATCCGGAATCCTGTATCTTGTATTGGGTTGTGACAGCACCTCTTCCCTAAAGACGAGTTCCACGAGTCTTGGGACCTGGTTTAGCAGGATAATGTCGATGGAAGGCAGCAACCTTGGAAGAAGCATGGAGTAAGTTGGATGCAGGTTCCCAAGTGCGATCAGCAGGCAAATAACCTTTCCAATCCACCAAGTATTGGAGTTGGCGGCGATGAAGACGAGAATCAAGGTTGGCTGCAACTTCGTACTCAGGTTTAGGGTCAATGACCACAGGAGGGGGAGGAGAAGAAACACGATCGGGAAGAGAAGAAGGATGATACGGCTCAACAAGGAGGTGTGAAACACATGATGAAGTTTCACCGTGGATGGTAACTCGAGTCAGAAAGCTACATGATTTACTTTCGCCACGATCCTGTAAGGGCCCAATCGTTGAAAATCCAACTTAGAAGAAGGCCTGTTGGTGCGAATGTGTCGACGAAGAAGCCACACGAGATCACCAATCTGGTATGCAGGTGCCGGCTGACGGTGAGCATCAGCATAATGCTTGTATCGTTCCTGTCTTGCTGAAGATGAACCTGAAGATCATCCTATACCTGACAAAGATGTTTGGAGACGATCCTGTACTGCACGGGCTGAAGAAGGAGAAGCGGAGGAGCAAAGTCAAAACGTGGATGGTGGCTTGTAAGAGCAAGAAAGGTGTCTGTCCTGTAGATGCGTGAACGAAGTTGTTGTAGGCAAACTCCGCCATTGGAAGAAGGTCCAACCAATTGTCCTGTTGGTAACTAATGAAGCAACAAAGATACTGTTCCAAGGTCTGAATTGTGCGTTCGGACTGCCCATTAGTTTTACGGATTGATATCCTGAAGAAAGATCTGCTTTAACCTGTAGACTTCGAAGAAGCTCTCGCCAAAACTTGGACATGAATTGTGGACCTCGATCGGAAACAATGCTCTCAGGAAGACCATGATGTCGAAACACTTCACGGATCACCAACTCCGCAGTTGTCTGACCTGTAACTGTCTTGTTGTAGGGTAGGAAATGAGCCTGCTTAGTGAAATAATTAACCACCACAAGAATTGCATCGAATCCACGAGAAGGAGGAAGATCTGTGAGGAAATCCATAGAAATGGATCTCCAAGGACAGAAGGAACAGGAAGAGGACGGAGAAGACCAGAGGGTGCATGATGAGGCATCTTCGACCTGTTACAAGTGTCACAACTCCGTACAAAACCTCTCCACAAAACCTCGCAACCCAAGCCACCAATAGTTGCGAGTCACTAACTCCACTGTCTTGGCCACACCAAAATGTCCTGTAGCTGGGGTATCATGATAATCCTGTACCACACGAGTTCCTGGAAATACCAACAGGAACATACAGGAGACCTTCCCAATACAGGAGTCCATCCTGTATGGTGAACAACTTGTAGTCTGGACGGGAACTGGAGGAAGAGGAACTTGCAATGTCAGGATGAATGTGTGAGAAACACATTCTTTGCCAAGTCGTCTGTAGCCAACTGCGAACGGACGTCCTATAGGAGTGTTGAATTTGCTGAAGCTTGATGAACTGTAGTGCCACAAGCCGGAATCAATCAGGACCCAACAACACTTGCCTTTGACAGTCAAATGTAGGATCGCCTGGGCTTGGTGTAAGGTAAGAGCGCCTAGACAATGCTTCTGCCTTGCCATTCCGAAATGTCCTGTAGTTGGGGTATCATGACATCCTGTACACACGAGTCCTGGAATACCAACAGGAATCTACATGAGACGAATAAGGAGAAGAAGTAGGCGAAGGAGATTGAAAAACAAGAGAGTCGGATACAGGAAAGGTAGAAGAGGATGTAGGAGTTACTTGAAAGGCAAAAGGGTGGAAGGGAGCAGGATCAGTGGCGAGTTCATGCATGGTAGTGGTAAGAACTCGGAGAGGAGAAGGAGGGAGCTGTGACTGAAAAAGAGGAAGGATCTTGGGGGGTGGAATAGAAGTAGAGTAACGGAAAGAGGTAGGATTGGAAAGAACCTGTGTGGATGTTGACGAGTGTACAGGATTGGAAGAATCTTGTACATGAGTTTGTGGTTGCGCAGGAGTGAGGAAAGCCTGCGAATGTGCTGACAAATCAACAGGAGGTGGATCCTGTTGAGGAGGAACCTTCGACACTGATACAGGATTGGAAGAACCTGTACAGGAAAACGCAAAATTATAGGAGTGGAGAGAGCCTGCAGATGTGCTGAGGAACTGACATGAGGTGAATCTTGTCGAGGAGGAGTCTTCAACACTGGTACAGGAACAGGCACGGTCAATCCTGTAGCTTGTACTGCCTCAGATACTAAGGATGTATTGTGCACACAGGAAGGTACAGGATTGATCCTAGCTATCGGAGAGGAAAACGTGAGCGTCCTAGACCTCCAGTCGATCTGTGGATTTGCAACAATGAACCATGGCATGCCCAAAATGATGGGAGTCGACCGAGTCTTGATCAAGTTGAAGGAAATTGTACAGTTGAATGTGCCATGACTGTAGGAAAGAGGTTCGGTAGCATGGGTAACTGTGCTAGAAGCAATCAGACGCCCATCGGCCACTTCTACAGGAACTGCACGCTTCAACTTCACCACCGAAATGCCATGTTGAGTTGCAAAAATGTCATCCATGAAGCATGCATTTGCACCAGTGTCTAACAGGGCAAACTCCTTGTGCTCTCGATTATTAAAATGAATGTGTATAGGAAACTTGAGTGATGGAATGGTATAAACAGCACTAATGGAGCCTGCACCTACGTCCAACTTTGCGACTCCTAGACGAAGTGGACATTGGAGTTTTCCGACTGAACTTCAGCTTCAACTTCACGTGTCTTGAAGTTCCTGGCTTTAATAGGACAATCTGCCACCTTGTGTCCTGCTCCACCACAATACAAGCACAGGTTCTCGCTGCGACAACGTTGCTTCTCAGCAGCGAAAAGAGAGCCACGCTTGGATTTCTCGACCTCCATAGGAACTACTCCATAAGGTGGTGCAGGAACATGTACCACAGCTACAGGATTGGTTTGCAGGAACTGCTGACGGGATCTTTCTTAACGACACTCGAATAAACGGTTGTCGTAACGAACAGCTTGTTACATGATCTCTGCTAATTTTTGGGCATCCGGTAACGTAAGGAGAAGGTCCTTCGTGTCATCCCTGAACCCAAAACGGAAGTGTTTGATCAATGCAGTCTCGTCCCATGGAATGTTCATGCAAAGTTGCTGAAATTCGGATGCATAGATGGAAGCTGGTCGAGATCCTTGAGTGAGCTTCCGTAACTTCGTGCATGAGGAACGGTATTTATCAGATCTCCAAAACAGGCTTCAAAGGCAGTCACGAAACCTTCGAAGTCTTCCATCAATGGGTCGTCACGCTCCAGCAAGGGAGCAAGTCAAGCCCGTGGAGATCCACTTAGTAAGGATGCCAAAAGACCCACCTTTTGAGCATCAGTCGAGTAGCGCCGTGGTTGCATACGGATCAAGAGCCGGATCTGATTCAGGAAACCTTGGAAATTGGCACGATTACCACTGAACTTCTCTGGCATGCTAACCTTCGGCTCCGAAGAAAAGTTTGATGAAGAGGGAACCACCGATGCATGAGAGTGAGCCTGCGCAGCAGCCTTGGAGGATGCATCAGCAGTTGCATGTGCCGCATTGGTGGAACCTTGCAGATCGGTGACCACTTGGCGCAAAGTGGCCAGCTCATGAAGCAACATTTGGTGCTCGCGTTGAAAGTGCTCAAAATCAGCCATAATCTATGAAAGAAAAAAGGAGGAAACGAAGGAAAAGAATCAAGAAAAAAAAGTAGCTGGAAAACAGAGAGCTATGAAAGGAGTTATTATCAAACTGTGAAGCCACGATCCAGGAACCAAAAAGAGAACAGGATTCCAAAGACATGAAGGCTTGACTCAGGAGTAGGACCGAGGGCAGGATAGGAACAGGAACAGGATGGATCCATGAGCAAGACAGGAAGGCGCAGGACAGGATCCAGGAACAAGACAGAAATAGGATAGGATCCGGGAACAAAACAGGAGCAGGACAGGAAACAAGACAAGAACAAGACAAGACGAGATTGATCGTAGTAAGACTGGTGTTGATAGTAATTGATTGTACAACAATTAGGTCGGAGCTTTTATGCTCATAACTCTAAGAGCTAATCTAGGCATGAGTGCTAAAAGTGGTTGCATGCATGCAAAGTGACTGCATGCATGCAGAGGCTAAGATGAGTCCACATATCCCTTATCCTCTAGGCATATTCTGTGGCATATCCTGTAGGAATATCCTACAACTGTATCCTGTGTCCGGAATCCTGGTAGGAATATCCTGTAGGAAAGTCCTGCAACCCATATCATGTATCCGGAATCCTGTAGGAAAGTCATGCAACCCATATCTTGTATCGGGTCGTGACAGGAGTGAGGATTCTTGGGTTCATGATTGAGCTCATTACTCTCTCCCAGTGCAAGCTCTAGCTTGTGTTATCAAGGCACAAACCTCTGTTGTTCCACCTCAACTTCTAAACAGTAGGAGTACGTCCCACCTTCAGGGTAACCTACCCTTAACGCTGACAAATCCATGACTGAAAGGTCTTGTTGGAATGCACATTCCAAGGGATAAAGGTTAAGGCATGTCTTCAACCTCCTTTCCATGTCAAGCTAGGTGTAACACTCAAAGCTAAGCAAGGCATCTCTGTGTCCTTGTCCAACTGTGGGTGTGGGGTCTTGGCTGACAGGTTCTTGTTACCCAGTTTCCGAGGGTTCATTGAGGGGTTCTAGAGTTGGCATTTAAGAGTCACATTTATGGCACTTGGTGTAACTCTTGAATCTAAGGGGTTATGACATGATAGCCCATATTGTGGAGGGCAGTGTCACATGAAGATGTGACACTAGGCTAAACGACACATAGTACAATGCCCAAGGTACGCCCTTTGGGGTTGTGTCATGAGTTTGTCGCCAAGGGGTTGGATACTCTACCTAACAAATATGCTTGTATTCGAACTAGGGTGCTAAGCCTTAGGCATTAGCTCAAGGGAGGTTAGATCTCGTAACTAGGTGTGCTTTAAACACAATTGGCTAGGGGGGTTCTCCTTGGGATCCAAGAGTTGAACAACATAAGCTCATTAGCCAGAGCCCTTTCATAAGGCACACGCAAGGTCATGTACTTAAGGTTATTCAAACTTAGTCTTAGGGAGTTTGCTTAGTAAAACACTCATGTTCGCATATGGGGCACACTCGTGATCTCACTAAGTACTAACCTTAAGTCTAGGGTATGTCTTAGCCACTCAAACCCTCAACGGTTAGTCACGGTTCAGGGTACCCCTTGTAGCCCTAAAGGGGTTGTACACCTGAATGAGGGTGATTCCTCAAGGGGTAAGTGAGGATGCCTTAACTTTGTTTTGGGGTATGTTTAAGTCACGTCTCCTTGATGAGGATAGGGCAAGAGCATGTCTAGGTATATTGGGACAGGATCCAAAACTCTACTTGGGTTATCCTCTAGGGTTCGAAGGATAATCATTCTAGGGACTTAAGGTAGGACCCTAATTCTTCTGCCTAATTAGGCATTTGAGTCAAATTTTTAGGATCATCTTGAAAGACTTAGTGTTGCTCACATAGAGTGATGATGCCGGAAGACCACTTGACAGCCACGTGTTAGCCCTTTGGGTTAAAACTCTGACAATTACTCTCTTATGTAGCTCTCCATAGCCCTTATCTTTGCCCTCTCTAGCTGTCAGAGTTTTTACCTGGTGCCACAAAGGCTTGCCAGGTGCTAACCTTGGAATCCCCTCTCTAGAAACCCCGCGGAAACTGGTAAAATAACCCGTATTAGGAACCCAAGCCTTAGGAACTCAAACCCCTCACTGACTAAGTCCACGAATGAGACTCACCTTGTGAATCAGGATACACGGACTAGTCGAGCCTTAGGTGTCGTTCCTAACTTGGCGTGGTTGAGGCAGCCGGAGCAAGGCCTCAACCACTAGTTTTGCGGAATGTAAACTCGGGCAATGCCTTTGAGCTTACGAGCAGGTTTTCGGACTAAGGAATCTGATTAACTCCTTGGAAGTGACGTGCCCCTATCTCAAAGGCAAGATCCTGCCAATGATAAGGATAGTCTAACCCTAGGGTGGGTTGTACCCCTGTCGTGTGGAAGTTTGGGCGGCACAACAGAGGGTTGCACCTTGACGACACAAGCTTAGCTTGCACCGGTAGGAGGTTAATGAGCTCTCTTTTGAACCCAGGAAGCCTCACTACATATACTCTACCTTATTTATGTGACGGACCCCCCCCCCTTTTACCTAAGTGAGTAAGTGGGTTGGCACGGAAATGCCAGCCCTTAGAGAAAACGGTTGTCCTAACCTAACCCCTAGGGGGGGGTATTAGGGCGTGGGTTAGGGCAACCTAGGGTTAGGTCAACCCTAGGGTGTCCCTAACCCTTTTTGATAAGCTATATTTAACAGAAAACCTATCTTTGTAACGTCAAATTGGGGGAGAGTTTTCTAAAGGGTAAGTACTACCTTCGCCTAGAGTTTCTCGAGGTACCTAGTCACAGCCTGCCGGACTATCCCTAAACACCTAAGTGCACTAAGCAGGGCTGTTTCTCACTACAACTAGGGTTTGTCACACAACTCGGTAGGTAACAACAGTCAAACCCCAAAGTAAAGGGTCGAGTCATAGTAAAAACTATGACACAAGCCCCCTTTGCCCTAATTGAATCCTATCTTATCTTGCCTCCTCATACTAACCATCATAACTATTTGCTTCTTATCTATGTAAAATCCTTATACGTTTTTTCATGTATACATGATTTTCTATTGCCCCTTTTATATGAGTTTTGTATAAAAGTTTTATGTATTTAATGTTCCTACATATTATATTTTTGGCCTCTATAAGGTCCAAGATCACTAAATTGAAGTTGAACTCACTTGCCTCATCTTGAAATTATGTTTACGAATCTAGGTGTGGTGCTCATTAATGAAGACCCTTAACCTATTATATGCCTCCTATTTCTCCACTCATTCATCAAAGAATGATGTCATATAACTCCTCTTTACTTTGGATGTTGACTATTGTTACCTATTGAATTATGTTGATGAGCCCTAAATGTAGTAAGAAACAACCCTACTTAATTCACTTAGGTGTTTAGGGGGCTGTCCTTAAACATTACGAAAAACTCTAAACGAAGATAGCACTTACCTTTTAGAAAACTCTTATCCTCATTTTTCATGTCTCGGTTAGGTTAATGGTTAGTTCTGGTGAGTTCATCATGTTGGATATGTTTAGAAATACCCCTAGGTTTTGACAGGTTAGGGTTTTAGGGGTTAATGGATCATTAATAACTCATCAAGTATATTCTCTTTGGGAATGAGATTCCATGCCAGCCCACATTTGACCGGGGGGGGGCTCTATCACATATATTAAGTAGTACATGTGGGAGAGCTTCTGGGTTCATGACTGAGTTCGTTGCTCTTTTGCCGGTCCAAGCTTTAGCTTGTGTCATTAAAGTACAACCCTTTGTTTTGCGCCCTAACTTCCAGATGACAGGGGTACGTCCCACCTTCGAGGTTGCTCACCCTTAAAGTTGGTGAATCCATACCTGGGAGGTCTTGTCGAAATGCATGTTTCAAAAGGCATAGGTTGAGGCTTGTCTCCAACCTATTAAGCTAGGTGTAGCACTCATGGCCAAGCAAGGCCACATCCGTGTCCTTATCCAACTGTGTGCATGGGATCTTGTTTGACAGGTTCACATTACCCAATTCCTAAGGGTTCACTAAGGGGTTCTAGAGTTGGCATTTAAAAATCACATTTGTGACACTTAGTGTAACTCTTGAATCTAAGGGCTATGGCATGATAGCCCACATTGTGAAAGGCAATGTCACATGAAAATATGACACTAGGCTAGACGTCACACAATACAACACCCGAGACACACCCTTTGGGGTTGTATCGTGGGTTTGTCGCCAAGGGGTTGGATACTCTAGCAAATAGGCATGTTTATGCTCACACTAGGGTGTTAAAGCCTTGGGCAACCGCTCAAGGGAGGCTACGTCCTATAACTAAGTGTGCTTTGGCACACTTGGCTAGGGGAGTGTTTTTTTAGAAACTAGGGGTTGAACAACCTAAAGCTTGTTAACATAAGCCCTTTTCATGAGGCACTCGCAAGGTCATGTACTTAGGGTTATTCAAACCTAGCCTTAGGGAGTTTTACTTAACAAAACACTCGTGTCCGCCTATAGCGCACATTCATGTCCTCACTAGCCTTAGGTCTAGGGTATAACTTGACCACTCAAACCCTCAAGGGTAAGTTGTGGTTCATGGTACCCCTTGTTGCCCTAAAGGGTTTGTACGCCTGGATGAGAGTGATTTCTCAAGGGGTAAGTGACGATGCCTTAGCTTTGTTATGGGGGTATGTGTAAGGCACATCTCCTTAATGAGGTTAGGGCATGAGCATGTCTAGGTCTACTAGAAAGGGCCCTAAAGTCTACTTGGGTTATCTTCTAGGGGTTCTAGGGATGGTCATTCTAGGGGACTTAGGGTAGGAATCTAAGACTTTTGTTAACTAGGCATTTGAGTTAGACTCTTGGGGTCATCTTGGAAGACTTAACATTATTCACACAGGGAATTGATGTCGAAAGGCCACTTGGCGGCCATGTGATGCCACATGTTAGCCCTCTGAGTTAAAACTCTAACAAATGAACCTACACATCTCCTCAATGTCATAGACAACCAAGTCATATCTTCCATGATTGGATGCCAATGCCGGGATATATAGCATAAAGTTGTCCTTGATGTCAATGGCCCCAACAGCTGGCATAACCTCTTGAAGTGACAATAGTGGTGGCGGAGGAAGCAATCCTAAAGAGCTACATGCTCCTATTCATGGATTGACTCCCTTTGCCTAAGTGAAAATCCACTTCTTCACCTTGGTTTTTAAAGTACCCTTCACCTGCCACAATAATGATGGTAAGTTGCCAACATGTTGTTTGTGCAAGGTCACCTCCCAAGTTGGGACTTCTTCTTATGGAGAGTCCACCCAAAATGGAATGTACTTCCACTTGAATCAAGTTAAGGAAGTGGTTGACGGTGGTTTGACCATTGTTAAACTGCCAGCCGGTGTGAACAAACAATAGGACGGAGCGGCCGAGTAGTGAGGGTGTAGCAAGTACGAACTAACAACGACAGTTGTCAAGTGGCACTGAACCCATGTGTAAATCCGATTGTCCGGATCAACTACCAAGGTACTCAGAACAACATGCATGAGGGAGGCGCATAAATGCTATAGGCAGGATGCTGGCACAGGGCGGCAGACCAATGAGAGTGTGCCACTTGTACTTAGGGTCTAGCACTAGCTGACCCACTATATAAGTAGGAGGGCTTGTAGTGGGTCGGGGTCCTTCTAGTTCGTCTTCTTCTTTGTATCTTGCTCCACCTTCTCTAGGGCAACTTTGTATTTGGGCAGGCAATATATATATATGTATTTACTCCTATCCACCACCTTCTTCAATCATTCTTCTCTGCCATGCTCCTAGTCCGACAACATACAGTCAGAGCGGGTAACACACCCCACCTAGGAGAACTCCTCCTCACCTATACATGGACCCTCACGGCGTCCAGGTAGAGGCCATCTCACACACTTCTAGTGCTCCTAGGGTAAGACCTCGCTGGACTTGGTGAGCTTCTTACTGGAAGGTGTGACTGGAAGGCGGACCCCCCAGGACTGGATGCTACCACAGCATCTTGGCGACCACCAAGACTTCATAGAACCACCACACTTGGCCTGTAGAGTCCCTAATGACTAGGAAGACGTCTTCTTGCTCCATATGTGAGGAGAGTTGGTGTGGTCCATTTAGAGTTTCATAGTTGTGCTCAGAGCAATCTCATGGGTCACTTTACAACTTGAGATAGGAAACCACATGCTCCAAGCTTTTCAAAAGATGTATAGGGAGGTAATGAAAGAGGAAGAAAAGAAGCTTCGGGCTGTTCGCATATGCACTAGCTTCATTTATAAATTTGATGTGAATGACCTCTGGCTAGGTGGCAAATAAACTATAATAATTAAATTAGTCTATGCAATGAACACAAATTTAATCATGTACATATTTGTTAATTTGTTTGAACATAGTGATCCAGTCAAAACAAAATTGCCCCATCTGTTGTTGGTGGTGAAAACATGTTGTGCAAGCGTGGAGGGAACCACCAAAATCATGGCTTCTCCAAGCAAGACCAATCATATGAACATTCAAAGATGGAAGGACAATACAACTTGGAATCCTTTACTATATCTAATATGTATAAAGATCATGTTTAAGATAAGTAGTTGTTTGCTTTTTTTAGTGTTCATTTTCAAAATGAAATCGAGAAGAACCTGGATAGGGCAGTAAGACACTTTAGGAGAAGTATGAAGGCGGAGGTCAATACTAGGTAACAAAGTAACAAGAAGCATGACAAGTGGATGATGAAGTTTCTTGCTATCATTGACCATGCCTTGGGTGATGAACTGGTTCCAAAAAGTCACTATCAACCCTCAAGTTGTATGCACTATCGAAGGCTTGTGTGACAAACGAGTTGCGATGTTGGTGTTCAAATAAGCTTGGACATCTTAATAGGAAGGATGAGTAACAAACTCTAAGCTTGCTTGGAGTTTAAGACAAGGAGTGGTTAAAGTGATTCATTATTGAAGAGGAGTTTGGGACGAGGTCGTGAAGATTATGGACAATCTTCGGCAAGACAATGAAAACCTCAAAAATAGAGAAGGCTTTCTCAACTAATTCGACGAGGTGAGAGCCAAATGCAAGTTGTCCATGTTCCAGTCCCTTCTTGATTGTGTTCACTTCACCTTTTCCACAAAACCCATGGATTTCTTCGATCATAAGTTGGTTTTATTTTATTTTGACAAAGTTTGTGGTAGTTCATTGACATGATTGGAGCCCATGCCTAAAACCTTGGATCTTTGAGGTCTCTTTCAAAAGCCTTGTGCAAAGCTAATATAGTAGGATCCTTAGAAATCTCTATAATGTCCTTCTTTGTCACAGGCTTATCCACCGAAAGGATGAAATGGGTGGTGTTGTGCAAGTATTTGCTTGCTCATGTGAAACTTGCAACCAAGTAGTCCAAGTCCTCCGCATTTAATCAACACACCACTTCATTTGAATGGAGACATCATATGGGGACATCAAGAGGATCTCCCAAGTCATTGATGGAGATATGTTAGAGCTGATTGGCTAAACTCTCCACCTATAGACTAGCCAGAATGTTGTAAACTTCATTTTTCTCTCTTGATTCTCCCTTTGCTTCTTCTTCTTGGAAACCTCTACGTCTTGTTTTTCTTCCACGACCTCTCTTTTTGACATGTTGTCCTAGTAGCTTGTGATCTTTAGCAGCAAGTCCTCTTGGATCCACAACATCTTCAAACTAATGTGGTTTCCAAATCAAGTGCACCTCTAGATATGCAGCTCATGAACTAGCTCCAAATTGCACAAAGCATGATGCCTTTGCTCAAGACATTGCATCACATATTTTGGCATGGTGATTACCAACCATGCCGACTAAGACTATGTTGCTTTCAGCCTCTAGAATGGACTCCTATATCAACATGCATAGCTCGATGTGTCTAAGGGTGAGCTTCATCTTTGCATTCTCTAGTCTTGCCATGAACATTGACTACCAAGCATTTCGGTATTTGCAAGACTATCGAGATCGTTTAGCACCTTTTGTGGCACATATGCGTCAAGATGTTGAGCAATTTGTCCACACTTGCAATCTCCAAGTTTTCATGACATTTCCCCGATAGGTTTTTTATAACCACTTCCAGTCATTGCCCAACCATGATAATATGGACTTTTTGACTGACCTCTTACCATCACTTTAATCATGGTTGACATGTTTTCAAAGATGACACATTTTCTTCCCTATCACAAAACTATCATAGGTTTAGGTGTTGTAGACTTGGTATACCAAAAAATCTCTCGCCTTCAATGATTACAGTCCACAATTCATCTCTGAATTATGGTAACGTTTTCTCACGTCACACCAACATAAACAATTGGGTTGATCTCCCACCCACTACTAAGTTTGCATACAACAAATCCCAACACTCCTTTATTGGACACTCTCCTTTCTATGTGTTGAGTGGGTCTCATCTGCACTGGTCAAACGAACTTCCCTTAATTTTGACCATCAGTCATGCCACAAAAGACCATCTTTGGCATATTCGTGCTATCCAAGATGAAGTTCCCATTGTTTGACACATGTTCACAAATCTCAACACTAGGCTGTCAATCACTCTCTTGCATCGTTGCACTAGTTTTCCAACATGTTTGGCAATCGACTGTTTGTGGCAAACTTGACTATGGTCGCCTCAATCCATTTTTTAGTTCTCTGGCGCTTGTCTAATGTTACATAATGCCTCCAACTATTGCTCGAACCACATCATGCTTCCAACGATCTTGTTCACACCATTCTACACCACCAATGGTCACTCTCGCTATAATCAAGAATTTGAAGTAGCCACTATCTTGGATTCCAAGCTCTTTTGTGGCAACTTCGTTGTCTTGTGGACTGGGTTGGCTACACTCCCAACAGTCACACTTGGGAACTGGCATCAATCTTGATCATGTTCAAGATTTGATTGCTTCACTATCTAGCCCATATTTATTTCTGAACTTTCCGAATGCAACATACATACTCAACTTGAACATGTTTGGTTTGCTTTTTTTTTTTATATATATCGAATGCGACTTTTGATTTCAAATATAATTTGAATGTAAGAAAACCTAAGAAACCTTAAAAAAACATTAAAAAGCCATCTTAAAAAAAAAAGAAAATCACACCACACACAAACATAATTTATAGTATTTATCTTCATCTTCATCATCAGAATTAAGAATTAATTCATTGTCCACTTCCATATTATTAATTGGAAGGTCATTAAATTGGTTAAGGACTTCTCCTCAACTTCTTTAAGGATATCTTGAACAATTAAATACGTTCCCATTAAGCTTCAACATTAATTTTATCCACATTTACTTCCAAGAGTTGCATCCCTCTACTCTCAATGCTCCTAGCAACTTCAAGTTGCTATAACAAAAGACAAACTTCTCCATATTCTTTGGAATCAAACATGCTCTACGTTTAATTTGCACGAGCTCCAAATGCTCCAATTCCTCTCAATAGAAGAAGCAGACACTATTTGGCCAAGAACATTAATAGCAACTCTTTGTAACTCAAACAAGTCAATCCCATACTTTAGCCACCATTCCATAGGTCGACATGCATACTTATTTTATTTTGTAATAGCCCAAGAGAACTTCTTAGGTGAACAAGTGTGAAAAACTCTATATTGTCGAGTTAGTTTAATGAGCAAGTTGATGTCATCCCTAACTAAACTCTCAAAGTAGTCATATAGATTGATTTAGCTTCTTTATCCTCTTCCAAATCCAATCATAAAGGATTTAAGCAATGAGCTACACTTTTAAAAATGTATGCATCATCTTCCAACAACTCTTTGAAGCACCAAGATTGTCATGTCTAACTTCTTCTAAAGATAACTCATAAATCAAGTGTTTAATAGCATTGACTCTACCCTCCATCATAGATGCCATCCTTTACAAGAGAGTTTAGTGTCTCTTGCACATGATCCATTTGCTCAAAGATAAGGCCTATAGTAACTTCTTTATCAGCTAGTTTCACACCATTAGTGTCATAATTTTTACTATGACTCAACCCTTTACTTTGAAGGTTGACTGTTGTTAATACTGGATTATGTTACAAACCCTAAATGTAGAAGAACAAGCCCGCATAATGCACTTGGGTATTTAGTGATGGTCCAGCCAAGTGTCGTTGGTATTTGTAAGAAACTTTAAGCGAAGCTAGCACTTCCATTTAGAAAACTCTCCCTCGGTTGATATTTCAAGTTAGGTTTTCCACAAAGTAAGCTTGTCAAAAAGGGTTAGGGACACCCCTAGGGTTGACCTAACCCTAGGGTTGCCCTAACCCCACACCCAAGGGTTAGGTTAGGCATCTCTTTTCATTAAGGGCTGGCATTTCCATGCTAGCCCACTTACTCATTT
This sequence comes from Selaginella tamariscina, assembly GCA_003024785.1. Lineage (NCBI taxonomy): Eukaryota > Viridiplantae > Streptophyta > Lycopodiopsida > Selaginellales > Selaginellaceae > Selaginella > Selaginella tamariscina. Next base: position 121,438 of record PUQB01000278.1, read on the forward strand.
AGGATAAGGAGGGGAGGGGGGGGGGGCTCTGTCACATAATTAAGGTAGAGTATATGTAGTGAGGCTTCATGGGTTCAAAAGAGAAGCTCGTTAATCTTTTACCATGCAAGTTAAGCTTGTGTTGTCAAGGCGCAACCCTTTATTGTGTCGTCAAGGCTCAACCCTTTATTGTGCCGCCCAACTCCACATGACAGGGGTACGTCCCACCTTTGGATTAACTATCCTTATCGTTACCAGGATCTCACCTTTGTGACTGGGTACGTCACTTCCAAGGAGTTAATCAAATTTCTTGGCCCGAAAACATGCTCACAAGCTCAAAGGCATTGCCAAAGTTAACTAGTGGTTAAGGCCTTGCTCCGGCAGCCTCAACCATGCCAAGCTAGGAACAATACTTGTAGCTCGGTTAGTCCATGTATCCTAATTCACAAGTTGAACCTTGTTCGTGGACTTGGTCAACTGGGGTTTAAGTTCCTAAGGGTTGGGTTCCTAATATGGTTACTTTACTAGATTTCATGGGGTTTCTAGATAAGGGATTCCAAGGTGGCATCTGGCAAGCTGCCTTTGTGGCACTAGGTAAAAACTATGACAATTGGTATCAGAGCAACTTTTATACGGTTAGTAAGACTACCTTAAGTTATGGGGTGTTTCAGTGTTTAAATAACTCTAAATTCAATCTACTCTATCACTTTGGTTGACATGTTTGTATTCTACGTAGAGAGTTTGATCATGTGAGTTATCAATATTCTAAGAACACTTGCTTAGTGAGTCGATGTGAGATTCTAGGTAGTTTAAAAGTCTTATGATGTTCAAGATGATGTATGTGGGTGTATAACCTGTGTAGGTGTTTCCAACTTCATATTGGGAATACTCTAAGCATATTCTCTAAGTGTTGAAACTATGGTTTAATACAATGAGCAAGAGAAAGCAACTAGAGCTTAAAGTAGAGAGTGTTGTCGTAAAGGCTTAAAATAAGGAGATGGATGAAGCTAATCCAGGTTGACCCCATAGAGTTAGACAGCGCCTAGTTGGCAGGATAATGATGGATGCTCTAAACGAAATTCGAGGGAATATTTTTATGGTTGAACGATCGAATTAGTAATGTTGCTAATCAAATTTCAGTAGTCCCAATTACCAAAGTTCCACAACTAGACACACAAAGAAAGAAGAAGAAGCATGATTTAGAGTCATGTTTCTCTTGATCGAGTTCTTCGGCAAATGAAGGTGGTAGTGGTCTTAGTAAAAGCATAAATGGTATATAAAAATCTAAGTTTAAAATATTTAAATTTTATGAAATTTTAATTTTTCTTAAACCCTAAGTACACGACCTAATGAGTGCCTCATGAATGGCTCTTATTAATGAGCTTAGTTTGTTTAACCTTTGGAGTAAATTCACGCCAGTCAAGCCTTTGGATTATGGGTTCAAAAGACTACAAAATTCTAAATAATTGGTTATATGATATGGAAAGTTCAAGAAGGGTTTTAAGGTTGGCATTTGCAAATCACATTCATAGCACCATGTGAACTCTTGAGTTTGAAGAGCTATCTGCCACTAAGTCTTAGTTTCTCCTTTGAGAAACTGTTTGGCACACGCAACCTTTTCTGTCTTTCTCAAGGGAACGTAAATATCGAAACAGTTGGAAGCACATGAAAAGGAAGATAAAAAAGTAGTATATGCCGGATGACCTTGGGTTGCGATTGCGTGCTGATTTGGCAGCTTGTAACAAAAAGTTCGTGGAAACCCGTGGACCATGTTTATCGATTTGAAAGTGTATGGTGTTTGGTCCCGAACATGAACAATGATGAAACTACAAAAGATTATAAATATTATTAATCAAAATGTGGCATGTGTGAAAGAGAAAGGAAAAATAAGGGAAGAAAAGAAGGCCGATAAGACATGCGATTTTTTGTGAGACAGCCTCGTAACCAATTACCATTTCATAATAGTAAGCTCTATTATGGGGCATATACTGGGAATTTAAAAGAAGGAAGAACAAAATTCTTTCAATAATAAAAGGATGCTCCTCACATAAAAGGAAATAATAAGTTCTATGGGAAAATCAAACTAATTATGCTCCATCATACAAGTCAAATATGAAAGAGAATGAATGTCCTACAGAGGACTAGAAAAATCATAATCAAGAAAAAAACTTCATATAAATAAAAATAAAATAAAAATAAAGAGAAGTGCAAGGAAAAAAATTCATTAATTTTATTTGTTATACACATGTGAGAGAAGAAACATATTTCTCCAATTATTGTTCTAGAAATCAACCTTCTATTGCAAATAATGTTCCAAAAAGCAGTTTGGAGCTGATTAACTGATGTAAAAGAGTGGAAAAAAATCAATTTAGAGTAATAACCTATTTAAGAGAAAATAAAATGTCAAAAATAAGAACTCGTTACAGCAAAGAAAGGAATATGTATATCCATCACATAAAATATGTAAACAGCAAAAGAGAATTCATCTCTAAGAACAAGATCTCTGTGAGTATATTTTGAATATGAACAACAACTGACATATATCCTTATAAAATTGAGTATTTTGGAGCCACTGATATGGCAAATAGTGAGAAATCGTAATTACGTTAGGATAATTAATACACATTGCTTTATATATTAAAACTCAATTTGAAAATGTTGAAGATTGTTCCAAATCTTTACCTACTTATACAGGGCATGAAATTTACCAAGTAAAAAAGTATTATGAAAAAGAAGGTGATATGTACCTAGCATTATAGTATATTTGGCAGAAATAAGATAAAAGAAGCTCTTATAATTTTAGAAAAATGATTTTAAGACCTATTGAGCTTGCTCCTTTCATGACAAATTAACTTCTAAAAATTCAAAGATGATTGAGATCTAATTTTTTTACCCAAATGGTGTCTAGTTGCTCACTACTATGTGATTTGACAATTTTGCAAATAAGTTGTGATAGCAACAACTTCACACTAAAAAAAGTCTTGGACAAACCAACATCTCATAATAAGGAGCGAGTAGTGTCCAGTTGGCTCGCTCAACTATGCCATTTTGTTGCTGTGTATCTAGAACGAATACTGTCACAGTATTGGTAAAATCTTTGGAGACGTATTCACCACCACCATCACTTCAAAATTTCTTGAGTTTCTTGCAAGTCTATAACTTTGTTTGAGTTTTAAAAAGCTAGAACTCGTTGATCACCTCATATTTGCAAGCTAGAAACTTCATTACCATCATCCTGGAATAATCATCTACAAATATCACAAAATAGAGCTTCTTCTCTCAAGAAAGTGCAGCATCATACACACATTAAGTGGATAAGCTCTAAAATCTTGATAGCTCTAAAATCTCGATATCTCTTGTAGCAACACTAGTCTTGAAAGGAAATCTATGATGCTTGGCAAGAACACATGGCTCACAAAATCTCAGCTTTTGAGAAGTGATGTGAAAACCATCAACCATGCTTGAACTCACAAGTTGTTTGATGCCTTAGCAGTTTGTATGACCAAGTTGGTGATGCCATGTCTAGAGGTCAAATGCATGTTGACCTAAAACACTTGATTGGATATTCCACCTTTGCATCAGCTAATAAAGGCCAACATAATGCCTCCACTTGCTATAATTGACTCTCCTTGCAGGTGAGCAAATAATGAGGGGGAGTGTTAATGTTAGACATGATTAGACTCACCACACAATTAGGCAAGTGTCCTAATAAGCTTAGACCACTTAGCAAGGTGCATGCTAGCTTCCCATTTCTATAGTTTATCAATTATTATTAGATTCCATGTTCGTCACCTACCTTTAGCACCTCGCTGTAGAGTGGCTCACTACTTCAAAGTGCACCTTGCTCTTGTTGGTTGCTTTTGCAATTCTGGTGTTTCCTATCCTCACCAAGGTTGCCTTTCTAGTTATTTGACTTAGTTGGGGCATTGAATTTTCTTTTTCTTGTCACCTTAACCTTAAGCAATTTCATAACGATATTCTCTTAGCACGGTTTTTTGATTATTTCCAAGGTTTTGTTCCCTTCACTGCATTTAGCCAGTTCATCACCGTCCTCCTAAGCTGAGTCTCCTCCATACCATGATCCTTCTAGTTCATCCTAGTGTTAGCCCAAGGTTTTCTTCCTTGCCGGTTCATCATTGTCCTCTTGAGCTAAGACTTCCTCGTACCATGATCCTCATCCTAATGTTAGTGAGGTTTCTTAGAAACTTGCTTGCTTGATGTGGTAAAATTAGGAACCTCCATTACCACCACCATGGGCCTTACTATTATACATCTTCCTATTCAAAATTGGTCTTCAAGTGTAAGAACTTTGGGACCCTCCTCATAATCACAATCTCTTGCAAAAATTTTTAAAGCCTTCTACTAGAATATGTTGTACCAACAATGATGTGCTTCACAACTAGAGTTTATAGCTAGGCAATAAATAGATGGTCTTGAAAATTATCTCTTGGTAACTAGATTTCAAGATGGCACAAGCTAGCAAAAGGTTTGTACATAAAGCAATCGATTCAGATTTTCAATAGGAGATTCTTAAGAATGTTCTTAGAGATTTTAGATTTTGAGTATATTCCTTTAAGATTCTAAGAGCATCTTTAAAGATTCTAGATTATATACTATATACCATATATAAAAATCACTTTAGGGTGTGATAGGCAGAGCGATAAGGTGCTAAGGTGCAAGCGAAGGCGATCTACAATTTCATGCATTCTTCTTCATTTAGAGCAATGGCATGCTTTCCATGATGCAAGTAACCATGCTTACTCTTCCTTTGGTTAAGTGCTTACTTGAAGTCTACTAGGTAACAAAGGAATACATAGTTATGGCTTGTGGTCTCAATGGGATTGCCATCATCCTCTGAATGGACTACTTCTAGATTTGTGGTGCATTTTAGAAAAATGAAAGTTATCAAGTGAGAGATAAAGCAAAGGTGGGATGATCTTGAGAACTCAAACTTCTTGATGAAGATAAGTGGTTGTAGGCGGCATAGGGTCCAAAAGTGTACTAAATCTTTTACCATTGTGGTGCTCAAGGTGCTTGAGTTAAGGTAGGTTGGAGTGAAAAAGTGAAGGACCTTCAACGAAAGCTACAAAACTATAGTAGCAACAAAAGAATATCTTAGAAAGTCGGCAAAGAATATGATGAAGGAGATATGGCCTATTACAGAGGAGGAAGAGGGAGAATTCTGGACAATTACATGCAAGTCTAGTACGACTCCAATGATGAAATGTAAATAAGGATGAATATATCATAGACCAAGCAGCATGTGGATGAGGAGTTCAATCCCAAGGAGACATCAAGGAGCAAAAGGTTTGAGGATTGTGAGACGTGGCAAGTTTGCAACAGGACAACTCCAAGAATGATGAAGCAACACTAGCAATTGAGAGGAATTTCCTACAAGCTTGGCCAACTAAAGCATGGCAAAGCTTTTGTTAAGATTATTATGAATGTTAAAATAAGCCAAAACATATAATGGTGGGGAGGCATGGCATGCAGAAACATGTTTTAGAGTTCTTAGCCCCAAAACCAATGAGAATTAAGGCACTGGCGCTGTGCAATTCCAACACGGTATCAAAGCAACACAACATTGGGATTTGGAATTGAAGGTTAGAATGGAAAAGAGTTGTGGCAGTAAGTCCTTCATCTTTAATGGAAGGATTTTGGCTTATGGAAAAAGCTCATGGAGACTTGTCTTTGTCTCCAAGGTGTGTATGGCATAGTTGATGGTTTTGAGGCACAACCTAATGTGGGCAATTGGTTGGAGCCCATAAGGTTCTAGCAAACAACATTCATTAAACAGTTGTAGCCTAATGCTCATCTCTGGCATTGTTATTTTGGTCATGCAAATTATGAAGCACTACAAGAGTTAATGACAAAGAAGATGGTGTGGGGTTGGACCTCAAAAATAAGATCAACCCCACCGACAAAATTTTACTGTCTCCAAATGTTGAGTGAGTCACCCTCTTGAGCTCATTCATGCAGACTTATGCGGCCCCATGGATGTACCTAGTCATTTTGTTGCAAAGTATTTTATGACTTATTGACGACTTTAATTGTAAGATGTATGTCTTCTTCTTGAGGAGCAAAGATGAAGTTGTATAGGCCTTCAAACATTTCAAGGAATGCATGAAGATGAGACACGTCTAACTTTCTTCTAAACCACATTTCCTCAGGCATTTTCCCTTTTACTGCAGTAGTAGGAAGTTAATTTTGCACATGCAATACCACAACAATTGCCTCTTGCTTATCCGACTTTTCACCAAGTAAGAGGCTTCATGTAGCATTTATCAATGTTCGATTCTTCATTCAAAGACTCCGTTTTGCTGTGGAGTGTGTGTGCTATAACTTCATGTTGGATCCCATAGGTGCGACAAACAACACATTATTAAGATATTCCTTACCACCAACAATTCTTAGCACCTTGAGCTTCCGGTCTAGTTGGGTCTCTATAGAGGTGGTTGTGTGGCCCTGACCAATTGCGGAAAAAACTTGACATAAAGAGTAAGAAGTTTATCTTTGTCAGTTATGTAGGTGATGGAAACACAACTACAAAAGGTATAAACTTTGGGACTCACTTGCCAAAGTCACTGTTGTTAGCACCAATGTCATCTTTGTTAAGAACTAAGGTGGTGAAACTAGCATTTACAAGTTTATTAATGAAGATCTCTTGATACCTATTATTCCTTTTGAGTCTCGAGATCTTGATGGTAATGATGTTATTGAGGGTGATGATGTTGAGCCTAGGCACCCCACTCACCACAAGAATGATGGTGGTGGTGCTAATGCAAATGATGATAGCATCTTCATCCACTGAAAGATGCCTAGCCCGCTGACAAGGCTCTACAACTTGAAGAGATAGTGGTTCCAACCATGTCCGTCACCGTCAAAGCATGTTTGACCCCATCAAAATCTAGATGGCCCTCATTTACACAGACCATTAGGCAAGGTTTTGGAAGATGCGACTTCCATACTTGACCAAGATGAACCAAATTATACGTGTTTGTGAACTAGACTGTTCCTTGAATATATAATGAAGCATCCCATGAGGATGATTCTCAATTTTGGTGTGCCACCATTCAAGATGAGATAGATTCTCTCATCGAGAATCAAACTTTTGATGTTTGTAATGCCCCAAGAGAACGCAAGCTTGTGAACTTTAAATGGGTGTTCAAATGCACTTGTGACAATATGACTGACCAACACATTAAAGGCTTGTCTTGTGGCAAAGGCTTTACATAATAAGACCTTTTCACCTATAGTCAAAATGACGAGTGTGCAAATGATTTTGGCTCTTGCCAATGCTAGAAAGTGGAAGGTCCATTAGATGAATGTTAAGACAACCTTTCTATATAGAGAGTTGAGTGAAAAGATATTTATGCACATTCCAATTGGGCTTCACGGTCATGGAGATCCTACCAAAGTCTAAAAGCTTCAAAAGGCCTTATATGGCCTCAAACATGTATGGTATCACAAGTTTAATGAAGCACTTAGCCATCATGGTTTTCAATGTGCTCCAATGTTTATATAGAAGACATACTCATCATCACTCTCTAGGTTGATGACTTGTTGGTCACTGTCATAGTGTTTTACTATAACTCGACCCTTTACTTTGGACGTCGACTGTTGTTACCTACTGTACTAGTATGAACCTTAGATGTAGTAGGAAACAGGCTCGCTTAGTGTTAGTATTTAGTGATGTTTGACCGGGTGTTATTAGGTATTTCAGGAAACTCTAAGTGAGCTAGAACTACTTTTAAAAACCACCCCCAATTTTAACGTTCTAGTTAGGCTGATTGGTTAATGTAGATGAGTTCCGTGTTTAGTAGGGTTAGGAACATCCCTAGGTTGACCTAACCCTAGGTTGCCCTAACTCACGCCCTAAAACCCCACCCCCCTTGGGTAGGGTTTTAAGGTTAGAGTTAGGCTAAGTTAAACACTCTCTCATTAACTTAATAAGGGGCTAATTAATTTAGTGTCAGCCCACATACACATACAGGAAGGGGGGGGCTCCGTCACATAAATAAGGTAGAGTATGTAGGATGAGGGTTCATGGGTTCATGACCGAGCTCGTTACTCTTCTTAGCACAAACCTATCCAAACCTAGCCTTAGGGAGTTTGCTTAACAAACACTCATGTCCACCTACGGTGCACATTCGTGTCCCACTAAGTACTAGCCCTAGGTATAGGTATGACTTGGCCACTCAAACCCTTAGGGGTTAGTCGTGGTTCAGGTACCCCTTGTCCCCCTAAAGGGTTGTACTCCCGGATGAGGGTATTCCTCGAGGGGTAAGTGACGATGTCTTAGCTCTGTCACGAGGGTATGTGTGAGACACATCTCCTTGTGGGGTTAGGCATGAGCCTGTCTAGGTTTGTCATGTTATCCTTTAGGGTTCAAGGGATGGTCATTCTAGGGGACTTAGGGTAGGACTCTAAGTCTTTTGCTAATTGGGCCCCTGAGTCAGACTCTTAATTATCTTGGAAGACTTAGTGTTGCTCACATAGGGTGATGATGCCGAATGGCCACTTGGCAGCCATGTGTTGCCACGTGTTGGCCCTTTGGTTAAAACTCTAACAGTCACCTAGGGAAATGAGGTGCCATTTGTAACCTCAAGACCAAGTTTGTTGAGACCTCCGAATGTGTTCAAGTGGAACGAGATGCTATGATGAAATTGCATTAGAACCAATATGTGGAGCTACTCTTGACCTATTTCGATATGGTTGATTACCACCCTGCATAACACCTATGGTCACTGGTCACTCATGCATGAAATGCTTACTAAAAAGGTTCCTACCAGAGTCTAATTGGTTGCTTGATGTACTTGCACTCTTAACAAGGCCAAACAAATACTATGTCACCATTGTGTTGAGCCAATTCACACATGACCATGCACCAATAATTGGAAGGCTACTAAGCACATTTGTGTTATCTCAAGGGGACAATGGATCATGGTTTGTGTTATTCATGAGTGATACAACATTGATATGCTAACCGATGCCAATTGGGCACTAACAAGGGTTATTGCTCCACCACAGTTTAGTGTGAACCTATGTGGAGCTGCCATCAGTTGGGCCAGCAAATCCAAAGTGTGGCCTTCTCATCCTTCTCATCCACCAAGGCTGAATACATTGCTTTCACAACAAGCTGCAAGGAGATTGTATGGCTCAAGAGTTTAAATCGAAGAGGAGTCCCTAACTAAGCCCTAGCCCATTTTTCCATGGCTTTAGCAACATATCCTGTCCAATTCTACTGTGTGCGAGAGCAAGTGAAAGCTGGACTCGTACACATCTGTTACATGCCTATGGAGAAGATGGAGAGATGCCAGAATATATCTTCACAAGCCTAAGCCTTGACAAGTTCTTCGTTTTCAAGACTAAGCTCAGATTGCATTGATGTTTGGCTTTGGAATGAGCCAAAACATACAAAAGTGGGGAAGCGTGGCATGCTTACAACCCTAAATCAAGCCAGAGGGAGGGCGCTGGCACTTTTGCAATTTCAACAATGAAGACTATAGAAAGAACAGGAGTGAGCATTTGAAGAGGAGTCCCTGTGAATGCAATGCTGAAAGTATCAAGTACCAACAGCCTTTCTTACCATCACACTCAAAGCGGGGGTGATGACAAGATGAAGAGGTGAGAACCACGACCAGGAGGTGAGTTTCCAATTCCAAATACCTATGCCATACTGTTCCGGGTAGTGCAAGAGGTCTTGGTATGCATCAACCGTGGTTACAGCATTCAAAGATTGACTAAGTGAGCTGCAGGACCGTCCTTCCATCTTAGCCATCCTTCTCGGCTTGTTTTCCGCCTGAACAGGGTGGGATATCTCACATGCGCCAAGATTATGACTATCTGGTCATGGAAGATGGAAACTGGTCCGCAAACAGAAGTCACTGGAGAAAGGAAGTGATAACAACAGCTTGATTGTAAGTGTCTCCTTTCTTCGTTTGTAGTATCTAATGTTTTGCATTCGCAGTGTTGGAAAACAGATGTTTTGATTCAATCAAAGGATCCCCATTTGGAAGCGAAGTTCAAGAGGCACCAGATGACATTTATGAGGCTGTAATGCAGGGTACAATCAAGCAATGGATGGTCTGAAGGCGGGCCGATAGATAGGCTCTATATACTATTGGAGGTCCAGTCACACTAGCCACATCACTACTGCCACGTAGACATAGAGTCGTGTCCGCCCAGTTATCCTTTAGCGGATCGTGTACATTGTAATTCAATAGAACATTTTCCAGAGTTCTCACGTTCATCTCCTACATGGTATCAAGCGATTGGGCATGAGCAAGAGACCTAGAAACTAGACAACAGCGGAAGGCTGCTGCAGCAAGACGCCGGAGTCTTAGAGCATTGCACGAGTCGAGAAGAGGCGAGCTCAAAGAGCACAGAAAGAGAAGCCGAAAATGAAATCCATCTGTGTTCGCATCACATGTGTGATGCTTATGAATGAAACCTCTGAATAAAATTCTCTTTCCCCAAACACATACAAAAAGTAGGAAAAACTCAGATCCCATGAATACTCGGACGATCAATATCCCGTAGTATAATGGCAGAGATTTTTTTACTTGGGAAAAAGAAATGGCTTACATTTTCTTACGAGATGGCTGCATGAAAATCGTCCTTGGTACTGAAGCATTGCCAACGTGCAGCCACTCCTGAACTCCTGGCCGAGAAGGTGGAAAACTGGAACCTTCGGAATGACAAAGCACTATCCTCAATGGGAATAGGCTTGGGGAAGTTGTTCCAGCACCACCTTGATCTGAAGAAAACGGCGGCGAGAACTGGGATCTCCTCAAGAAAACGCTCGGCAACCAAGCTCATGTGATCTCCACTAGCGTGGAGTATAAAACACAGTTCTTCGGCCTGCGATTCCCCGGCGAAGCCTGTTCCACCCTGGTGGGACGATGAGAGCTCTGGTGGCCCAGCTGGAAGCCCTGGCACCGGCCTCAAAGCCGACAATGACGACCAGATTGCAGTTCTTCTGTCCGCCCTCGAGCACAGCCGTGTTCTGGCTCACACCATGCTCCACGCTGCTCTCACAAACATGGCGGGCTTGACACTACAAACCCTCTGTGCTGCTTTGTTCCGGGCGGACAAGAAGCCATCAGAGGAGGAGGAGACTGGCACTGATGAAAGTCTTCTATGCTGGTTCCTCAAACAAGAACCGCTTGAGAAGGCCGAGATCGAGAACCGGCGGGAAGAAGGCCGCCCGATGGAGATCGCCAAGAAAAGGGAAAGGCTCTGCCAAGACCTGGGAAGGGAAGGAAAGACCGAAGTGCTCATACTGTGGCAAGCTCGGCCACATCGAACGAGACTGTCGATCTAAGAAACGCGACTTCCAGAAACCAGCCCGACTGTTGATGGCCCGAGAGGTTTCAGCTCCGGATCACTCGATCTGGTTGGACTCGGGGCCACTCTCCATATGTCTCCACAGCGGGAAGCCTTCAGTCATTTCGAACGCTTGACAGAAGGCCGCACGGTTGTGTGGGAAACGACGCCGTGCTAAATATACTTGCTGTTGGAACGCTGGAAGTGGAGATGCCGGGAGGAGAAAGGCGAGAGCTCCACAATGTCTACTATGTTCCTGCCATCTCCCAAACCCTGCTCTCAATCAGTAAGATCACAGATGTAGGATACACTGTGGTTTTCAAGGGTACCTGTGAGCTTATCCGGAAAGTGATGGCCGGGTGCTGGCGACAGGCTCCAGGAGTGGCGACCTCTATCGGCTCGAGGCGAAGTTGCTCTATCCAGACAGTGCTCTGGGTGACGGAGACGGGCTCGTTGCAGACATGGCATAACCGGTATGGCCATGCTCATGCCGAGGCCCTGCAAAAACTCTCTCAGCAGCAGCCAGAGATGAAAGTTTCAGGAGCCCCACTTGGGTTCTGCGAGACCTGTACTCTTGGAAAGCATCAACGGAAACCTTTCCCACAGGCCTCCACCACTCGCAGCTCGAAAGTTCTGGAACTTGTTCATTCCGACGTTTGTGGGCCTATGCAGATTGAGACTCCAGGGAGCAAGCGCTTCTTCATCACCTTCATCGATGACTTCTCGAGGAATGTGGTGTTGAAGCTGATGGCACAAAAGTCCGAGGCCCTGGAACTCTTCTGTGAATACAAGGAGGCTGCAGAGGCAGAGACGGGAGAGGCTGCTTACCCTTCGATCGGACGGAGGCGGGGAGTATGTCTCGCATGCGTTCGAGAGCTATTGTGCCAAGGCAGGGATCCAGCGCCAACTCACCGCTCCACACACCCCGCAGCAGAATGGTGTGGCGGAGCGGATGAATCGAACCATTGTTGAAATGGCCCGCTGTATGTTGATCCATGCCGGGATGCCGGTGTACTTCTGGGGCGAGGCCGTGTCACGGCCGCATACCTACGTAATCGCCTCCCAAGCCGAAGCTTGGATCACGGTGTACCTCTGGAGAGGTGGAGTGGGCGCAAGCTGCACATCGATCACCTTAGGGTTTTTTGATGTGCGACATATCCCCAAATTCCCAAATTGCGCCGGAAAAGCTTGATCCAACCAGCGAGGTTTCAATCCTTGACGAGACGAACTCTTCCGTCATCTCGTGCGCAATTCTAATCCGGACCAGGCTCCAGGTTGGGGCGCCTGCTTGAGGAGGAGGATACATTGCACCGAGACCGATCCGGCCATTGCCACAGGCTCAGCTAGGCACACGACCAAACACACCGCCGGCACAGCCTACAGCAAATGCCGGGTTTGGGAATCCCGGTGCCGGAGGAGGGCTCACTCCTAACGATGCTCAGGAGGAGCTGTTTGGATCGGCGCCTTCAACACCACGTCCCTCCTTCACAGCTACAGGGGATCAGCCGATTGTTACCCGCCAGGCACAACAGATACCGCCCAGAACTTCGCCAAGCCCGGTTGCAGCAATGCCGCATTGCGGCTTCTGCCTGACCCTCCGGTTGTGACGAAATCTGGGCGGGTTTCACGGCCTTCACAAAAGGCCAAGGAGGCTGGGGAGCAGTCCGCATTCTGGCGTGCATCTAGGAAAAGCCAAGATGCGTACTACCGAGTGGAACATCGGTTCCGTGACTTCCGGAGCCGAGGACTGTTCGTGAGGCACTTGCCGGGCCGGAGGCTGAGCTCTGGCAAGCCGCCATGCAGGAGGAGTATGCGACCCTCATGAAGAACCATGCATGGGTGCTCACAGACCTACCAAGGGTCGCCGGGTGGTGACGACGAAGTGGATCTTCAAACGCAAGTACACACCCGGCACTCCTGAACCCAGGTATAGAGCTTGCTTAGTTGCTCGCGGCTTCTCACAGATTGAGGGACTCGACTTCACGGAGACCTACTCTCCAGTTGCAAAAATGTCGTCGATCCGACTCCTGCTCGCTGAGGCCACACAAAAGAACTGGAGCGTGTACCAGCTCGATGTAAGGCAGGCGTTCTTATACGGGGATCTTCAGGAGGAGGTCTTTGTTGCACAACCGGAAGGGCTTCATGGAATCTGGACAAGAGCATGCGGTGTGCCGGCTCCAACGAGCTCTGTACGGGCTCAAGCAGAGCCCGCGGGCCTGGTACGACGCATGGACAAGTTTCTTCTCAGCCTAGGCTTCGAGAAGAACCCGGCCGATGGGAATGTTTACCTGCTAGCGGAGGGTGAGGAAGCTGAAGCTCGCTCTCTACGTAGATGATAACGTGATCACCGTGAGCAGCGATGCCTTCATGCTCCGAGTGCATAAACTCTTCGCTGCAGAGTTTGATATATCGGCGATGGGTCCTCTGAGCTACTGCCTCGGCATCCAGGTGCACCGAGAGAGAGAGGCGAGAGTGATGCAGCTTTCACAAGCGGCTTACGACGACATCTGGAACGTTTCTGGATGCAAGCTTGTCATCCCGTTTCCACTCCAATGCAGGTGGGTCTTTTACTCTCCCGAGAGCAGGGGCCCAAGAACGAGGAGGAGTCACAGGAAATGGCCACGGTACCCTACAGACAGGCGGTGGAGCCTCTTATATTGGCCGTCTGCACACGGCCAGACATCTCCCATGCAGTGGGAATTGTGAGCCAGTTTTCTTCACAGCCAGGGCCGTGCACTGGAGGGCGGTGAAACGGATATTCCGTTACTTAAAAGGTACCAAAAATTATGCTCTCACATATACAGCAACGCCCTCGGAGGGAGACCCTCGAGCTACAAGGCTTCTGCGATGCCGACTGGGGAGGTGATCCAGATACTCGGCAATCCACCACTGGGTACATATTTCAGTTTGCGACTAACACCATCACATGGCACAGCCACAAGCAAACTCATAGCACTCTCGAGTGCCGAAGCTGAGTATGCAGTTGCGGCTGCAGCCACACAAGAGGCCGCTTGGCTGGAGCACTTGATCCATAGCTTGGACATCACCATTGTCAAGCCGATCCTGCTGTATTCCGACAGCCAAAGTGCTATAGCGCTTGCAGCCAATCCCAAGTTTCATGCCCGGACCAAGCACTTCGATCTCCGTCTACATTATATTCGCAATCAGGTAACTACAGGGCATCTGCGACTCCAATATCTTTCAACCAACAAGATGCGGCAGATCTCCTGACCAAGCCACTGGCAAAGTTACTCTTCCAAGCACACTGGGACACACTAGGTATTCGACCTTTACATTTTGGTGAACGGGGATCCACCAGCAGCGTGCCTGAGGAGTGTTGGAGGTCCAATCACGCTATGCCACGTCACTACTGCCACATAGACATAGAGTCGTGTCCGCCCAGTTATCCTTTTAGCGGATCATGTACATCTTTAAATATATAGAACACTTTCCAGAGTTCTCTCACGTTCATCTCCTACATATAGGTGTGGACAAAAGAGATAGTGTGGCATCCTAGATACATTTGGTAAGATCAAGGTGGTGAGGGGTCAGATTACGAAGATACGAGCGTGACGTCCGAAAACTGAAAGAGCAATTGCGTCAACATTTTCCACACACAAGTTACACTGTGTCCAACGACTATGGTGGAGCTGCAAGCGCGATTCGACACCTGCCAGGAAGAGTTCAAGCGAGCATACAACGCACTTCTTCCGGACAATGAATACCTCGTGGGAGTTTACTACAGAAGCGACCAAAACAGCGTCACAAATAGAGAATCATGCAGACTATTACTGTCACTTCTTCGTAGAGTGATTTAACTTCAAAACTTCATGAACTTACGACACCGTTTTCTCGCGAACTAGTCAGATGCAGAAATAGCAATCAAAGGTTGGAGGTGTGCAATACTGCTGAAGGAGCAAGACATTCTATTAATGAGACCGGATCACATACTTCAACTTGATGACGATGGGATATCTGCGTTTATGCACGGTGACGACGGGTGGAAGGTAATTGTCGAGTAACCTGCTGTTTTTGTTGTAAACAGTTCATGCAGGCTGAAGAATTTGCGGAGGATGGAAGAGGGCACTCAAGTGTTTCACAAAGACATCTGTTGGGATGGGCTTTCCGGTAGGCAGCTTTTGTGCATTCAAGAAAGAGGTGATGGAAGATTGATTCATATATTTCTTCCGTTCGGTGAATTGAAATCAAGTACAAACTCGAGAAGAAACGAAAGCTGACAAGGATCACCATCTGGCTCACCAAACAAACGTCAGGCACTAGGATTATCACCACGGTGAAGGTTCAAGCAAACGGTGGCACTGGCACTGACCATTTTAACTTCGGCATGATACTTGGCACTGGCAAAGTTCTGAAACGTTAACCGTCTCTATAGGCGAACTTAAAACACAATGACCGTTTTCTTCTCAATTTGGCTGCTGCCAATTCAGATGTTTGTGAAGACGAGCGTGCTGGATGCGCATGAGCAAGAAATTGACGATGCGTTCTTAGAGCTAGTAATGCCCAGAATACCCAAAATACGCAAAAACTGATGTTTGGTGCTACTGATCTTGAAATGCCAGCAGAAAATTTTGGCACAGCTCGCTTGCGGCCTTCATCCTTCGCAGCTTGTTGGCGAGCAGCTCTTTCACTTCCTTTTCGCTTCCTGCTTTGTTAAGCTTTTCAAGTTCAAGCTTCTCAGCACGGACAATTTTGCGGGCTTCCAATTTCAGCAGCCTTCAGTTCTGTTTTTCTCCTCGCAAACGAGCTTTCTCTTCACATTTTGTAGTTGCTTCTTGTAAGGGGGCAGCTTTTCTGCATAAAGCCATGCGATATGTAAGAAGAGCTCATAGCAGCAAGCAGCACTTCAAGGTGGTCAATCAAGTTTCCCGGCATAGTTATGTGATAAGTTTCTGGACTTGTGCTTGAGAAACCCGTAGTTGTAATGGAAGAAGGGTGGAGCTGCTCCTCATTCTCGGTGTCGCAAGTACCATTTGTCCTAGGCTGCGGCTTCCAGGTATTTGGTTCTTATGCTTCCTTCATCTCCCTAACTCGTGCTTACTATGCAAGAACAATCAGGGAGTTTCCAAGGCTGGTTGCAATCTATCAACCACCTTTCTGAATCACTGGCAGGGGCCTTGATGCATCGTAATATTGTTAAAGCTGATAACCACTTGCGACCAGTCTTCTACAACTTCTCAGCGATGGAGTGCCTGGGTTTACACACTGTGGCTGCTGGTAAATCTGGTATTTGCAGTGTTTATGTTGGCCCTGGTTGCTCTTCCACCCAAATACACATTTGATCTAGGTCTTCTCTCTGTCTCTGCATAATTTTTATATGGAATTTGTATATAGATATACGCATGATAACGATACATGAATACCACAATGAATTTATACATATACATATGTAGAGGGACATGGTCTGTTATATGTGTATATATGGCTACACGTGTATGTACATGTGTTTTGTGTACAGGGCGTTGTTTGGAAACTCCCTGTTAGCCGGGACAACGACGCCATGATCGAAGGCTGCCATGCTACAGTAACAGAATATTCTTCAACAATATTAGATGATAAAGGGAGCATGACACCTGTGTGCGCGCGCGCGCGATAAAGGTATAAATTTTTTGGACATATATATATCGAAGCTCAGTGACAGAGACTCGCCATACATATACAGTTTTAATATGTGGTTATCAAGAGTATCTAAAACCATGGAATGAATTTTCTAATAAGGTATATTTGCATATTCTAAGAGAATATAAAGATTCTCTTAATTACATTATTAGGGTTTATCAGGGCAGGGATGAGCGCCAGGAAGCTCGATTCTCCACTCTTTGTAGCGGCATGGGCAGATCAGAGCTGCGATCCTTCAGCACAGCTTGTAATATGTGGAGGCGGAGGCGGTGACAGCGCCACAGGTGTACGGAACATTCTCGCCGTTGTCCCTTACCACGCCGATTCTAAGGAGCTCCATGAAACCGGTACGTGTATGAGCGATTATATAAATATAAATGTCACAAAACACCGAACTTTAGACATACTAGTTATATACACACCTGCACACACACAAGGCAAAATCCCGCAATCAATTAAAAACTTTGTGTGCGAGTGTTGTCCGTTATACAGACATGTATGTGTGTGTGTGTGTGTTGTGTATTTACACTTCCTTCAAAATAACATACATATACACGTATGATTGTATATGTGTGGAGGTATACTTTATAGCATATGCATTACTGAGGAATCCTTTTATACACATATATAAACCGCGGAACCCACAACCGTGGTTTCCTTGCGCCATACCGTCACCAAGAGTTCCACTGCTTAGAAAACCCCCAAGTGATATGCCGTGGAATGCTTGAGTATTGTGCAATATATACAATATATATGTACGTATGTAGATGAATCACGTTCTTCGGGTTCGATCGCCCCCTTGAGTATGTGCGCATAAGAACCATAGTTTCTCTAGAAAAGTACACACGCATAAATACAGATTTATCTACGTGTTCGTTTACCGATGTTGTTATTTAGCGGCACGTATTTTGTACGGACGCTGATGCACCTATGGCACTGGCAATGCATCCAAACAGACGGGAATTCTTTGTATCATTTCCTGCGAACAGCAGGTAAACTCTCTCTCTCTCTCTTTCTAAATATTGATAGCAAGTGTTTATTCTTTTGCTCTTTTAAAGCCATAATGGGAGTTTGAAGCTCGTGAGATTGGTTACGGGGGATGAAATAAGGTTAGAATACGTCGATTGTGAACTTCCGATGCTTGAAGACATAGAAGAGCAGCGCAGCATATCTTTCAATACAGATGGAAAGCTTTTCGCAACTGGTGGAGATGTAAGTATGCATACATAAAGTTGTCTCTTTTAAGTGTCATTCAATTAAGTCTTTTTCAAACAATCTTATTGCAGAATGGGCATTTACGAGTGTTCAAGTGGCCTTCACTAGAAGTTGTTATTGATCGTTCGGTTGCCCATACATCGATCCGGGATATGGACTTCAGGTGTGTGTGTGTGGACTTTTAGTATCTGAGTTTGTACATATTCGTGTGCATATATATTGTATATAGGGTATTATCTACTGTCTAAAACCAACATATACATACACATACAAGTACTCATCCCTACATATACACATACACATAGAGACAAAGTGCGTTTCATGCACATTACCTACAGAAACAGACATTCACCATACCAACATATATGCCGTATACATATCTAGATATACAAGCTCGTTACATATAGACATACATACACGTTCTCTAAAGAGATAGTTTTTGTATGCAGCTTGGACAGTGCATTTCTGGCATGTACAGACGACGTTGGTCCATCTCGTGTTTGGGATTTGAGTGCAGCTACAGCTGTGGCTACACTCCCATTAAACAGGGCTGGTTTCTGTAGATTCTCTAGAGATGGTGCAAATCCATGTCTATACGTAACTTCATCAGAAGGTAAGCTGTTTCAGTTTCACACACCCGTATATAAAGGCATGTGTGTGTGTCTTGTTATATAGTACAGTTTGTATGTATACATGTGTTAGTTTAAGATTATATTCATGTATACGCACAGATGCAAAAGGCCATATAACAACGTGGAACATGCAATGGAAGAAGATTGGATCGAAGAAAGTGCAAGAGAATCCTATTTCTGCATTCAGCATAAGCTCGGATGGCAAACTGTTGGCAATGTGAGTTTATTTATATGTACATAGTGTGTGTGTACATTTGCTTTTATTTCCTTAGAAGATATTGTTTCATATTAAGTAGATGAGTAACATACTTACACACATAATATATATCATCCATTCGTATTCTTATTTTGCATTTATATTATGATTATTTGTTTGTAGTGGGGATCCTGAAGGTAGTGTCTGTATAATAAGCGCGAGCAAATTAAATGTTCTTCGGCAAATCAAGAAAGCACATTCGTTTTTTGTACCTTCTATGGAGTTCTCTCCCGACAATAGGTGTGCGTGCGTGGTGTGTGTGACTATATTTGCACACGCATGGTTGACGCTCTCTCTCTCCCCTCTCTTCTGTATCGTGTTAATCCTGGGTTACTTTGTTCAGGGCGTTGTTATCTGTTTCCGGTGACTCTAGTGCTCGTGTTACAGCTTTGGAAGCACAAACAAGAGGTAATATATATATATATATATATATATATATATATATATATTATAATATGCGTTTCATATATATGATTAATATATATTTGTTATACAGGTTGGAGGTCTTTCCTGATACTTTGGATTTTCCTCATTGCGGCACTGTTCTCTTTAGTATTAAGAGGTGGCTACGGTGGGTTTAGTGAGTTTTGCAGAGCAGTGCAAATTCAGACACATCCCATGATATGATTTGATATATTTTATGGTAAATAATTGCTTAAATCTTTAGTTATGAGTCTTAACTTAACTATATATATATATATATATATATCATTAGCTACATAGAAACTAGATGGGTCACTAGATGACTTTAAAAAGAATCTCCCATTTCCACTATCTTTGGGACATCCAGGCAAGTGAGTGGTTGTAATAATTTTTATTATGATTTTTACTTTACTTTAGAATTAATTATTATTACCTACTGAATTATATATTGAACCCTATATATATATATATAGTGAGAAACTACTATACATAATGCATGGGTAGTATAATGCATGGGTAGTATGATTGGTTGTCCTTACAAAATTTTAGGTGAAGATAACATTATTTTTTAGAAAATTCTTTTTTTTAATTTTGATGTCTCGATTAGGTTCTTTTAGTTTGACTTTGGTAAATTTGGTTTATTATTATTGATTAGGAACACTCCTAAGGTTGACCTAATTAGGTAGGCTTCAAGAGATAAAGATAAGCCACAGTCAAAGTATGAAACATTAAGGATTGGCACTCCATCTAGCCATTTACTTAAACAAGAAAATGGGGAGGGATCACATAAAGTATATATAATAAGAGTTTTTAAGTTCATAATTAAGTTTGTTATTTTTATTTATGTAAGGTCATTAAGGCATAAACTTTTATTGTGTCACCTTAACTTCCAAATAATAAGGGTACGTTCCACCTTTAAGATAATTTATTTTTAACATTGGCAAATCTATACATAAAAAAGTCTTATTGAAACATACATTTCAAAGGGCAAAGGTTAAAGACATATCTTTAGCCTCCTCCTTGTGTCAAATTAAGACCAACATTTATAATTAAGTAGGGCACATTCATGTCTTATTCAATTGTGAGCTTTAAATATTAATTAATATATTTTCTTTACCATGTTTTTAAAGATTCATAAAGGGGTTCTAGAGTTGGCATTTGTGAGCCACATTCATGACACAAGTTATATAAAGGGCTATGGCAAAATAATTTACATCTTGAGAAATAGTGTTACATAAAGATGTGACACTAAATTAAATGATATATAATATAATGCATGAGGCATGTCTTTTGGGATTGTCTTATGAATGTAATGTTAAGGGGTTAAATACTCTAATAACTAAGCATGTTTGTGCTCTCATCAAAGTGCTAAGCTTTGGACATCCTTTTAAGCAAGGTTAAGTCTCGCAACTCGGTTTGCTTTTGGCTAAGGGGTGTTCTCCTTGGGGTTCAAGGGTTTGAACAACCTCTTCCATAAAACACTCGCAATGCCATGTATTTAGGATTATCCAAACCTAATTTACTTAATAAAATACTCATGTCCGCCTATGGTCATACTCATGTTTTCATTAAATACTAACCCTAGGTGGCCACTCAAACCCTTAAGGGTTAATTGTGGTTCATGGTACCTCTTGTCATCTAAAGAGGTTACTCCCAAATGAAAGGGATTCCTCAAAAAGGTAGTGATAATGCCTTTAGTTCTGTCATGAGGTTTATGTGGAACACATTTCTTTGATGGGGTTAGGGCATGAACATGTTTAAGTCTCATGGGGCAAGATCCTAAAGACTATTCATATTATCCTTTATGGTTCAAGAAATAATCATTATAAAGAACTTAGGATAGTAATTTAAGTCTTGTGTCTATTTAAGCATATGAGTCAAACTCTCGGGTCATTTTGAAAAAACTCCACCAAGTGTTAACACTAGATGACCACTTAGTAGTCACGTATTGGCTCTTTGGGTAAAAACTTTGACAATGGCAATCCATACAGGCTAGGGACTATGGATTGTATGTGACAAACCAAGATAAACCTCTTCTCCTACAATTAACAAGCAACTCAGGTAAAGGTAATCCATCTTAATTCTCATCTACCAAATCTCTTTCTATCAAAGAGTTGTATAGGTTAAAAAAGGCAGCTCTTGAACAAGTTTAAAAGCCATTTTGGATCTCTGAGAAACCATGGGAGAACTAGGATTTTATTTGGTGATTGGTATTGAAGTTATTACTAGCATTCAAGCTTGTGTGGTTTTCGCTGGACACTACTTCATGGTGGGATACAAACAAGTTTAAATCACATAGATCTCACACCTAGGAGTGACCAAGATGTTGTCATGCAAAGTAGGATATATCCCAATGCTTTTCACTTGCCCTGAACCAACTCGCTTTTGAGATGCTCTACCGTTCATAGTGGAACAACCTGGTCTGAGTTTCCTCCTTGGTGACTTCCACATGCAAGGCACCTCCAGGAAAGCATGGGTGTTGACTATGGCCGTTTCTGCATGGTGCGTGCGGAAGGCAAGAAATGCATAGTGCTTCTACATGAAATGTACATATGTAGCTGCATTCCTTTTGGAGGGCCAGCAAATTATTTGGGATGCATTTCAGGCCTTTTGGAGGCTCCAGAAGGGTAATATCTTGAAGAGGAGCTTGGAGTCTACTTCCCCAAGGCTACAAGAGTAGAGTAGTAAGATTGGGGCTGAATGACCCGTCCACCACAACTAGGTCGCACACACACACATATATATATTGGAACACACACACAGCTCTATATAGACCTAAATATTTGTGACTGAGAAGACCATTAAATAATATTTGATTTGACATAAGTTTTGAGCTTTGGGACTACACAAAGCTGAATAGTGTCGACACCATCCTCCACCTTAGGAAAATTGTGTTACACGTGTGTGTGAGAGAGAATTTATTAATGTCTATATAATTCACATAAGTGTGTGTAATAGAACCAAATTCATGCTGTAGATTATAAGCTCTAAAGTATTGTAGAATTTGAATTTATGTGTGTATGTGTGTATATGTGTGTGTGTGTGTGTGAATATGCACATATATACATGTGTTGTACTACATTTTATTGTTCTTTTAATTTGGATTGCATATACTGATAAAATGGTAATCCATTTTTAATAAAGAATACTTACGCATTTACAACAAAGTCTATATGTTCATATTCATATAATATATAATATATATATAATATTATATATAGAGAGAGAGAGAGAGAGAGAGAGAGAGAACGTAATGTAAGTATTCTACTTGAACAACATCCTAAGGATAGTAATATCTACCCACAAAGGAATTATAAATATATATAAAATAGTTTATTTATATGTTGAAATGTTTTTTATTTCATTTAAATGTATTTGATGTTATTTGAACTTGTGTAGTTTATTGATAAGTTGCCTAATGTAGTTATTAAATTAATTAATTTTTAACTATTATAATTAATTAAATAAATTTATTGTTATTATTTTATGTTAACATTCTGATATAAGTTTATTATAGTGAGCATCCTTGTACCTAGTTTGGTTAGCTTCATAGACATAAAAACTATCTCATTGCAAAGGTGGTTTATCAAACGTAGTGCGTATATATGACATTTATATTTACATATTAAATGTTTTCATCACTATCACAATATGCTATATATATATATATATATGTTAAATAATAAAATATTATTTAGAATTACTTAATAATCAAATCCATTTCAAGATTGCACTTGCACAAGTAAAGCCGGCTCCAAAACCAACTGAAGCAATAACATGACCGGGCTTTACCTTGTTACTCCTGACTGCCTCATCCAATGCCAATGCAATCGAAGCAGCACTTGTGTTACCGTACTTAGCTATGTTCAACAATGCTTTCTCCTTGGGAACTTGCAACTCTCAGTGACTCTATCAACAATCCGCTGGTTTGCCTGCATTACTAATTAATATTATAAGTTAATTATGTATAATAATTATCTACCTGATGAATAATAACCAATCAATATCTTTTATTTCAACACCAGCATTATGAAGACCAGATGTTAAAACCCTAGGCACAGTTTGAATGGCTAACTGATAAACCTCTTCTCCCATTCATATGTAAAAAGTCATATACTGGCTTCTTTAAAGGACCTGGACCTACTTCTTCTCCAGTTTGATTGACTGGAATGGTTAAATGCCTAAAAATAAATTATTATATAATTAAATTAAATTAAATAGAACTATTATGGTTTATAGTCCCTTTTGTGTTAATCATAATTTAATTAAAACTTAATTAATTATAAAATACTTAAAACCAAGGGAAACTACTAAATCATGTATATAAATGAAATGCATTAACATGATCTAAATACATATAAAATTAATGAAATAACTTAGTTAATTGTGATTAAGAGAGGATTGTATAGTAGAACCTACCTAACTAATTGTTAAATAAATAATATATACAAATGTGTGTGTGTGGTGTGAAAGATAGTACTTTAGTCCAGCTGGGTTAGTCTCGATGTGGAAGCCTAGAATGCCATCCTCATTTATATTAGTTGCCTGAAATATGCCAACACATATTAACACACACACACACACACCACACACATTTTTATGTATAATAATATGGCTATAATATGAACTCACCTGTAAAACTACTGCACCTGCAGCATCTCCAAAGAGAATACAAGTATTTCGATCGTTCCAATTTACATACCTAGATAATGTGTCAGCTCCAATCACCAAGGCTGTTCTATATGCACCTCCTGATTTTATAATAAACATTATTAAAAATATATAATAAAATCATGTATATTATACATTGTAATGAAAGATGTCATATATTATACAACCTTTGATATAAAGTGAAGCTGTAATAATACCAATTAACAAACCCACTGCATGCTGCTGTTGTATCAAATGCAACCACATTTTTACAGCCTAGTTCATTAGCCACCTGCATTATATCATAGTATATTATATCCATCTCTTCTCACACAAGTAATACCGCAGGAGCGCTACCCAAAAGGTTATCTGGAGTGGATGTACATAAGAGAATCATATCTACTTCTTCTGGGTCCATATTGCTCATTTCCAAGGCCTTTTTACTGGCCTCAACAGCCATTTTCGTCATGGTCTCATGTCCTATATAGAATATGAATCATATAGACTACACATGTGTGTGTATGCATGTATACTTACCAGAGATAATGTGTCGAGTTTGGATGCCAGTTCTAGATCGAATCCATTCATCTGAGCTATTATGAAACTCTTTATTATGAAGAATTTGTTTGGGAAGTGAAGAACCACATCCAATAAGTTTTGCCCCTTGCCAAGGCTACATATTAAATGAAATATATATATATATATTATATATATATATATATTGTTGTAAATATGAATATTATAATCACCTGTTTGAAACAAATCCAATATGATTTATTCTTGGTTGCAAAAGCATAGATGCCATCCTAACAAACCCTAGGGTTAATTAGGTTAAAGATCAATCAATCGTATATAATGTATGTGTATACATGTATACGTGTTATTATTGTTATTATTATGTGCCCGATCCGACGGCCATGTGCACGTACTTGGCTCACCCAGCTACATACTGGAATTTTTATGAACCGTATTTTACCTTTGTATTAGTATATAATAATTAATTAAATTCATTAAAATAAGTTCCAGTAAGCTAATAAATTAATTATTAAGTTAATTAGCGTATTTCTGATTATTAACTATCACTTAAATTGTTCAAGAGCTAAAATAATATAATTTTGTATAATAAAATATTATATCAATATTCATTTATATAACTTATAGTTAATATTTAAACAATAAATATAATTTTAAATTTTTATTTTAAAAGATGTTAATAGATTAGTTAGCAGTAGTTAGGGTTTCTAATAAGAAATGAAAACAGAAGAGGTAAAGAAGGAAATAATAAGCAAGGTACTCGATCTAGATGCCTCAGGTTAGTGAGGTGTTTCATTGTTTAAACTGTGTGTTTAATTTTTTAATTAAAAAAATAGAATTTTTAATTTTCTTTTTTTATTTCCAGTTGAAAAATTTCCAGTTTTTCCAGAATCCACATATTTCCAGTTTTGGAAGGTATGTATATATATACGTTGTATGAGATGTTCATATGTACGTATGTATGTATCTATGTGTGTGTGTGTGTGGTGCATGTATGTATATATGTGATAGGTAGATACATACATACATACATATGAAAGTCTCATACAATGTAATTGTTCAACGTTCATACATCATCATGCATACATACATACACATTTACATGCAAAACATATATAATGTATCTTCTTACAATCGTTGTACGCACATTTGTGTGTGTGAAAATACTACTATTATAATCTGCATATACATATACATGTGTATATACATACACACATCCATAGGCACTTCGTCAAGGTGAAGAAGCTACACATTATGTAGAAATTCTTCTTAACAAAGTTGGAGAACTTGGAGGTGCGTGCGTGTGCGTGTCCGTGCGTGTGTGTGTGTGTGTGAGAGAGAAGAGAGACTCACATTTTAACCTTTTAGAGATTCCTAGGAAGCGTCCTGTACGTACGTGGTGGTACGGATATTCTTGTCCAGGCCAATCTAAAGAATATTCTCCTGGACGTCCTGAATTTACAAAATCTTTCAGTTACCAACTGCGAAGGAACGTTTAGGTAATTATATATTGTATATGATGGGTATAATATATAGCAAACAGTAGTATGAAACATGGAACTTTACTCGTGTATCTCTCTCTCTCTCTTCTCTCTCTCTCTCTCTCTCTCTCTCTCTCTCACACACAACACACACACCACATTAGAAAATACATATCTATGTTAACATAGAGTGCACATTGTTATTAATAAATTCCACCAAGTCTAATAGCAACGTATGCAGAAGTAAAAGATTATCCAGAAATTGCAGTGTTAAACACAGTTTTACTAATTGCATTATATAAGGAGATTGATTTAACAAGCGAAATAGTTAACAAGGCGCTCAACTCTGTTTCTGAGTTAAATTACTCTAGTCAACGTAACTGGCGTCAGATTGTGAGTAAAACAATAGATAATATTTATTTAATTAATTTATTTAGAATTGAATTTATTAATTTATTTAGGATTTAAATAGTATATCGAGAGCAAACTAAAGTAAGTTTTCATAATTTCGAGTATTACATACTTCATATTAAAACCAAAAATTATTATTTAAAACTCAAGTAAGTTTAAATGTGTTTTTTAAAATTTAATTCATATTACATATAGTTAAATTAAAATCATATCTAAATACGGTCACTGTTTTATAAAGTTTGTCAGATAATCATATATTTAAACGTTAGTCGTTAGTATTACTTTCAATTTATTAAACATAATCTTAGAGTATTAATTAAATTAAATGTTGAAGTAAATTTTGTGTGTAGGTTACTGACATACTCAAGCTGCTTAAACACAGCCGAGTTAAGAGTTTAACACCTATAATGTGTACACTCGCTGCCTTTGTAGCAAATAGCATGTCCTTCTCCGACAACAGCTTGATAGGTATTCTCTCTCTCTCTCTCTCATTATCATATATGATATATATAGTGCACTATATTAGTTGTATATAGTGTTTAAATTGTATTACACATCGTATATATTAATTGTATTATACACTACTTGTACAATTGTATATATGTTGTGTGCATGTGTGTGTGTATACCTTTGTTTATACATATTGTTGCATAGTGCTTGATACAATCTACTTTGAGAGCTTATTTGCAAATAGCTAGGCAAACTCTGCTTTATATATATTTATTTGGTTACTTATAATATGTGTATGTATTTCATGTTAATATATTTTGTTTATTCTAATACATGCACATCTACTTGCAAGTGTGTGTGTGTGAGTTTGCTGCTATATATGATATTAATATAAAACTAAACTAAGTTTTAATAAAAAATTTAAACAGCACAGCTGGGGGGTGGATATACATATGGTTACAAGACCACGTGTTACAAGGACGAGCAAAGAAAGTACACAAGGCTGTAATATGGCCTTGAAACAGATTGCAAATGATGATCAGGGCGTGATTACACCTGACCACGAGCTCCAAGTTATGTGCCTGCTCTTCCTCGTTCGACAATTCTTATCGCTGGTACGGTGTGTGTATTATGTATATGTGCATGTGTGTGTGTGTGTGATGAGGTAACATGTGTATATCTGTGTAGTCTAGAAATTTTGTGTGTTGGATTTGTGGTGCTGATGTATGCCAGTCGGTGATTCTACATGATCTTCTCTCTCTCTCTCTCTCTTCTCTCTCTCTCTCTCTCTCTCTATATATATATATATATATTATATAAAGAACACACACACATGTTGTCATATGCAAGTTATGCAATCATCTTCTATCTGTCATATCTAGAAAGTTATATGAATGTATATAACACACGCATGCACACACACACGAGTTATAATATGCAGGGTCTGGCTACTGAAGAACGATAAACTGTTTGGAACATGTTGTAAGGGAATGCCATACTGGACGTATCCAGTGGGGTAATGCATCTGAGACTCTCGACTTAATTATCCTGGAGAAGAAGTCACCAGTGTGTGTGTACATAATGTATATTGTATACACACACACACACACCACACACACCTTTTCATACATATCTTTGTTTGTAAATCTACATAGATGCATAACATATGCGCTACATACACATCAAACTGTCTATGTAGGATGAACTGTCTATGCAGGGCATGCGTTGAGGAAAAGGTGCTTACTCAATGACAGAAGATTATCTCCAAAACTTATATTAAAACAGGAAACTAAGGACCAAATACACATCCTCCTTAACGACGAGTGCCTCAAGAGTTACATACTTGAGTGTTTATTGGACTGTAAAAGCCACAAGTAAGTTTATTATGTCATATATATTATATTATATATATAATATATATTAGAGAAGAAGAGAGAGAGAGAGAGAGAGAGAGAGAGAGAGAGAGAGAGAGGAGAGAGAGAGAGAGAGAGAGAGAGAGAGAGAGAGAGACATATGCTTTATATGTGTATTATACTTTACGTTTGCTTGTGTGTAATACCAGGAATACAATGAGGTGGAGAAACTTAAGCTTGTTCAAGTCCTTCAAATGCTTAAATCTTCTGGTGTTCCTCAAATTGTCCAATCGGTAATATTTATATGATACATATGTATGTTGCATATATGTATTTCCATATATACACACCTTAGGGTTTAGGGTCTAGGGGGGTTGTATAAGTATACATGTATGTATATACATACATCTTCTATGTAAATGTGTATGCATGCATATAATATACTTTGTGCAGGTTGACCAAGGCGTTGTGCCTCCAGCACCTCTAGCAACAATACAAGCAGCCTTTTGAAGATTTATGAAGAGTCTGCACGCATGCAAGAAGTTGAAAAGGCCACAGAACACATCAAACAGACGGTAAGTTCTTAAACCATTTTAAACTCTTGTTAAACTGAGATGTGGGTTTAACTTGGCTGTAAATTGAATATATATTATACATATAGGTGACAGATTTGTGGGAAACGATGGTTATCACGGCCCGTCCTATGCATCGAGAAATGAAAGAACCTATTGGGCTTCATGATAGCCAGGTAACTAAACCACAGACACGCACACATACATACTCACACACCACACAGGTTCTGTCCACTTGAATTCACGATCATACACACAGAAGCTAAATGGGAGCCCCGCGTGCAAGAGGTAGACAGTATTTTCCACCTCTATGTACATAGAACTTATTATGTGTATTCTGTATGTATAAGATACCCGAAAGAGAAGAAGACCTGTTAGACAAGCTCAATACTCTCATTGTGCTGCTGAAGAATGTATAAGAACTGTATTAGAGTCCAGTCCTTTGGCACCAAAGGCAAATCCTTACCTGTAAGAGTAGTAGTTCCGAACCTGTACGGATCGCATTGGGAGGAGGTATTTGCCATATGTGATATAATATACATCATGTTTTATAACTACTTCACAGGTAATGGAACGGTCCACCACATGCTGCTGGGGTATGTCAACTTGGTCACAGATGGTATCTTATCTGGAGGTTTGACGGTATATACCTATACATCTATTACTTATTAGTATGTATACAGGTATATTTTATTACATTAGTGTTGTATAGATATATAGATAAATGTGTACATATATATGTAGACGGAGATTAACTCACCACAAATGCTGGACGTGCATTTCTATATCCTCCCCACTGGGGAAAGCAACCTTCTTGCCACCTACATTTCACAAAAGGATCTTTGGTATGATGCAACTGTTTACCGGGCCATTAACAGTAAACTCCCATTGGTTCCATATTTTGCTTCCAAGCCTACGTTGCACGAGACAACAGGTGTGTGTGTGTGTGTGTGTGTGCATGTGTTTAATTATGTATATTAGTCTATTAATATATGAGTAAAACCTTAAACCCTCTGTTAGTTTATGCATTCTCTCTTACACACACACGCGTCTACAGGTCTTTGAGGCTATTCCTAGCCAGATGTTGACAAGGCAGGTTGAAAACTACATATTGGAGGCAGGTTATGTGCTGCAAATTACAGTTTTTGATTGTGAAGTGTGGTTTACAGAAGATAAGAAAAAGAGGTACTACATTACACATACAGATATGTGTGTATGCATCTGTGTGTGTGTTCATATTATCTAACAGAACGAAGAATGTGAGTACATACCTTTCTGCGTAAGAGCCGAGATTGGAGGTCCAATAGAGGCAGTTCAAAAGAAAGCGGGTTCCCACCACCCATGTATTCCCGGTTCCCTAGAATCCGAGGTTCCCGACATGAATCCCATAAGTCTGAACATGTACCACGACATGAATCCATGAGCATGGACATAAGCTATTCTCAGGCTTCCTGCACAAACATTTGTCCGGGCATGGACATTCCCAGAAGGAAACTGATGCCCGTCCGAGACAGGAATCAGAATCCCGACATGGATTTTGGCCACTCTCTCGACATGAACATGGAAAAACACATGCGAGCAGTAAAGGTATGTGTGTGTGTTGTGTGTATTACTAAGTATAGTAGAGTATTGACATCATATATATAATACAGGTTCATATAAGGATAAAGGCAGGCCAGATGCAAGTTCATTTAAAGACGGAGGAAGATCACACGATAGTACAGCTTCTGACAAGGTATATATATCTTTTCTACATTACATGTATATGTTCTCTCTCTCTCTCTCTCTCTCACACACACACAACACACACACACAACGTTGATATGGTCTCTCTCTCTCTCTCAACACACATACTGTTGATGTAGGGTAAGAACTTGGAAGTCAGGCTTGTATACAGGCCAGTGGGGTGGGACGGAACAGAGATGCCAAAAAGAGAACTTGTAGTTTCTGTGTTTGCACTTGCAGCCGTCAATGTACCAAAGCCCACTGAGAAGCGGCTTATATGTAATCCCTGTGACGAGCTCCTTACAGTGTGGATGGTTGAGGAGAGTTTAAGCAGGTTTAAGGAGATTGACATGCTTAATTATGCGACCACGTTTCGAACCAGGAACCTTGTTGTACAAATGTTAGATAGTAGCAAGTCTTTTCATGTTGTTTTAGATGGGGAGGTTTATGGGCCGTTTAATAGGATTAGGCTGAGTCCGAGTGTTCATCCGTTTTATAAGAATGCTGGGGTCAAGTTTTCCGTTGCTACTTATTGGCCTACACAGGTTAGTAGGAGCTCGTTTTAGTTTAGTTAATTAATATGTATATTATTGTTAAGAATGCAATATATTTTATTTAAATTTGAAATTTTTGTTAATAGTAAAATATCTTAATAATATTCTATGTTTAAAGTATATATATTAATATATTTTAAGAATTGAATGATTTAATAGTTTTACTAATATTTTCTGTTTAAGCAACGATGAATTATATCATTATTTTTGTACATAAAGTTCATTCAAGAAACAATAATCATATAAAATCAGAGTTTATTAATAATTATAATTTATTTTCAAGGGATTATAATGTGTGAAATATATATACTTGTCAAATAAACAAGTTAGTTAATACGCTATTCATATAAGTTTTTAATAGCTTTACATATATATAATTAAATACATTAATAGATATGTTATGTTTTGAGTGCACAGAAGCTTTTAAGTATATTAAAATAATAAAAAGAAAATGATATTAAATTGCTAACACGTGCATAAGTGAATATTCTTAGATATTCAGACTATTTTAAAATAATGATAATAAACAATTTAATCTCCACCGTTAAACTTAAATTAGTTTAAATTTCAATTTACACCAGATTTTTAAGCATTACATATACTTATATGCTGAATATTTCGCATATGCTAAAATATTTATGCATTGCCGTTTATGCTAAAATACTATAATTACATAATATACAGTAATATTTATACGTAGATAACATTGTCTTATGGCATTAAACTGCTCATTTACATAGCCTGAACTTGGCAAAGACATAAGGATACTGCCTCTGGTAAAAGTTGCGAAACTCGTCTCGCAACACAGAATGTGAGTAACAGGAGACGATCCCTTGAGCACGTAATGTAAACCATCAAAAAAATCCGTCGAATATTCCGGGTACGCCTCCATTTCACAAATCCGGAAACGGAGCAAACTCGCTAGCTTGTCCACTCCCATCCCCATCCCATCCAAACTCTTAACCTGCATATAAACACACACGTGTGTTATAAGCGTGTGTGTGTGTGTGTTAGAAGGTGTATGTGTGTGCGTTATAAGGTGGTGTATGTGTGTGTACCTTTCCTGTGTCACCCGCTTCATCCAAAACCCGCTGATACTCGGCCTCAGTCATAACCCTAGCTCCGACCCACTTACAGTACGCCTCAGCCTCTGCAAGGCTAACATAAACAGGCATAGAAGAAACCTCGAGCCACCGTACTGTACGGTCCACAAATGTACGAAATACTCCCCACGTACATACGACCACGTGGAAGGTATCCTCCTCGAGGTGTTACTTATAACCTCAAAGTCGTCAGCTCTCCAAAACTCTGGGTTAACATAACCACGCTCCTTAACAAAGGACATAAACTCACCAATAGAAACCGGGTTTGAACTAATCCTAAACTCCTGCTTAACCTTGGTAACATAGGAAGGTTTCTCGTTATCTAGACGAAACACACCTGGTGTTGGATCCACTCCCAAAACCACATTCCCACCAGGAATAAGTACGCCTGGTTTCTTAGGGTACGGTTTCCACGTTCCATTAAGTTCACTTCTTGTTACTGCAGTAACACATACATAACGTCGTGTTACACACATACACACACGTATTACCTGGTGTTGGATGGTTTTCGAAGGACAACTTACGTTGTTGAACAAGCATGTAAGTTAAGGTCTCTTGATGCATTCTCTCGTGTTCAAGGACAAGGTTAAGCCTTTCCATGTCAACATTACCCGTTTTAATATACTCTATCATTCTCGACCGTCCGATTTCTACATATTTCTTCATGGAATTCTTATCTGGCCATTGACGAGGAAGTTCGGGTGAGAGTGACACCTGGTGGGATCTAACACTATTGGATCTATTCCCCTTGAGAATGTGTGGTCCAGATCAGAGGTGGACTCGTCGTTTATAAGCAGCCGCGTCTTTGCAAACGCCACCATGTGTCCACTGCATATACACAGTCATCATTACGTGTATGTGTGAGTGAGATTAGTAAGTACTAACAAGTTTGAGGGTTTAGGGTTTTAGGCAGAAACATAGACACTGCATGTAACAGTACTAACATGTTGAGGAAACATAGACAAATATGAAACTCTAATAAGGTTATGTGTTGATAAGATTAATATAAAGAGATTAAAAGTTCTAACAAAGAGTATATATAAATACTTACTAATAGAAACAGAAAGGATGACGGTAGGGAACAGGCTGGGAAAGCCAATCTGAGACACCCTTAAAGAGCTTGTCAGTGTCTCTCCAACACCTTAACAAAGCTTCTTCACACGACAAGAGCATGTAACAGCCATACGCCTTTGTACCCCAGCGTGCGTGACACATAAAACCTGTCTCACTAGCAAACTGCAGTACATCCTCGTTGGTGAACTTTCTTGATATCTCCACTAAAACTCTCTCATTCTCCCTGTTAATTAAGAAACATTGTAAACACACACGCACGCACGCACCACGCACGCACCTGATTACGATTTGGTGTTGAGGTAGCGAAACTTGGTGTTTAAAACGGACATACATTTCCACTTGCCGGGACTTGGAGTTTATATCGACTTCATACGACATATCATCATCTGAAACTCCATAGCCAAGTAGCTCGAGTCCGTGTTTCATCCCGTTCTTTATAAAGCTCCCCGATATCCCTTGCTCATCATTGTATGCAGCTAACAGTGTTGATTCATCCTTCCACATATCTATATAAATATTATCAAATTATGTAAATAAACTTTATAATAAATATCATTTACTATGTCTTACCGACACATAAGAAGAACTGGCAACGAGATCCAACGATTTGAATCACATCTCTGGCAAACTGATTACATTGGAAGACGGAGAGGTTCCCGACGCTGCTTCCAAGCCATAAAATGCACATAACCTTATCAGGATACTTGTTCCTAACCTCTCTTAAACCTTCCATATAATCCGCTTGTACCAGCTCCATTTCTATACCCTCCTTAGTATTGTTTATTACTTCCCGTGCCTCTTCAAGCGCTGTCTTTGACACATCAATTCCCACGTACTGACACCTACACCACATATACACATATATACGTGTGTGTGTTGTCTTCAATTTAATGTAACGGCTATATGTATAATATATTAACGTTATGCATCGCGTCTCCAGAAACGGAAAAGATTATTTCTATATATATACTCTTTTTTTAATGTATATATACACACGCACGCACGCACCTGAGATGTGTGGCTTGGATTGCCTCAAGAAGGAGAACAGTCTTGTCAGCAATGCCGCATCCAAGCTCGACAACGAGGGTATCCGGAAGAATATGCTGCGCAATTTCATAAGAATGCTGTATAAACACCGTCTTCTCCGCCTCAAACAGGTAGTAGCTATCCAGCTCGGTAATCTTCTTATACAAATCGGAGCCCCTGGAATCATACAGAAGATCAAAGGGTATATTCTTCTCGCCTCCTTGAAGACCTTGAACAATTCTCTCCATTGACAAGCACAAAAATTTAACTGAAATTAAGTTAAAAGACGCTCTCGCCCTTAAATTTTTTAAAGGAGCTCCTTAAATATTAAGTAAGTTTGAGAAGGTGGCAACTAAGAAGTGGATACAAGTGTTTGGCTTTCCAAGCTATGCATGGCCTGGAACGATTCCCTGGATATTCCCAAACGGCCCAAAAAGAAACCTGTCTTCCTTTGTCCATAACCCAACGGACGTACCAACCTTGCCACCTAACTTACATTTATATGCACACACACGCATACCGGACGTGCGTGCGTGTACGCACACGAAAGTACCTTTTATATGAATACAAACATGGGAGCTTTCCAGTGGTCATACGACAGTCGTAAGTTTGTAGAACACGCGTATACTTTGCCTTATCAGTGTTGAGATAAATAGATACATAAATACATATCTACGTATGAAAAGCGATATGTACCACACGCAATGTATAAATGCGTCCGTCCAAAGTTACGTGTAAAGTGTATATACATCGTACACGTACATGTATACGTATGCACTTTTTGTGTAAGTACAAATTTTTGTCCGAGTGTGGGTGTGAACTTGCCACGACTTATATAAATTAGTTAAACGTAAATACCTCGGCCCTCTCCTTTAAACGAGCTTGGCAACTTTCACTATATACATGTATATATATGCATACACATACAAAGGCACACACATATGCGGTTCATACAGTACACTAAAACTGGATGGGATGTCATTCTGATACAAGTGTGTGTGTGTGTGTGTGTGTGTGTGTGTGTGTAGAGAGAGAGAGAGAGATGCATACGTAAGTAATTATCTTCGGGAGACTGAATGGTACACGTATCCTAATTTGTATTATAGTATAAAGTAAAGAAAGTAAGGACAAAAGTTACATAACTTGATTCATACACGCAAGTTCATATATACACACCACATGTACATAGCTTATCAAGTTGGCTCATGCACGCAAATATTAGAAACAATTAAATCTTTTTTAAACCACGTACTTTAATAGTATTGACTAGTCTTTAAATTTCGGTAAAAAATCTAAAAGAAAACGGCTCACGTGTCTAATTTAAACACACACACCTCTATATAATGTTAGATGATTAAAAAAAGATTAAATGGCTTAAGCATCACTAAGTAAACTCTTCTCATACAATACCTGGGATAAAAGGGACCCCGCAAAGACTCCCACATACACTTGCTGACACCTCTGGGTTCATTCCCACGCCAGTTATTCGTCACTTTTGTACACTTTAACCTTCCTTGACGAGGATATAACAGCACCACCCTCTCCTTGTTCTTGTTGTCCCCAGCCGTCCATATAAGCACATAATCCTCCGTGGGTATCCAATTAATATCGTTCATAGAGAAATAATCGCTGATCCAGTTGCATTCCTTCTCTGACATGTTCCCCACAAGCTCCCAAGGGGTCTGCTTAGTTCTCTTATATATCCTTAAGAACTCGATCTCGCGACAACATGCCAAAAGCCACAGTGTATCGTCGACTGGACTCGGCTCCTTGAACGTTAGCCAGTGGTTGTCCTCATCCTTCTCAATCTCTCTGGGGAGTCTAACCTTGCTTAACTTGTTCCGCTTCCTTTCCATGTATTTGTCCTTGTCGTCACTGTACTCCCCGCGGTGAACATAGAAATCAGTCAGTGGATTCCACCGGCAGTACAGCAGCTTCAAGTTGCCGGTCTCCTTTTTCTCGAATAGAGTCACCACGTAGAGCTCACTCGGGTTCTCATGAGACGGTAGAAAGTCAATCCTGTACACATACACTGTAAGCAAACTGTTACTACATTTCAACATTTTACTAACATACATAAAGGTGTATATATGTGAATATAGCACCTATTATTTTCTGGATATATATATATATATATATATATAATATATATATATATATATATATATATATATAATATATATAATTATATATATAATACCAAGTGAATGCTATGTACCTTTTGGGTTGGACTTCCTTCCAAACCTTTGCAAGTGGGAAATCAATCCGAACCCGCTCGTTCCTCAACGGGTTATAGAGATAAACCCAAGCAGACGACACAAAGTGCACAGTGCCCTTCTTCTTAGTGGTGTAATTGTACGCTAATGACCATGCTCGAGGCTCATTCCTATCTTTCCTGAATTTTACTGATTTGATGAGCTTGTTCCATTCTTTACACACCAGTCTGCATGTCCACATGAGATCCAGTGGACACTTGAGCAAGATAATGCTGACCACGTCCAGAGGCAGCTCCGCCATTCCACAGATAAACAAACCCTAGCTCAATTGCCCTAATTTATATCCAAAAAAAGGCATCCTATGCCCCTAAACCTTTAATTATCACGCATTAATCATATATCATTAAATTTTACAAAAAGGTCAATTAATTAATTAGTACCATAAATTTGCCGTGTGTGTGCGTGTTGTCGTGAGCGCACGTTTGTGTAATATAGATATACTCTTGTCCACATGTCATTCATTAAACTACAAAGACATGGTGACGTTTGGAAACGGAACAGATACGAGGGTTATAATATCGCACGTGAGCTACAATATGTATAAGTATAATGGATGATCAAATACATCAACATCTATGCATGCAATCTTCATATCTATTAATAATCTGTTTCTCTTACAGGCACGAGACAAAATTTGAGGCAGAAATACTATAAACAACAGGGCTATGCACAAAATACATACGTACACTAGACTAGACTACTACGTACCTAAAGCCACCTCTTCGATGCCTTCCCCAGAGGATTTTGGAGAAAAATTCCCGATGCTCGAACACTACTAGAAGCCTTCGAACCTATAAACAGATAATTCATTCATCTCTCTCTCTCTCTCTCTCTCTCACACACACACACACACACACACATATCTACATATGCATATATGTATTTATGTACACAGATCAGATCTGATGTCTATATATGTTGCATTCACATACATATGCAAAGACGCCCATACACAGACACACACACCAGATGAGCGAGAGAGAGAGCTTACTGCGTTTCGCAGGGTCATCCAAAGGCGGAATATCCGACAGCCTCCTCAAGCTAGAAAATGATGAAGACGGAGGGAGCAGCTTTCTCTCGCTTCTCGGAGGCCGAGGTATTTGAGTTTGCCTGCATACCATGAAACGTGATTACGTTTTATACACATTAATAAACAAAACCAATGAATGTTTGTTAGCGTGGTTTCTCTCAGGCACATGCAACATGCTCACTAATTATATACTGAATTATACATATTTAGTTATGTATTACATAGACATATATACTAGTAAAAACTTACGGCAAGTCAGGTTTTGGCCTTGTTTTAGCAGGTTGTGATGAATGGTCACTAGAGAGAGACTCCTGTGATGCATCAGAAAGGTCAGCAACCGTCGGATCCTCGTGATTCTTCTCAACCGTCTGGTGCTCGTGGAGTATTTCATCACTGTTCCCGTAGACAACGAAATTTTCCGTTGATTCAGAGTTTCGTGAGAACTCATCGAAGTTCACCTGCAAATATGATAATAACATGTAAACGTGTGTGATAGTTCGCCTTGGTGCGTGTGTTTTCTTAATATAATTTATAAACACAGGCATACAGCAAATACATGGTGGCAAAAATGCAATTCTCTCCCTCTAGACACACACACACACCAAATACTAAACAAACAGGTTACATATATATCTGATATAATACCAGTGGACTCTGCGTGTTTATATTCCTGACCACTTCATCGGGAGATGGATCACGGCTAGAAGCTCGAGAGGCCCCAGAAGTTCTAGCCTGCAAGCGACTTATTAACTAGTGAGCGTGTGTGCAACACAGAAATTTTATATTGCACTAATTTTCAAGGGGATATTACATCTATGTTATCATAACAATAAAAGGTGATTAGTTACCATTTGATCAGGAGATGGATCACGACTAGACGCTCGAGACGCTAGATAAAAGCTACCCTATAACAAAATTATGTCAGCAAATTACCTTTACGAATACATATTATCAGCCACATACACTTATATAGCTCATCAATACACTTCAAAGTGCCACGGACTCACACACACTATTTTGTTGTGAGATGCACAAATATATTATACATAGGTACAAACATATCCGAAAGTAAGATACACACAGACACACACATCCACATACACATAGAGGTCGTACCTCGGGGGGTCGAAGATCTATAGTCTTATGACCTCTGTCGAAGCTTAACCTGTTAGACTGAAGGGCCTTTAGTTTTTGCTTGTCCGTTTCTATGCCACTACGCTTAGCAACGTGTAACCGTTCAATCTCCGCATCTTTCTTAGCAAGCATCTCTTTTAACGCTACAATCTGGAATCAAAACACTTAATTAACAACCCTATAATGTAGTTGAAGTATATACATACGTTGATATAATATATTCTCTATATGGCATATAGACACACATTGTATATATCCACATAATCTTTACAATACCAATGTGCTACATACATAAATATAGATTCGCATCCACAGTATGCTTTATATTTGCATTTAAATAACAGTGTCAGGATAAAGCCTTCATCTAAATGTATATGTATATATATTGTGTGTGTGTACCTGCTCTTTAAATTCGCGAATTTCACCCGCCTCACGGTGTGTGCGAGCAGCGCCCAGTT
Source organism: Selaginella tamariscina (assembly GCA_003024785.1). Classification (NCBI taxonomy): domain Eukaryota; kingdom Viridiplantae; phylum Streptophyta; class Lycopodiopsida; order Selaginellales; family Selaginellaceae; genus Selaginella; species Selaginella tamariscina. Next base: position 160,738 of record PUQB01000278.1, read on the forward strand.
CAACACTTGACACACGCTCTGCGAATTTCAGCGTGCTTATTGTCTCGCCGTAAGAATCTGTGTCCGAGTTGATATGCACAAACATCAGTGCTTTTGCCTGACCGCCTGCAAAAAGCAGTTCAAAAATTAAGTACCAAGTACGATATAATAATAATTTGTAATAGACTATACAGTAGTATTATATATACTTAGAACAAAGGTATGTGCCAAAACCAGGTGCAAAGCTGCAGAACGTTGTATATAAATTAAATGCATATTCTCTATCACTACTTGTATTCATATTAGGTATCACTGCAAAAGTAAGCTCACTCAACTTGTCTTTGTAGTAGATATACATTCATATCTATCGACAACTACATGTACATATCTAGGAATATTGTAAATATAAAAATCATGCATATGAATGCGTACATAGTGTATCTGCCTCACTTGTGCAAAAGACCTGCACGATAAGCACTCAAATTAATCGTAGTTATGTTGTCGATATATGGACATAAATAAATAGAGATACGTGCATTTGCATACACAGAGAACAGAAAATATACATATACGCATATAGGCATGTCAAATATCGATACGGATATTGAGATGTCTGATTATTGAAATTTTGCCAGCCTTCCACAAGTGAAGGAGATCCGAGACCAAGTTTTTGAGTTGAATACATGCATACATAGATTATGTGTGTACATATATTTAACATATTCGTATACACCCATCTAGACATACATGCGTTATACAGATAAAATATGTACATATCTGGGTAGATTAGGAACATAGACACGGTCTATATATATGTAACATGATTATACACATACAGACATGCAAATAAACCAACCTAAAGAATGCTGAAGAAGTTGAGTGAGCTTGCTGTTGCGGTAAGGAATATGAGAGCTTTTCTGAGCCAAAGCAGCAATCACGTCTCCTAAAGCCGAGAGAGATCTGTTGATATGCTGTGCCTCCTTTAGCCTGTCTCCTGTTGCTTCTGACCTGGTTAGGGACACATACAAGCATATATATAAATACGTTGCTTTTTAACCCTCTTTATAAATGCATATGCATGCATGTCACCTCTCCAGACATGTATATAATGCATTTATGTCTGTACTCGGTATAGAAACACAGATAAAGTAATATACATATGATGCACGTCTATGTAGTGTGCACGGGCTGTTTCTAACCTTTCCACCCTTTCACTTCCCGCTAGATCCACCAAATGGAGACACCCACGAAGCATGCCTCCCTTTGCTAAATCTGTCCCTTGGACGTGCACCGTCAAAACGCTGTAAACAATTATATATTATAAAAACACTATGAATAGTAGAATATATCCTCCAAATTGATACATGCAAAACAATCGTATTTGCAGTAACGTCAAAGAACAAAACTATGCTCTGTACAGATACACATACAAACACGTGTGTATATATAGCATAAATTAAGAGTTCGTGTATGCAGAGAGACTACATAGGTTTTACTTTATATATGCAACTGTGTGGATACGCTATATATTGTATAAATGCAGATCCCGAATTATGCAGGTAAATAAATATTAGAACACACACACACACACAACAAACCTGTGAGATCGACTGCTGCGTTCAGAAGACAACGCCCAACGGCCCTATTCCGCTGGCCAACAGCCATGATTTCCAGAACATCCCGCTACTAGCAAACATGAATCGCATCAGGGACGTGTAGCCCGTTGATTGAGGAGCTGCTTCTGATTCCCAGTCTCTTACTAACCCGTCCGATGCCAGAAGATCTCTCACCTGTATATGTTTAACCTAACCATATACTATATCGACCGTGTGTGTGTCGTGTGTGGCGTGCGTGTGTGATCACAATATGACATATCTTAACATTTAAGATCTACACACCCCGACTACATTGTATATCATAACATAGATCTCTCACACGAGAGAGAGAGAGAAGAGAGAATTACTACTGATATATATATCTGGGCTACGAAACAATGTGTCCTTAATATGAATGCTGTTGAAATTGTGTATTCAAAATATTTGCCTTGGGTGTTCCTGTCCTTGTTTCTAAATTCTCTAATTTCAAGAGCCCGTATATCGTTATGTATGTATAAACACAATATACTACCGTTAGGACTGTTATACAGTGTTATGATAATATATACATGTACAAAAAGTGTGTGTGTGTGTGTATAATAAAAGTCCAGATGCCTCACTTGTTCGTTGTAGATTTCGATCATTTGCACGCCTACTTCGTAAAAACGCGTCCTTTCTATTCTGGCAGATTTGAAAAAGATCATGCAAAGCTCGGTAATTAACACCCCAGTCCTCTTTACATACTGTACTTGGACCTGTCTGCATTAAAATAGAAATTTACGACAACTAAAATGTGTATCCGTCTACATATGTCTATGCACCGATGATATATAACATGTACGTGACTTATATAATCAATCTAAATATTAATTACATAAGTACATAAACGTTTTGCCGGATCCAGTCTGCCCATATGCAAAAATACAGACATTGTATCCATCAAGCACGGACCGTATGAGCGGTTGAGCATCCAAGAACATCCTCTAAAAACAATGGTGTAATGCACAGAGTGAGGGAGAAATCGTATGTGTGTAGTAAATATCTACATATAGATAGGTGGTTGTATGCACTTATATATGCGTGTTGTACATACGGTATACTAATTTAATATAGGGAGCGAGTGTGGTGCGTCGTATGTCTACATAAGAATGTTCATATGTACCTTGGGCAGCTTGAGGGCCATAGACCTTGTTAAAGTTAAACATCTTGCATGAATCTTTTCCTTGCTTTGTCGAATTCGCAATCATAATTTCGCCATTGTCGCCAACGAATTCTACACAGGTGGCTTGTTCCTTCTGGCCTGCGAGAAACGGCCTCACCCGGCAATACACACGAATATTCCCTGGCAAAAACAAGTAATGCATACACAGATGTATATACAGACTGTGTGTCCTCTGTACCTTTCAAATCTTGCACTTCGTTATAAAGCCTGCGATTTTCAGCAAGCACATCGTGGTACGCTTGTGCAGCATCGGTTAGCCCGTAAGCTCATTTCTATGATAAGGAGATAATCAATATAGTTAAAGATAAATATAGAACAGTCCCTCTTACCAAGCTTAGACAGCTCCTCTTGCCAGCAGTGCTGCATATCCAGAGCGCCTGTTCTAAGTAACTTGGAAGTATGCTTTAAATCCTGCTCAAAGATCATTTGAAGCTTTCAGTAAGATCGATTTATTGTTGAGTTTAACATACCGGCAAAACACGTGTATAAATATACGTAAGACAAAAAAGCGTTACTGATGAAATTTTACATATGCACGGAGAGCGAGAGAGAGAGGCGGGAGGGGGTGGACACAACTAGAACTAACCTCAATAGCTTGGGATTGCACGGAAATAATCTGCTTGTATTTTCCTCACGTTCATTGAAGTGCTTACGTTCCTCGGCAACAGAGGCCTCAAACGTTTGTATATGGTTATAAGACTCTTCTAATTTCGTCTCCGTCTCCATTACCTTAGTAAATTATTAAAATGAATTTTACACATGCAAACAATGTACAAACCACTATGTATCTACATGTACCTTCAGTTTGTATTCTGTAAGCTGTTTCTCATTCTGTAGTGCGAGGGCTTGCTGCCTCTTTTGCTCACCCCCCATCAGAGCCAACTCTTTCCGTAAAGTTTCTATACTGATAACGACAATAATCTGTTAGCAAATCTATAACATGATGTGTGTGTGGAGACAGAGAGACAGAACTGCGGCAAAGTAAACTTATATAGTCTAACTCGTATAGTTACATGGATGTAAATTCTATGGCAACGTGCGGGCTAATAAACAGCTAGACTTGTATAGCTAACAGAGTAAACTTATATAGTCTAACTGGTATAGTTACATGGATGTAAAATTCTACAGCAATGTACGAGCTAATAAACAGCTAGACTTATATACCTAATAGCTACTATATATGTATGTATATGCACAAATATTATGTATTATGAGTTACATATAATATCCATAGTCTCTAACATACATGTTCTGTTTCTCGTCTCCTTCCTTCACAAGTTGCACTACGTTCTCTTCATGATTCCGATTTTCATCCTCCAATCTTTTCTTCTCCATCTGCCAAAGAGAGTATGTTTTTAAGTATGACATAAAAAGCAAACAGCGAGTTGCTTAGCGTACCTTCGTTTGCTGTAGTTGCTGAGTGATAAGCTGAGCATAAACACGATCAGAAGCTGTTTCCGGGAACGAAAACAGTGTATATGTGTACATATCTATATATGTAATCACGTATGATAAATGTGTACGCAAACACCACACACACCTTTATTTCCTCCCCCGAACCTGCGGCTAAGGCCTCTAGTACCTTGGCCCTAGACTGAAGCTTGCTTTCCCGACCCATAAGCTCCTTGTGCAGAACCTTGAGCTGCAGAAGTAGTGCTGGAAATTACATTTCATTCTAAAAGCGTCTGCATAGGCTCTCTCTCTCTCTCATTATCTACATATATATCCACGTATACTGTACCCTTCTAACTTGGTCCGCTTGAATCCGAAGCCGTCGTTCGAATTCTTCCATCACTTTCTTCATCATGAATTCGACCAGCTGAAAAGAGCAAAAACGATTAATTCTGAAACATGTTAAAGAAGAAGAGCTGCACATAAACTTACTACTGGAATTTCATCAGGTTGTTTGTCACTGATTATTGACTTGACCAGAGTCGGCAGCGACTGTAAAGGTTGTCCCTGGATAACAATATATTTGTTAAAGTATGTGTGTGTCACACACACACACACACATATATATATATATATAGATATAGATAGAGAGATAGAGAGATAGAGAGAGCGGGGGCGGGGGGAACCTTTACATTAGAATTAGGATCGAGATCTGAAGTCTGTACATCTTGGAACCGTTTTACTTGAAGAACTTCACGAAACTTCTGGCCAATTTGATGCAGCCGAGCAGCTGTTGAATCTATGATGTATAAACAAATAAAGAAAAAGGTTGTAAAACTAAACAAACCACCTGGAGAAGCCAAGTTCTCGGCATCGTCGAATCCTTTGTAGAACCCATTTGAATGGCCCACAGGCGACTTCTCCTTCGTTGGAGTGCTTGAATCATATTGAAGAGACATTTCAGATGCGTCAGGAAAATCTGCTACAAAGAATCAAGATCGGTAAGGCGAGTATATAATATATCCCATAGAGCAGTATGCTGAAATTATAAGATAAAAAGGAATGTAAATAATAAATATGAAAAATAGAACATCACACCATAGTACACACCTGGAATAGCCCAGCGTTTTCTCGTATGAGCAGTTTTGGACGGCGTTGATGTAGGTTCGTCCAATCTGTAAGCGTCTTCCAAACTATTCATAAAGAAAAAAAAACGAAAAGTTCAGTAAGTGTCATATATGCTATAGCAATATCTTTTATTCTTGTATTTGCTTGAAGTTATATAGCTTATTAGTGACAAATTTCCGACCTTCTGGAAGGACTTCTACTTCCGAGCTTGTAGGCACCAAACTTCCATGGACTAAATCCTTTCCCTTCTCTCCACTCGTAGTAAGACTTCAAGGCTAGAATGCTGTCCACCACTTTCGACAAAGACCCTGCCTGAAATCCACAAAAGTCCATGCATTAACATGTCATAACAACTGTATATCTATCTACTTACGTCTGCCTGCCAGTCTGTTAACTTATATATACAGGAAAACACATGGATACAGAGTATATCGTTACGTTGAAAATAAGCAAGTCTAATGCAGGTATGTATATTTCATATGTAAAACGAAAATTATAGATGTAATTATGACAAACCTCAGATAAGTCCGATGCCTCGAAGCTTGGTAGCTTCATTTCTTCGATTGCCACCAGAAAATTCCTCACATTTTCGAAATGTTGGTATGCGGAAAGAACTCCATCGGATGGACTAGTAGGAATTGGATTCTCCACGATCTAGAGTGCCGTTATCAATTATACAACTCCATTAATATATTCATACGATAATATAAAATGCATTAGTATACCAATATATCGGTGACATGAACTCCGCAGTATGTATATTATATATTGATTTACCTTAGGAATCAGGCCGTCGTGTACCTTGTTAAGTAGATTGCAAAGCACGATTCCATTCTTCAAGGAAAGTCTGAGCTCTTCCTCGGACGGCTCCTCCGGCAAGCCTACGCTCCCAAGCATCTCCTGAAGCCATCGTGCGGCCTGAAATCTCCTTATCGCTGCAGTAAAAACATGCAAGATTGAAAATTTTCAATATTTTCCGAGTTTTAGAATCTGACCTGCTTCTTCCGCCCTACGCGTCGCCATATGGACATCGCTCAATCCGTCTTCTTCGAAATGTTCATCTCCGACAAATGGCTGAGTGTAAGGAGACAAATCCCGCAGACTTCCGCTCCGTGGGGACGCTTCACCGAACAATCGCCTCTCCGGAGCCATCGCCAGCTCCAAAATCCTCGGAATCAGCGCTTCCTCATGCGAAACCCTCGAATGCAAATTGAGGGAAAAATCTGAAAAACGAGTATTTTCCGCACTGAAACAGATCGATTGAAGCCGGATGCTATCGGAAAGACGGAAACTCGTTTAAAACGATGCTTTTACGCTCAAACAGATGGATTGACAACAAAATCGAAGAAAAGCCCTGGAGATCAGCTCAAAGCTATGCACATGAACAAAGAATCATCCTACATTCACCAGATCACGCTCGCCCCTAAGCCGCAGCAAACGCAAGTCGCAAAAGACGACTTTTGTTGCCTCCGAAGAATGCCGTGAAGAATCTGCGCGAGTAAACCCTAGCCTTAGGGTTTTTCACATATCTCCTGCATTCATTCAAAATCTACACTCTAGATCGTCCTCTTTCTTCCTTGCTCAAACTGGCTAGGTTTGTTACCGAACCACGCTAGGTTTGGCACCGAACCTACTCTAAGCTTGTCGATCCTGGTAAATTTACGACCCGTTGGCTGCTTTTGAATTCATACCGCCGCATTTTTATTTGCTTAACTCAAACTTTAAGTTTTTTTTATTAGAATATATTATAGGTAAATCAAAAAAATCTTATAAGCGGCAATATTAAATATTTTAATAACATCAATTCTTTTTAATTTTTTAATTATATATTATGTTAAAGTCGAAATCCTATAAGCAAATCAATTAAATAAGTAAATAAAATAACAGTATCGATAATGTGAAATAATATAAATATATATTATACTATTTTTAATGAGTTTCCAGTAATGAGAAAAAAGAATCTATTCTCATATATTCTTAAAGTATAGTTGATATTTTAAAATGTCAAGGTCAATTGCAGGTTATTTACGGAATATTCCTAGTATGGACTAAAAATTAACAAAACAAAGTGAACAGTATTCACGGGATTTACTAAATTAATTTTTACTGGATGTCAAAAGTAACTTTACTTTTTACCTTCTGTTTCAAGTGAGCTCGCTGTATATTCTCTGGCACTTATCCACGAGGATTTTCACCGCCTGAGTGAATAAAACTTCTGGTGGTAAAGCTCCAGTAGACTCAATAGTAACTGCAATATAATTATAATTATTAATATTAATGGCACATTATTAATATTTAATACATAATGCTACCAAATCTAATATACATGTTTAGACCTCTTATATGGTACGTACAGATGAAGTGATCTTTGACACGCCTGACTTGAACACGCTTATCCCAGTTATCACCTCGTATACACTCTCTACACAGCGTGCAATTCCTCGGTCTAGCAACTTTAGCTCTTTTACCTGCATGGTAGTTTAAATAGGATTAGATGTAATCAATATTAATTAATTAAATTGTACCTCCCATGACGTCTTCTATGTCAAACACATCAACTGGACATTTCTGCACCAGCTCTTCAGCGAGCTCATCTTCTATCTCCTCCAAAAGAACAATCTGTCATGAAACTAACTTAGATATACACTCCGTGTGTGTGCGTTAGATCATGCAATCAATCACACAGATAAGTATTGATGCATATCGTAAGCACACATATACATTGCTTATATTCATGTAGTTGATATAATACCTCAGGAAGCATACGGTAAGTTGCCGTTGCAACAGGTGACCATTTTGCATGTGTTTTCCCAATTCCTTTCACAGCATGAGCTTCAAGTTCTATACACTGTACACAAACACAGCCAGAGAAAACTCAATGACAATCTTAAATAAGAATGACTTACCTGACCTGGTCTAAGTTTGGCCAGGAGAATATCCAAGTATCTCGGGGCGATGGGATTCTTCTCAAGTTCAGGAATAGTATCCTGTCTGCAGCTAAATGAAGTATACGTCTTCGAATCCCCTCTTTGTTCATTCAAAAGGTACGAGCTTCCTTCCGGACACCATTTTAATTGATCCGATTTCACTGTAATTAGCACCATCGTCACATAATATTTAATTTATTTATTATTTAATAAGTGTAGACAATTACCTGATGCATTGTGGACTCGATCTCCTGACCGTGTGCACTTTACGTGTAAGCTGAATACAATCGTGTTCTTCTCAGTCGCCACATCTTCATCTGAAATAGTCCTCACTTAAAACCAGAACAACATACACACACACACACAGATATATATTATATATATATATTACTTGTCTTTTCGCTGAAAAGCCTGGGATCTGCTTTGATCGGAACTAAACCGAGGCGGTGGGCAAAAACCTCGTCTTGAATAACAGACGTGTTATCTTTGATAAGGACTTTCTCAATAGCCATTGTTGGAACCTACAGAGAGGAGAGTATTATAGATAAACAACTAATTACATAGAAATATAGTTAAAATGCATGTACACATCGTAGGAATAAAAATTCTTAGTAAACTAAAACATATTAACACGTATCACGACTAGCTCAAAGGTATACATTTTAAACGGGTCCTTACAAAATCTCTACAACACGCAAAAACAGGCACACACAATGTATGTGCAATATATAGTGTACCTCAGCAATGAGAATTCTGCGAAAGGCATTAGCGAGTGCGGCATCAATACCGATCATATCAAATTCCATATCATCTTCATTAAGAGATTTAACCTCAATACGGAAATTGCTCTTAAAATCGCCCAATAGAAGACTATTGTCATGCCCAACTGAGGCATACGCTCCCGAGTATTGAACAGACTCTGTCTATCATGAACCTGATCAAGAGACTGCGAGAGAGAGAGAGAGAGAGAGAGAGAGAGAGAGTTACATGTGTAGGCGCATCGGCTGCACAGACGACGCGAGTGCGCTGCAGCTCCAAATGCTCCGGCAGCCGTCCTCCCTCCGCCATACCCTAAATTCTATAAACCCTAAACCTTCAAAACTCTTTAATGTATACAGGTAAATATGCAATGCAGATTGTGTGTGTGTGTGTGTGTGTGAGAGAGAGAAGAGAGAGAGAGAGAGAGAGAGAGAGAGAGAGAGACACCCAAAATATGTTCCGAATATATTTGTGTGTGTGCACTTTAGTGTACAGGCTGAAGAAGGTTATGTGTGAGCAACACATAAGGAGATGCAGTCTTTGAAGGGGATATTGAGAGAGACTTTGCAGCATGTAGTGCGGAGCTTTGATGTACTCTACAAGCAGACAGAAAGCTCCTCCAAGCGAGTTCATCAGGTTCAAAGGGCATACTAAGTAGCAAGTCTTCCGCTGCATTCAGCTTACCGGATCTCGCTAGAACATCAACCATGCATCTGTAGTGTTCTGCACAAGGAGGTACGCCGTAGTCAGGTTGCATTGCCTGGAAGCAAACCCGAGACCGATATACAACTCCAGAGTGATTACATGAGTGCAAAAGACTCAGAAATGTCACATTCTCAGGTGTGACACCTTCCATGTTCATCTCACTAAGAAGCTCCATAGTCTTCAGCATATGCCCCTTCTCGGCATATGCAGTGATGAGCGTTGTCCATGAGAAGACGTCTCGTACACACATCCTATTGAAGATTTCCTGGGCTTCATCAAGCTCCCCGGACTTCCCATACATGTTGATAAGCGAGTTCATCACGGACAGGAGTTTCTTCTCCTCGGACACAACCATCCGGCAGTCCGCCACCAACTCGGACACAAGCTCGGAGAACTGTTCATCTCCTCTGCAGATACTGAAAATATGTGTGAATGTGACAGCATCAGGAGAGATCTTCTGCTGCTTCATCCTCCGGTAAAGCTCCAGAGCTTCACCGGGATTGCCAGTATGGGCATATGCAACAATCATTGATGTCCACGAGACAACAGTTTTGTGGGATATACCATCGAAGACAATCTTGGCGTCCTCTAAACTTGAGTATCTAGAGAACATGTTGATAGCGGAGTTCGCAACTGTGGTGTCTGATCCATGCCCGGTTATAATCGCTCTCCGGTAAAGCTCCTGACCGAGTTTCAGGGTCTGGCAAGCCTCGAAGACGGCTAGAAACGTTACTGAATTCGGAACAGCAGCTCCTTCATAGTCCATGATGTTCAGGAGCTTCATAGACTCGTTTGGAAAACCGTACTTGGTGTACCCAGATATCATGGTGTTCCAGGTAACTATGGTCCTGTTAGGGGTGTCGATAAACACCTTCACAGCTTGTTCAAGCTCAGAAAACTCAACCAGGGTTGCTATGAGCGAGTTTCGAAGCTCCGTACACGTCTTGAGGTGGTGATGCTCGTGAAGGATCCTTTCAAGGACTGTCTTTACGTCTTTCGGACACTCGCAAGCAGCTAGCAGTCCGATGAACGTTACCTGGTTCGGTTTGATGCCTTCTAAATCCATCCCAGAGAGGCACTTGAACGCCTCCCTTGCACGCCCACACTGCGCATGTGCAGTTAACAGGGTCGTCCATGATACCAAGCTCTTGGGGTTGCTTGTACCGCGGAAGACCTCAGCAGCTTTGTCCGGGTAACCGAGCCGACAGTACATTGAGACAAGGTGGTCACTCACTAGAGATTCAAATCCCAGTAGAGAAATTCTTTTGTGGATCCTCTCTGCTTCGTCCGTTGTCTGCACAGTCTCTAGCATTATCAAATATGTCACTTCATCGCCTTCACACCGTTCATATTCATTTTCCAGAAAGTTATAGATGCCAGTTTGTGATGCCCAGATTGGGCATATGCAGTAAGAAGGGCGTTCCAGAGAACAACATTCTCATTGGGTGTCAGATCGAAGAGCTCCTTAGCGTAGTGTAGCCTCTGCAGTTACCATACATTGAGATCAAGCTGCTGGCCAGGAACTCATGGGCTTCTAATCCAGACTCTTTGACTTGTTCATGAGTTGCGATCCCTCTGGCAAATTGCAGGCCGAAGAACATGCTCGGATCGCTGCCAGGAAGACCACACTGTCCGGCTTGATCCCAACATGAAGCATCCGTGAGAAGAACTCAAGAGCAGCATCTGAGTCATCATTCTCGTTGCACGCAGTCATGATCATTGTCCACGAGAAGACGTTGGGAGACTTGAGCTGATCGAAGAGCTTCCTGGCTTCGTGCAGTTGTCCAGTTCTACCAAGCTCTGAATGAGCAGGTTCTGCTCCCGAAGCTCAACTGCAGCTCCTGGACACTCGCGGTATGCAACACAGGAAGAACCCAAAGCCATGTACATATGCGGAGAGACATTTAGAGTCGCAATGCGTGTGTATCGTGTACACGCATGATGTGTATTATGTGGAAAGCAAACGTGTGAGTGTCTTTAAATCACCGCGGGCATTCAAATACCAAAATAAACCTTGACATATTATAATTTTTTAATCTGCTGTAAATATAATATTGAACGGTATAAAATTTTCTACTATGGATTTTAAGATGTAATGCCTTCTATCATTAAACATATTGAACTATTTATAAAATTTTTAATTTTTATTACGGTGATTAAAAATCCAATAGTTTTATTTATAAAGAAAAAAAGATCCAACGATTTATAATTTTTCTTATTCTTATTATCGTTAATATACAAATTTAATTTAAATTATAAATTTAAAGATCTAATGGTTTATAATTTTTTAGTTTACTATAAATTAATAAAAAATCAAATGGTTTATAAATTTTCATATTTCAAATGTAACACCTCTTTCGTAAGAAAAAGAGATCCAACAATTTATAATTTAATCTTATATTTATTATTGTTAATGTAATAATTAAATTTAAAAATCTAATGGTTTATGTTTTACTATATCATAATAAGTATAAGATCTAATGATTTATAATTTTTTCTTTACATAATTAAAAAATAGAATGAAGCAACAATAAAAAATATTTAATAATTTTCTATTTTTACTTATAATTAAAAATAAGTTTCAACCATTAGCTTAGATATTTTAAATATGACTTTTGGTGATTCATATATTAAATAATTAAATAATTAATTTTTTTTTACCATGGATCTTTACTTATTGAAAAATATTAAAACTGTTGATGATTCATGTGCCAACTCCTTAAACATTTAAATAAAAAAAACTATTTCCATTTTATTAACTTATTTTCAATGATTAAATTATATTGTGTTACAATTTGTTTTTAATTTTTTTTTGTTAATATTAAGTAAATAATATCTCTCTTACAATTAAATATTTATATACTTTATATATTTAAAATTTAATTATTAACATATTTATGATAACTACTTTATTTTAACATCACAACAGCTCAAAATTCGGTTAAAATATTTATATAAAAGAAAGAGATAAATTTTAAAATTTTAATGATATTCTTTAATTTTCAAATGATTTTCTTAATTTCTTACAAGAGTTTGTAACATATAATTAAGGTATAACATATATATATAATTTTATTTTTATGTGTATGTGTATATGTACAACCATGTCATTATAAATATATATAATTGTAATGACATAGTAGTCTAATCTTATAAACATATAGAATAATAAATTAGAATGCACATATACATATAATTAGAAATGTAGTGTAGATTACATAATGTAATTACATTATAAAATAAAAATCCAATGGTTTTAATTTTCAAAAACTTTTTTATAATTTATTATAATTAACAATATGTTATTCATTTATAATAACAGTGGTTAGATTTTTATAATTATAATGTGAGTATGTGGTTTACACTAAAACCATTTTTTAAAAAATTAAATCATAGCACTAAAGTATACATATATAATATTTTTACATTTAAAAAACTTACATCTATTTTATTTTTTTATATAATAACATATATGATAATAAATATATAGTTTAAATATATAAATATTATTTAATTTTTTATTAAATATAATAATATATATATTTATATATAGACATATGCATGTTTTGTTTTAAGTCATTACTATGTACATATGTGTATATATTAATGACAATGTATCCATGTACAATATTGTATAACACACACACAATATATATATTATACAAATGTATATATGGATATATATAATATAAAATTAGCATAAATCATATCTATAATTATATAAATATAATTTAATAACATTTTTGAATTATAAACTTGTAAACATTTAATTTACTCTTTGGCAAGTAATTAATAATTTAATAAGTTAATAATAAAAACAAAGTTTACTTTTTTGAATTATTTGCACCTATTTAGTTTTATTTTTTATTTATTTTCCTCTCTTTTTTTTTTTTAATTTTCCATCTTCCACAGTTATACATGCTTTACAATCTTCAATCTTAAATATACAATATAATATGTAAAATATATAAATAATGTTATAAACAATATTAAATATTTTTTACTTTGTTTAAACTTTTAATAATTTATTATATTTGGAATAGCAACATATTTATTATTACGAACTTGCTTTACAAATTGGACAATGATGCACCACATGAGCATGAATTTTAATAACAAAAAAAAAGAATTAATCATCAACATAATATATCTTAGGTCAAATAATTATGTTATCATTAAGATAAAAAAAACAAGTTTAAAATCAATAAAAAAGATTTAAAATTAAGAAACAAATATGAATCATTAATTTAAAATTTAATTTGAACAATTGATAATATGTATAATATTTTTCATATATATATATATATATATATATATATATAAAGTGTTGCATACAACCTTCAATCTATTAAAATTTAATTTGAATAATCGATGATATGTATATTTTTCTATATATATAAATAAAAGTGTTGCATACAACCTTTATATTTAACTTTATTTTCATATAAAAAGTGTTGATTACAATTTTTAAATATAACCTTATTCTTATGCGCACGAGTTTTTAAGTCTTATCAAACACATAAATATTTATTTGGTGTAATATATAAGAAAAAATTCATTTATACTCATAAAATCTATTATATTTACATATATACTCTTAAAAGTTTTATATTTACATATATACCATCTCAAAATTGTAAATTTACATATATACCCTTGAATCGTAATATTTTGATTTTAAAAATAACAATATTAACTAAAATATATATTTTCAATTCATAATATATTGCAAATGAAATAATTAAATGTTAAATGTAAAAACATTATCATAGTAAAGAATAAAATATTTTTAAAAAATAATTATGTTATATTGTGATATATATTTTAATAGGTTGTATTTTTGGACCTAATATATAAAAAACAAATTAATTATAAATTTTTTATTAATTTTCTAAAGTTTTTTAATTTTAAATTAAAGTTTTAGGGGCATATATGTAATATAAAATTCTAAGGTATATATATAAATATGAAATTTCAGGGATATTAAATGAAAATTTCCCTTTATATATAATATAATATATATATATATATATATATATATATATATACTTTGATATAACATGAATTTAAGTCTATTTTGAGTTTTCTTTTCTTGCTAATGAACTTAATCAACGTATTTATGTGAATTTATACATTTGGATACATGTGTAATATTGTGTGTACATGTGCATATTCACATACATATATAATGTAGTTGAAAACTGATATAAAATTTTCAATATTCATGACCTGTTTGATTTATTCAAATAATAATATTGTTACCATTCTTCATCTAGTAAATTAATTATTTATTTAAATAAGTAAATTCATTAATTAAATAACTGAATAAACTAAGTAAGCTAAGCAATTAAATAAGCATTATATATTTGTATGCTAATCGGTAATACATAATTATTAATATCCTTAATTACATGCTTTATTTACTGCATATGTGATTTACATGTATTATAGGAGAGAGCGAAATGCACAATATATAAGGTTTATACGGAAATCAGAAATGAATTGTTTATATATTTTCTTTAAATTATGGATTTTAAGATGTAATGCCTCTATCATCGAAACAGATTAAACTATTCATAAAATTTTTAATTTTTATTACCAGTGATTAAAGATCCAACGGTTTTATTCATAAAGAAAAAAAGATTTAACGATTTATAATTTTTCTTATTCTTATTATCAT
Organism: Selaginella tamariscina; assembly: GCA_003024785.1. Classification (NCBI taxonomy): domain Eukaryota; kingdom Viridiplantae; phylum Streptophyta; class Lycopodiopsida; order Selaginellales; family Selaginellaceae; genus Selaginella; species Selaginella tamariscina. The sequence continues at coordinate 176,125 of PUQB01000278.1, forward strand.
TAATATAGAAATTTAATTTAAATTATAGATGTAAAGATCTAATGGTTTATATTTTTTTAGTTTACTATAAATTAATAAAAAATCAGATCGTTTATAAATTTTCATATTTTAAAATGTAACACCTCTTTTGTAAGAGACAAAAGATCCAACAATTTATAATTTATCTTATTTTTATTTTGTTAATGTAATAAATAAATTTAAATTATGAATTTAAAAATTAATGGTTTATGTTTTACTATATCATAATGAGTATAAGATCCAATGATTTATAATTTTTTCTTTACATAATTAAAAATAGAATGAAGCAACTTATAAAAAAAATATTTAATAATTTTTTAGTTTTACTTATATATAAAAATAAGTTTCAACCATTAGCTTAGATATTTTTAGATATGACTTTTGGTGATTCATATACTAAATAATTAAATAATTTAATTTTTTTTACCATGAATCTTTACTTATTAAAAAATATTGCCAACTCCTTAAACATTTAAATAGAAAACAACTATTTTTATTTTATTAACTTATTTTCAACAATTAAATTATATTGTGTTTCAATTTGTTTTTAATTTTATTTTGTTGATATTAAGTAAATAATATCTCTCTTACAATTAAATATTTATATACTTCATATATTTAAAATTTATTTATGTGTATGTGTATGTGTACAACCATGTCATTATAAATATATAATTGTAATGACATAGTAGTTTAATCTTATAATACATATAGAATAATAGATTAGATGCACATACACATATAATTTGAAATGTATTGTAGATTACATAATGTAATTTACATTATAAAAATAAAAAGTCAATGGTTCTTAATTTTCAAAACTTTTTTATAATTTATTATAATTAACAATATGTTATTCATTTTATAGTAATAATGGTTAGATTTGATATGACTATAATGTGAGTGTGTGGTTTACATTAAAACCATTTTTTTAAATTAAATAAACCATAGCACTAAAGTATACATAAATATCTATAGTCATTACTATGTACATAGGGTGTATATATTAATGACATGTATCCATGTACAATATTGTATAACACACATGCAATATATATATACAAATGTATATTTATGGATATATATATATATATATTATACATATTTTAATAATTATATAAATATAATTTAATAACATTTCTGAATTACAAACTTGTAAACATTTAATTTACTCTTGGGTAAGTAACTAATACTTTAATAAGTTAATAATAAAAAACAAAAGTTTATTTTTTTGAATTATTTGCACTTATTTATTTTATTTTTTTATTTTTTTTCCTCTTCTTTTTTTTTTAATTTTCCATCTTCCACATAGTACACATGCTTACAATCTTTAATCTTAATATGTATAATATAATGTGTAAAACATATAAGATAATTTTATAAACAATATTAATATTTTTATTTTGTTTGAACTTTCAATAATTCATTATATTTGGAACAACAACATATTTATTATTATGAACTTACTTTACAAATTGGATAATGATGAGTTTTAATAACAAAAAAAGAATTAATCATCAACAATAATATCTTAGGTCAAATAATTATATTATCATTAAGATAAAAAAAACAAGTTTAAAATCAATAAATAAAGGTTTAAAGTTAAGAAACAAATATGAATCATTAATTTAAAATTTAATTTGAACAATTAATAATATGTATAATATTTTTTCATATATATATATATATAAAAAGTGTTGCATACAACCTTAAGATCTATTAAAAATTTAATTTGAACAATTGATTGATGTATATATTTTTCATATATATATATAAAAAGTGTTGCATACAACCTTTATATTTAATTTTATTTTCAACTTTCAAATATAACTTTATTCTTATACACACGAGTTTTCAAGTCTTATCAAACACATAAATATTTATTTGGTGTAATAATATAAGAAAAAATTCATTTATACTCATGAAATTTATTATATTTACATATATATACCCTAAAAGTTTTATATTTACATATATACCCTTTCAAAAAATTATAAATTTGAATCATAATATTTTGATTTTATATTATCTAAAAATATATTTTCAATTCATAATATATTATAAATGAAATAATTAAGTGTTAAATATAAATAATTATCATAGTAAAGAATAAAATATTTTAAAAAAATATATATATTATATTGTGATGTATATGTTTAATAGGTTGTCTAAATATAATAAATAGAAATTAATTATAAATTTTTATTGATTTTTTTAAAAATATTTTTTAATTTTTAATTTAAAAATTTATAAAGTTTTTAAATTAAAATTTTAAAGGCATATGTAAATATAAAATTCTAAAGGTATATATGTAAATATGATAAATTACAAGGATATAAATGAAATTTTCCCTTATTTATATATATATATATATATATATATATATATATATAATATATATATATTATATATATATATATATATATATATATATATATAACATGAATTTAAGTCACTTTGAGTTTTCTTTTCTTACTAATGAACTTAATCAACGTATTTATGTGAATTTATACATTTGGATAAATATGTGTGTACATGTGCATATTCACATACATATAATATATGTAGTTGAAAACTGATATAAAATTTTCAATATTCACGACATGCTGATTTATTCAAATAATAATATTGTTACCAAAGTTAGGACTTCTTCATCTAATAAATTAGTTATTTATTTAAATAAGTAAATTCATTAATTAAATAACTGAATAAACTAAGTAAGCTAAGTAATTAAATAAGCATAATAATATTTTATGCTAATCGGTAATACATAATTATTAAATATCCTTAATTACATGTTTTATTTACTGCTGACTGAATTATATGTGATTTACAATACTATAGAAAGAGAGCCAAATGCATGAATAAAATATCAGTCAAACTAAGATCGTATCGTTAATATAAAGGTTTATACGGAAATTAGAAATGTCTGTATAATACGGATACCCATGTCAGCCGAGAGCATTGTTTTTACCAGCAGCTCTTTCACAACTTGCACGAGTTCGACCTCAGCATCGGAACGGGAATATCCCTGTCGTAGCTTCAGTAACACTATCCCTGCCTCTTTCTCCCAGCCCACGAATCCGTCTGTAAAACACATGCATATACATATATACATACGTATGTATGATGTATATATACATGTACACACACACACACACACACACACACATATATATATATGTATGTATGTATGTATCTACATACATGTATGACGAATGATGTATGTGTCCGTGTGTGTGTATACCTGTATATACGTCTGTGCATGTGTGTGTGTCCGTGAAAAGCGCTAGACATACGGTTAGACATACTTCATGTGTATAATTATATGAATTAAAAATTAATATATTATTTATGCCTGTGTATATACCTACATGTGCATATGTGTATATAATGTATAAAAGTATTAAAATATCATATTATGTGTATAAAGTACCTGTGAGACAGTCCAACCCCGTTCGCTAGTTACCTCTTGTTTTTCAATAACATCGGCACAAAATATAACGAGAGCCAGCGGAGGTACAATTTGCAACCTCGTACAAAAGCCTGCGTACTCCTGTGTAATAATTTCGTGTTATATTGTAATATATTTATTACCATGTTGCTCATGCATATAATCTATAACAAATAATGTATAATAATATAATGTGTATAATCATACATACTTAAATACGTTTATACACTTATATCTATAAGATTATAAATAAATATGTACATCTTTGTATATGCGTGTATGTACGTAGTACCTGACTTTTTCTTCAAACACCATGTAATAGTGTTTACGAGCATCCAAGTTTTTCTCCTCCGTTATAGATATTGAATGGCTTAATACAAGTCCAGTGTCGACTGTGAGTCCCAAACGCCGCTATAATCGACTGTGTGTGTGTGTGTGTGTGTGAGAGAGAGAGAGAGAGAGAGAATATCTGTACTTATACCTCTCCAAAAACACAAATACACAAAACAACTATATCTACACTAGAACACCATGCACATATACAAATAACAGGTTGACATGCACACAATACAGTGAATGTGCTTGACGTCCATCTCTCTCTCCATGTTGAATAGACACCTATCTGTCAATTGAAGGAGACACGCGAGCGAGCGCGCGCACACACACACACACACACACACACCTGTGGGATATTCGCCCTGCTCCTTTTAGACTCTTTACACATAGCCGAGCGTGCAATATTTTGTGAAAGCCCACAAAGCATTACGCATCTTGCAACATGTAAAGCCTCTTCATAGGCTGCTAAATGCTGCGTATGCCAGTGTATACCACATACGTATATATAATATATATGTGCGTCGTAATACAGAAATGTCCTAGTTATATGTCCTATGTGTACACATATAAATGTCTTCTTTTTATACGTACATTTTGCAGAATATATGTAAATATAGCTGACAGCTTACATAAATTAAATGTATATATCTTATGTGTATGTATCAATGAAATGTCCGCTCATACGAATGCATATGAAATGCTTGTGTGTGTTGAACACTGTATATGTAATAGACGTATGTACATACATATGAGAAGTAATTTCACATACATTTTGAATCTACACGTATATGTTATATACAAGTATGTTTATGTATTACCATTAAGTTATGCTCAAAAGGATTTCCTGGAATTAGACAGGAGACACGGAATTCGTCTCACAGAATATGCTGCTTTAACACACACACACAGCACGCACCTGTCTACGGGAAGAACAAAGGGGTCCTTAAAACACGCAGCAGCAGCAGCCACATCTTCACACGTTCCGTACACCATGGCTTTGCCGTACCGAGGATAGACAGCGAGCTTTGACAGAATGTTTCCAAGCGGAGTTAGTTTCTCCTCCGTCTCGTCAATGGCTCACCCCCGCAATTATGGCATATTAGACATACTTCAGTATAAAGTTTTAGGATTAGGTCAGATTTGTTGGATGGCAGACAAGGTGGAGAGGAAGTTGCGGCGTGTGATATTTGAGCATTTTCTTTGCTATCCGGGCACTTAGAAAGAATCATCTCCAAAAGCCTGGGCTGTCGTGTCCGCTTCAAAGGGCTTCTTGGATGTGGCGGTCGCAATGTTGTGGTGGACGCTATACTTGTGGATAAACAAAGCAAGAGCGCCGTGTTGCCCTTCGGCTCCTGCAGCCCAAGAAATCTTCAAGCTTCACGGTCACTCCAGCGGATGCCACTTCCGGTTACGCGGCCACGCTCTTCCTGTCCAGCTTGAACCTCCCCACGCTCGTCACCGGGCCCGTATACGTGGCAGACCCTCCATTGCCGTACCTGACGCGTGGTAAGTCTCTCTTCACGGTCATGCCCGTGCGGCAGAGGGGGCTGTGAGGCTGTGTGATCGTTGGAGGAGTGCCACCTTGGAGTGGAAGAAGACGGTGTTAGCTGACCTGGCCAGGGTCACCCTCCAGCTCTACCGCCATCCGTTCTCCACCATGGGTGACATGGCGCTCTCGTCCGACGGCCGTCCGTGCGTGGGATCAATGGGCCGCCGGAGCTCTGTGTACGCGGCCATGCAGCGCGGCATCGACGTTGGGCAGCTCAGCCCTGGACCTTACTCGTCGTGGAAGGAATACGCGAGGAACCAGATTGAAGGTTTCAAGCTGCTTGACAGTAACCAAGCAATGGAGAGGAATTTCGGACTGCTGCTCAAGTGGTTGGATAAGTTTGAAGAAAGTAGCAACAAGTTTTTCCTCTCCTCCGGAGTTTGGAAGCCCACAGGTTCTGGTGGATCCTCGTTCTGGACATGTGGAGAGCATTCTGGACTGGGATGGTGCAACAGTGGGAACAGTTCAAAGCCTTGTGGCTTCGTTGTATCTGCCTCTTCACGAGTATTATGCAGACGAGGACGAGGACGAGGATGAGCTGTTTGAATTTTATGGGCAGCAACTCATACAAGGAGGAGCACCTGAGCTGGTTGAGCATCATGTGATGAAGAGATGGTATGAAGAGCCTTGTGATCCTCAATTTATGTTTGAAGCGGAGCTTAACATTCTGGCAGGCCACAATATTTTGAGGGCAATGTGTATGGATTATGCGAAAGGATGCAACAACTTGGCATTATAGATCCTGCGGATGAGATCGTGTATACTAAATACCCTTGGTCTTCTTCTTCGTCCTCTTCTTCCCAAGAATCACTACAAGGGCTTGCTTACTGAACAAGCATCAGGTGATTCTCCTTCCGAAGAAGAAGAAGAAGAAGGAAAGGCTTTTAACTATACTGACAAAAGGCTTATAAACGTACAGCATGCGCGGTTTCTGGTTTCCATAGCCGGGAGATCCACGTCCAATATATATATAGTTTAACTTTGAATACATAATGCACAGTATATCACTTAGATACAGTTTTCAACTACATTATATGTGTGAATATACACACGTACACACACATGTATTCAAATGTACTTAAAATCACAGTCTGGAGAGCAGAAGCAGGATCAAATAGAGCCGATGGCAATGAAAGCTGTATATTTTGATTTTATTAAATATTAAGATATATGGTGATTTACAGGCAGAGCAGATAAATACGTTGAAAAGCTCATTAGCGCGGGATTGCGGATGTTGAATAGAATGCAAAATTTAGCATACACTATGCGCTGTGTACGATAACATTATATACTTCTCTATGCACACAGTCTGTATGTGTTTCTCACACACAACTCACAACTCACAACACACACACACACACACACATGCACACACCTGTTGTTCCGCAGGAGGTATCAGCACTTGTTGATTGTTCTATTCGTTTATATCCCTGTCAGAATCCACTCGTGTTAACGTGTATTCAAGCATTAGGCACAGCAGATACAAACACCTACACACGGATATGATGTGCATTTAATGCGTGTGTGCGCAATGCATTGAAACACATCCACACACACCTTACAACTTGTTATAGAAAGAAGATGATTTTGCTCTAAAAGCATTTGAGCTCCACTGCTTCCTGTCTTACTTTCATCACGGTATATTCCCGACGCTGAAAAAGCATACTATGTGGGGCATGGAATTGCATTTTTGTATACGCAAGCATAACTATATCATACACATACATGCGTATGTTAGTGTTTGTGCTCTGCATAAGATGTATGTATGCATGTCATTTATCTCTCTCTCTCTCTCTATATATAATATGTGTGTTGTGTGTGTGTGTGTGTGAGAGAGAGAGAGAGAGAGAGAGAGAGAAGAGAGAGAGGAGAGAGAGAGAAAGTACAGCCGAGAGTTTTTGCAATTGCATTGTCTGCAGCGCTATCCAACTTCATCTCTGCTAGAGATGAGGATACTTGTTTCCTGAAACAAACGCATAATAAATCAATATATGCATTCACACACAAAAGAAAAAAAGCGTACATGGAGAAGTGAATCGAGTGCCTGATGTGTTTTCTCACACTAGCACTTTGAACAGCCGGTTGAACTTGTAGAATGCAGGCTGCGTCATTCCTTTCTATAAGGTTACGCCTTGGTGTGTATGAGTGTGTGTACATCCCTATCTGAAATTGAACAATTCTACGTGAAATCAAATCCAAAGCCTAAAATTCTAATAAGTTTTGTGTGTGTATATTCGAAATATATTATATAGAGAGAGAGAGAGAGAGAGAGAGAGAAAGAGAGAGAATGTATGCGTGTATGTATATGTGCAAAATCAGTTGAACATAGCGTCGTTTTGATCCAGCCGAAGCGACGATTGTAACCACCAATATCCGCGCCTTTTTACTCGATTCTGGAGTTTAATATTTCTGCATATTGAAGAGGCACCATTAATGTGGCAATCTTTGGATTAGGCTAGTAACCAACCCAACACATGTCACAATGTCATGAGAAAAATGACTATGTAGTCGGAGAAGTGTCGTGCAGGGGAAGGCAGATAACAGGAGGTACTGAAGGAGCTTCACTACTTCTAGCACACCAGCCCATGCCACTAGAGGTGGAGGCATGGAGAAAGGAGGTGGTCCTAACTGTAGGATCACTAGGGGAGGAGTACCTGGTGATAATGGCTCATGAGTCATTTAATCAATAACCCAAGCAGGAACACAACCATTAACATGAGCTGCCTATGTTGGCAAGGACCTTGTTAAAGATGTAGCAAAGTGATCCCAAATAAACACATATATAATTGGATATAATAACTTAAGAAAAAATGTCTTATTTGTGTCTTTTCTAAATACAAAAATATATTCTCAAATTAACGTATATATTTACACAAACATGTAACCACAATCATACACACACATGAATGCTAATCTTCATAGCTACATGATAATTGGGAATAACTTTTAATAACTTTTAAAGGAGCGTTGAGTTTGCTGCTATAGTTATTTTTGGTAATCACAATAAATTACATTATAATTATAAGTTAAGAGGTTGTGTGTACATAGTGGGTGTTTGTTATCTGATCGAGCTCATGTTTATTTATTTGTACAAAGGTCAAACTGTCTTATGGACATGGTAATGTGGGAATTTGCCAAAACCATTGAGAAGACTATCAAAATTATTAAAGTTAGCATGTATGTGAAATTATCAGTTCACTCCCAATAACTGGCAAAGATGGCTGGTTCACTCCCAATAACTAGCAAGGACGGCTGGTTCACTCTTGATAACTGGCCTATGGCAGTTAGGCTCACTAGCTTGCTTCACTCACAAGTCTTATGTGACCCTTGGCTTCACTCACAAGTCTTATGTGACCCTTGGCTTCACTCACAAATCCCTGTCTTAGAAGCAGATGGCCACCTTATTAAATACCATGGATGTACTCTGATAACCTGTGTCTGAGGTCATTCCATCAATACACCCAGTTAGTGTGCATATACAAACTCATGCCTTTGCTTTTGGGTGAGCGTACGAAAGACATGTCTACATTGGGTAATTTCATTCCGGTCTGCCATCTGACAACACTTCTTCTTGCAGCAGTCAATCGTGGAAATGCTCGTAACACTTTCGGAAGATGTAGGATCCATCTTCACCCTCTTGCTGAAACTTGCAGGGAAGATCTGCAACCCATGAATCGCCTTTTTCTTACAATAGGACCAATGCAAGGAACCTCTTCAAATATGAGTTGTTCTTCCGGGTTGTTATTATTGAAATCCAACCCAGAATATGTTGAACCATCTTGCCGTCTTAATTCAGATGTTCGCCACCTCACGAGGGATCCAGGATGCAAAGTGCCATTAGGTGAAACCTCTGTCACAACTACACCCACGAAGTCGGACCCTAGTTTCTCTTCTGACACTGCTTCCATTGGATTTATAGCTGTGATGATGCCTCTCCCAACCTCAATCTCATGAAGAAAGAGAATCACCTCATCCATCACAGCAGGCAAGCCATCATCTGAAAACTCGTGCTACTGTTTGTTTGTGACTCTGTATATTCTGTGTCAGCCTTGACTTCATCCAAATTCCACAATACAGGAGAACCCTCCTCAAATTCCATTCCGGAACCTCAACATGCTTGAAAATGGTGTTCACCCATACGTACACACAAGATCCTTGGGCAATATTGTGACATGATGCATTATCATCTCGAACTTCCACAGTTCCAGTGCCAACTATCTCGTTGTTCCGAAGAAGACATACTTTATCTCCAGTATTATACATATTGTCCTGCACATAAATAATTGTGTTATTTATGATATCTGTTTATGCAATATTTCTAAGAAATCATAACTGCGGTTGCTTAATAATATGCATGTGCAATAATACATAATTATGTATAAAGATAATATCTCATGCTTTATTAATACAACTGATGGGCGGGATTAATCCCGCCCACGACTCCATCGACGAGGAACGATGGCGGGATTAATCCCGCCGTCGACTCTACCCTCGGAGGAGTCGGCGGGATTAATCCCGCCGCGACTCTCCCTCGAGAGAGCGGCGGGATTAATCCCGCGCGATCCTCCGAGGAGACGCGGGATTAATCCCGCCGCGGATCTTCCTCGTCGGGAGAGTCGGCGGGATTAATCCCGCCGAAATCCTCCGACGAGGAAGAGGGGCGGGATTAATCCCGCCCACAACACTGACGACGGAGAATAGCGCGGGATTAATCCCGACAACTCTGACGACGGGAATAAGCGGCGGATTAATCCCGCCCACAACTCTCTCCGAAATATGATTTCAAAGAGATTCGGGATGAATCCTGCCCACAAATATTTAAAACAGGAAGTGGTGGCGAGATTAATCCCGCCACCCTTCTCTGCCTCCTAAAATGGTTGGCGAGATTAATCCCGTAGATAACTCTTTCTAATAAATTCAAGTAACTCTTTATCAGTTGAGAGAGTTATCGGCGGGATTAATCCGCGCGCTCTTTTTAAGAGGCGGAGAAGCATTGCCCGGACTAATTCTGCCATAGTATTAAAGAGATGGTGGCGGGATTAATCCCGCCACCTCTTCGAAGAGGCGAAAAAAAATGGCCGGATTAATCCCGCCGCCCGGCTAACCGAGAATATTAAGTTAAAGTATATTTAAACGGGATAAATCCCTAACAGAATATATTGTAATCCTAATGCATTCCTAAATCCCTAAATTCTAAAATTTAAGAGAGAATGTAAGAGAGTGAATCTTTATAAATATATCTAAATTTGTTTATAATACTTACTTGTAAACAGCACTGAAGGCGCCGTGCTTTCCTATAAACAATAGCGCACCCAATTTAATGTCGCTCCTGAGCTGATCACTAAGAAGAAAAAAAAAATCTGAAGAGTGAAAAATAAAGAAATGAAGAAACCCTTGCCGGAGAAAGAACCAGATCTGAATTTGAGTGGGAAATTAAATGCATTTTCAAATTTACATGTCAGACCGACAATACTTATGTCAGAAATTCGAAATTTTTGAAATAACAGAAAAGAAAATTTAAGATGAGTTGAAACAAATAACCGACAGTCTGACATATATACTCTCCAATTCCAATGAGTGTTTTAAAATTGCATTTAATGTCATTCAAGTGCTTCAAGCTGTTTAATATTACGAAATTTTTGTAATTATTTACATTCTTAATATTCAAGTATATATTATTAAGTTTATATTATATATATATACACACTAATACAATAAATAAATTGATATATTATTATGTATCATTTAAAATATATTCATAGTCTGTTTATTATTATTATTTTCTTAATTACTCGAGTAATTAATTTACATTTCCTACTATTAATGGGATATTCTTTATTATTTTCTTAATATTCAAAGAATATTCCAATATTAAACCTGATTATCATAATTAAATTAGTCTTATTCTTAATTATCTCAGTAATTATTCTACATTTGTATATATTAATGGGATTTTCTCAATTAATTTGTTATTATTTCAAGAATATTCCTATGTTAAACCTTATTATCAATATTAAATTAATATATATTATTAAAACTATATATGACTATATATTAGATAAAATGATGTATTATTATGTATAATTTAAAATATGTTCATAGTGTGTATATTAATATCATTTTCTTAATTACTTGAGTAATTAATCTTCTTTATATTAATGATATTCTTTATTATTTTCTTATTATTCCAAGAATATTTCAATATTAAACATGATTATCATAATTAATTTAGTTAATTATTTCAGTACTTGATCTACATTTGTATATATTAATGGGATTTTCTCAATTAATTTCTTATTATTTCAAGAATATTCTAATGTTAAACCTTATTATCAATATTAAATTAATATATATTATTAAAACTATATATGGCTATATATTAGATAAAATCATATATTATTATGTATAATTTAAAATATGTTCATAGTGTGTTTATTAATATTATTTTCTTAATTATTCGATGTTTGTTTTGCACATATATATAAACACAATCATAAATTTATATATACACGTGCACACATTAGAAGCACTTACAGAGACACATATGCACACACATGCACATTGCCCTAAACCAAACTTGAGAAATTATATGTTGCTTCTTTATTGAAAAACATCATGTTCAACGCATGTATGATTATATGTACTCAGTCTGTGTGTATGTAACACATTGAATTTACACATGTAATATATATGTATGTCTGTGTGTATACACGTGTGTATGTATATATGTGTACTAATATATGCAATGTGTACGATTTTCATTTGTTAACACTCTATCTCTTCTCTCATACATACACAGTGTCACCATGCATAATCCCTTCTCTCATACATACACACCATGCATGATCCATAATATGTACTGATGTTACAATATTATGTAATATGTCATAGTTTTTACTATGACTCGACCCTTTACTTTGGACGTTGACTATTGTTACCTACTGTACTATGTTGATGGACCCTAGATGTAGTAGGAAATAGGCCTGCTTAGTGCACTTGGGTATCTGGTGATGGTCCGGCCGGGTGTCATTAGGTATTTGCAAGAAACTCTAAATGAAGCTAGAACTTACCTTCTAGAAACCCACCCCCAATTTTGACGTCTTGAATAGGCTGATTGGTCTTTGCAAATGAGTTTGGCGTGTTAAGTAGGGTTAGGAACACCCCTAGGGTTGACCTAACCCTAGGGTTGCCCTAACTCACGCCCTAAAACCCCACCCCCTTGGTAGGGTTTAGGGGTAGGAGTAAGGGTAGTTATAGGCTCATATTGCTAATTTATCTAAGGGGCTAGAATTCAGTGCCAGTCCACTAACTCAAACAGGAAAAGAGGGGGGGGGGGGGGGGCTCCGTCACATAAATAAGGTAGAGTATATGTAGGAAAGCTCCTGGGTTCATGAATGAGTTCGTTGCTCTTCTACCGGTGCAAGCTTCAACTTGTGTCGTTAAGGTACAACCCTCTGTTGTGCCGCCCTAACTTTCAGATGCCAGGGGTACGTCCCACCTTCGGGGTAGCTTACCCTTAACGTTGGCGAATCCATGCCTGGGAGGTTTTGTCGGAATGCACGTTCCAAGAGAGAGGTTGAGGCTTGTCTCCAGCCTCCTCCTCCACGTCAAGCTAGGTGTAGCACTCACGGCCAAGCAAGGCACATCTGTGTCCTTGTCCAACTGTGAGCATGGGATCTTGTTTGACATGTTCATGTTACTTGGTTCCTAAGGGTTCATTAAGGGGTTCTAAAGTTGGCATTTAGGAGCCACGTTTGTGGCACTTAGTGCAACTCTTGAATCTAAGGGCTATGGCATGATAGCCCACATCGGGGAAGGCAGTGTCACATGGAGATGTGACACTGGGCTAAACGTCACATGGTACAACGCCCGAGGCACGCCCTTTGGGGTTATGTCATGGGCTTGTCGCTAAGGGGTTGGATACTCTAGCAAATGCATGCTTGTGCTTGCACTAGGGTGCTAAGCCTTGGGCATCTGCTCAAGGGAGGTTAGGTCTTGTAACTAGGTGTGCTTTGGCACACTTGGCTAGGGGAGTGTTCTCCTTGGAATCCAGGGGTTGAACAACCTAAGCTCATTAGCAGAAGCCCTTCCGTAGGCACTCGCAAGGTATGTGCTTAGGGTTATCCCAAACCTAGCCTTAGGGAGTTTGCTTAGCAAAACACTCGTGTCCGCCTACGGCGCACACTCGTGTCCTCACTAAGTACTAGCCCTAGGTCTAGGGTATAACTTGGCCACTCAAACCCTTAGGGGTTTAGTCAATGGTTCAGGGTACCCTTGTCGCCCTAAAGGGGTTTTACTCCCGGATGAGGGTGATTCCTCAAGGGGTAAGTGACGATGCCTTAGCTCTGTCTGGGATGTGTGGAACACATGTCTCCTTGATGGGGGTTAAGGGCATGAGCCTGTCTAGGTCTTCTAGGGCAAGACCCTAAGTCAACTAGGGTTATCCCTCAAGGGTTTTGGGGGCAGACACTCTAGGGAGACTTAGGCTAAACCCTAAGTCTCCTGTCCACTTGGGCATTAGAGTCTAACCTTAAGGGGTTGTTGGGGTTGTTCTGGGAAACTTAGCGTTGCTTACACAGGGTGATGACGCCGAATGGCCACCTGGCAGCCACGTGTTGGCCCTTTGGGTTAAAACTCTGACATAATATGTATAATATATATCTGTGTATAACACTCACTCCTCTCATACATAAACACCATGCATGATCCATCCTAACCCTAAACCCTAAACCCTAAACCCTATGTAACACATTGAATTTACACATCTAATATGTATGTATGTCTGTGTGTATACACGTGTGTATGTATATGTGTGTACTAATATATGTAATGTGTATGAATTTAATTTGTTAACACTCTTTCTCTTCTCTCATACATACACACCATGCATGATCCATATTAATATGTACTGTACTCTGTCTCTCTAATATTAATATGTACTAATATGTATGTATGTTTATGTGTATAATACTATGTGTGTGTATATATATCGCTGCATGTGAAACTTTAACACTCTCATGGACACACACATGTTAAACCCCTGCATGATTTTTATTCTTGGGGTGTATGTGATACACCCACGCACACGCACACGCTGATAATATAATGAAAGAATATTCGTTTAGGGTGAATCTATAAGTTTATTCTTTTTAGGGTTTAAGTATATTCTTAGACGGAATATTCGATTAGGGTTAATATATATTCTATTCTTTTTAGGGTTTTGGTATATTCCTAGGGTTTCAAGAAGTAAGGCGGCGGAGGCGGCGGCTGTGAAATCTCCTTCTCTCTCACACACACAGGTGAGATCTCTCTCTCTCTCACACACGCACACTCCTGAGTTTATTTATTATTTTTATTCACATATATTTATATGTGTGTATATCTTAATTATAATTTAGATCTCTATCTCTCGCACACACACGCACACTCGTATACATATACACACACAGAGATATATATATATATATATATATATATATCTATGTGTTTTGTTTGTGTTTGTGTATCTGTATAATTATATTAATTTATTAATTTTATTCTCTTGCACACGCATGCACACTCATGTATAATTCTCTTTATTTATCTATTTCTCGCACACACACGCACACCCTATACATATACACACACACACACACACACATAATATATGTGTGTGTGTGTATATGTATAATTTATTGATTTGTTAATTGTATCTCTCGCACACACACGCACACTCATGTATATATATGTGTGTGTGTGTGTTTGTTTATCTGTATGATTTTATTTGTTTCACACATGCATACACACAATATACATATACACATATATATCTATATATATACCTATGTACATATATACATACATATATTATGTGTACCAGTATCTGTATAATTTTATTTATTTATCTATCTCTCGCACATATACATATACATATACATATGTGTGTGTGTATCAGTATAATTTTATCTGATTTGTCTATCTCTGGCACACACACGCACTCTCCTATACACACATATACATACATATATATATATATGTGTGTGTGTGTGGTGTGTGTGTGTGTGTAGCGGCGGGATTAATCCCGTTGCTATATGGTTAGCCCCTCGGCGGCGGACTAATCCCGCCACTATATGGTTAGCCCTTGGCGGCGGGATTAATCCCGCCGCTATATGGTTAGACCCTCGGCGGCGAGATTAATCCCGCCGCCCTTCAGGCAGGCTATTCGGTTAGCCTCATGAGCGACGGGATTAATCCCGCCGCCATTTCAGGTAGGTTATTCGGTTAACCTCATGAGCGGCGGGATTAATCCCGCCGCCCATAAGGCTAACCGAAGAGCGCGGGATTAATCCAGCTGCCTACGCATGCCTTTGCACGAAATTCGACAGGATTTATCCCACCGCCATTGGCCTGTTTGAAAAGCCTAGGCAGTGGGATTAATCCCGCCGGATTCTGCACATGGCATTGGCGTCCGGCGGGATTAATCCTGTCGCCTAGGCCCGAGTGAAGGGCCTGTGTGGCGGGATTAATCCCGCGTACACATGCCCTGTGCGAAATCCGACGGGATTTATCCCGCCGCCATTGGCATGTGTGAAGGGCGTAGGCGGCGGGATTAATCTTACCGGATTTTGCACAGGGCATTGGTGTCCGGCGGGATTAATCTCGCCGCCTAGGGCCCGAGTGAAGGGCCTGGGTGGCGGGATTAATCCTGCTGCGTACGCATGCCCTGCGCGGAATCGGGCGGGATTTATCTCGCCGCCAAAGGCCTGCCTAAAGGGCCTAGGTGGCGGGATTAATCCCGCCGATTCCGCGCAGGGCATTGGCATCCGGCGAGATTAATCCCGCCAGCCTTCAATGCCTGTTGGAGGATGAATCCCGCCACCCTTCCTTTTTCTCCATTGGTGAGTCGGACCAATCCCAAACGTTTCTGTCTGAGACGTAGAAGGTTTACAACATACCAATGGAGGACTGGGAAGGGTGGCGAGATTCATTTACCATCCCTTACATGGTGGGCGAGATTAATCCCGCCTCCTTTCTGGAGTCACTGAAGGGGTGTGCCAAATAAATCCTGCCAAGTTCTCTCTGAGACCGAGAAGGGTGGCAAGATTAATTCCGCACTCCCGTTCAAGGCCTCCAGAAAGGTGGCGAGATTAATCCCGCCCACTCTTTCAGGAGGCATTGAAGGGGTGGCGAGATTAATCCCGCCGCACCTTCCATGTGAATATATATGTGTATTAGTATATATAAGTTGCATATCTCATTTTATTTACTTTTATCATCTTATCATAATATTTCGAGTAAAAGCTAGGAATCTATGTAAAACTGTCCAGAGCTCACATTTGTGGTGGTTCTAAAACGAAATGTTATCTTTCTTTTGCACTAGCACAAAGTGAGCTTTGGACAGTTAATTCCGTCTACTTCTCTCTGTGTATTATTTTTGTATATTCGGGTTTATACAAGTGTGTGTGCGTTTTTATATGATTTGTATTCATAGTGTATTATTTTGCAGAAGGACGATTTAATTAAACAAGGAGATCGAGTCATTAGTATGGAGTCGTCGTCAAATTCTGGGTAAGAATTAAAATAAAATCTGTTATACTCGGATATGTGCTTGAACTAATCATTTTTGTATTCAGATGTGGAATTGAGGTGACATTAAAGACGAGAGCAGGAGAAGAGATGGGCAGGGGGATTCTGGAATCAACTTGGCCATATTTCAAACTAAACGGGAAGCGCATTGGAACAACCATGGTTGCTGTCAAACTAACCTCTGTCACATCGCATGGACAAGCAAAACAATGGAAAGTGGGTGTGCTAGTCAAGCATCCGAAAGCATGCTTGAACCCAGATTGAACGATGCTCGACACATATGCCTTGTTCCATCCAATGTCACGTTCTCGGATCCAGAGGTCGCCAGTTACAACATTAATTTCGGGTGGTTTTGTCGACTTGTGGATAATGACGTTCACGTGTTCACTAATGATGTTGACCGTGGAGTTCTTCTTCAACTCAACGAAAGCCCATCTATGGAGGGGATCCAACTGGATGTCTACTTCGAAGATCTTCAGACTCATCGAGTAGGTGTATTCTCAGAGATTTGCTTCACAATACAGAAAATCCACAAGTGGAGCAATCGTCCCTCTTCACATTGAAGAAGAACACAGCGACATCATAAAGGAGATTGAGAGGGTGGCTTGGTCTCAGGTTCTTTACAGATCACGTTCAATTTGCTTAGAAAATTTCGGGAGCTGGAAGAGTGTGCCGAGAACATTAGAACAGCATCAATCGGGGATCACACATGTTGATTCGGATCGTAGAAGAAAATCATTAGTCGTTTTGTCAGCTGCACCTGTGGCATCCCATGCTGCAATAAGCCACAAGGAAATGATGTTGGATGATAGGATTTACGAGTGTAGGGTTAAGTATTGCAGCGTCAACCCAAACTTCAATTACAGGCCACTCAACAGGAACGTGTAGCTGAGCTCATGGAGAAGATGAAGGACGACAATTCTTACACCGTTCCACATAATGCTGTTTTGTGCGCATACTACGAGAGAAACAAAGGCGCTGACAAAGTGTGGATCACAACACCGGAACAAATGAGGAAGGTTCAGACGGAGAATAGAAAATCAATTAAGTACTACATCATTAGTGGCCAGCACACAATAACGGCAGCCCAACCGACTTCTCGACGAACACAACAAAGGAACGATGGCAACAAAACTTTCCGAGCATACCCGTGAGAAGCTGACAAAAAGATCGGCGTTTTTAGAAGCCGAATCTCACAATCGAGCAGTACCATAAGTTATCGGCGGAATGGGACGCTGCGACACCAACCACTACAACAGCAAAATATGGGAGAAGTTCAAACACACGCGAGCCGTGTGGGAATCTCTTCAGCGACCACAAAGAGCTACCGCAGGGAATACACAATCTGCGGACTACCGGGTAAGCAAATTGTTTGGGCGGGATTTATCTCGCCGGTATATTAATCTGTCTTTTTTCTCAGAGAGTTGAAGAAATTGTAGCAGTTGATTTTGCCCAGGTGGGCGGGAAGGAAACATCCTTTTTGATGATGTTGATTTCTTGTCCCGAGATAGGATCTTTGCCAAATGGTTGGGGATTATGGAATCCTTTCAAAAGGAACACTGAAGAAGAAGCAGACAAGTGAAGGGAGCCCTCAGAAAGTCTGCAAAGAAACCCAGTAAGACGCCGAAGGCTAAGTCTGTTCAATCTATAAAGGATGTAGACAACGATTTCAAGCTCACATGGTTGAAGCCTTTAAATGGAACAACGATGGAGGAGATGGAAGTCTTGGCTGATTTGGTGATTGATGGCAAATTACAATTAATAACAGCAGCCCACCTCTCCTTTTCATCTCAAGGCAATGGAGTTGAAGACGGTCAGGCACTTCAAGGAGTGGTTGGGAATACACTGCCACAAACTGGGTTGGACCTCGCTTCAACATACGAAGAGGTCAGCAAATATTTGCATGTGACAAACGATGATATGCTTGTCGAATGGGTGAATCAATCGGAAGATCTGGGCAAGAATCTATTGCACGCCAACGCCAAAAAGGAGAACATTGATGACGCCTTCTCTTATGGCAGTCCTTCAGCAGCGGAGAACCGAGTTGAACCTTATAAAGGAGGATGCTACGAATCACGACAAGCCCTACAGATGTTTGTTGTTGGATTCGGAGACTTTATGGGGTACATCACTGCTTGTAGGAAACCGTTTCAATTGTTCGTGATGGATCGGCGGGTGTCAAAAAATCTTCGACAGAGGACACTAGAGGATTGGTGGAGAAACTTAGCATGTACAAAGAAGGTATTTATTATTGAATTCATACTTGCACTCTTGACTGATATCTACTTTTTCAGGTATTTATTTCTTGATTCTTGCTCATGTCACCGATACTTTGCCTTCGCCTTTGCCAAGAAGAATAAACATCGTTGGACAGGATTTTATATGAATGATGCTGATCCAAGTGCATTGATTCGGTTGTTCACTTGGTTGTTAGGAATGCGCCAAACAATTTCAAACTTCCAAATGACTGGCCAGGCATCTGTTTGCACTCCAACGGCCCTGAACCTCCATCCGATACACCGATAGGTGAGTGACGTATTCGGCAATGTACGTTATCCAAACATTACAAGTCAAGCGGCACGGAGCATCGTCAACTTGATCAGGGGTCCTCACAGTGATGCGTGGGTTTTTGACTACTGCACTAGGGGGTCCGTCTTGAAGGAGTGTTACCTTCGGCATACATGTGTGTTTGCCGTTGAAAAGGATAAGACCATGGTTGAGGACCTGAACAAGTGGATAGAGGGTTCTCAACTGACTACCCCAACGAATCCATAAAGGAGTATTTGAGAAAGTTCCCTCCAGATAAGTGCGATAGCTCTGAACGAATCTGGTTCAATGTCGGAGTCTGAGACGAACTTCAATCAGATATTAGACCGGAAGTTATCTCGAGGAGTACAGAACATTCGCACACTCCATTACCCATGGAAACATCAATAGAAGATGGAAGATCTTGAACCATCTCACAAGCGGCTTAGACCTTCTTCGCCTCACTCAGAAGGTAATAGCGAAGAAGAATTGTTAATGAGTTTTAGAGTGACGAATAGTTGTAAATGAGTGTAACATAAGGCATTTTTGTATATTTCGTTTATATTTGTACAGAAAATAAATTCTCAAGGATTAATGAAGCTTTTAGTTCAAACATGGGTCACACATTAACAAGGTAAATAATATACCTTGATAATTTTAAGGTCAGCTAATTATCATTTTGCAGATGTAATGAAAATTGAGAACATGGATTTTCAGCATTGCCATGAGGTAAGAGAGGGGTTTGGCGACAATTTCTTGTGCCACATGTCAGAATGACAGAGTTCATGCAAATGGATAATAATGCAGCTCAAAACATCGTTACCATGGGGGCCACTTCAGTTTTTCATCATCATTTTTATTGGCTTCAGTTCCGAAATCAATTTCTTCAGCGCATGCAATATCTGAATCTTGTAAGGATGATGTACAATTAAATGATGAAGGGATAGGCAACGAGATAGTGGCAACGGATAAATGTGAAAGGGAGCAAACAAGTGATTTGCAAAGTATTCAAGAGGCAACGCTATCCATGTTACTCATGGCCATATTGTGTTGTTGGATGTCAATGGTGTTCTGCTTCATCGACAAAGGCCCGAGGATAGAAAAAAGAAATCAAACAAGGAGATTTCATTCCTTGTCATGGTAAATTTCGATATGATATTATTTTTCGTCCAGGGTTGGATCGTCTCTTTCAAAAGCTTAAGGAGATGGGTGCGCTTGTGGGGATTTGGTCATGCATGCAGATTCATAACTTAACACCGCTGTTGAATTTACTTAAGAAACATTGTAGTGTTGCAGAAGAGGTGATTCGTAAAGATTGGATTTTTGACCAGCGAATGTGTTATAAACCTCTCGAATTTCACAATATAAGAAAGGAAAGCAAGCCATACTTCTTCAAGAATGAAAGAATAATTGGGACTCATGGGGAGATCAGTCGCTTAAGGATAATGAAGAATGCACATATCTTAGTAGTAGACGACTCTCCTCAGAAGGCTATGCTCAACCAAAACATTGCTTGTATTCATCCAATCACTTTCGATCCATATTCTGATACGATATCATGGATGAGCTAGTGAACTACTTGGATACGTGCCTCAGAAAGAAGAATCTCGAAAATTTTTGTGAGCAGTATCCACCGTATCATACATTTCCTGAAGCTTTTCTTTCTCGTGATTTTGAATTTTATAAAATGAAGGATAGCAACCGGGCGCTTTATAATATTATTCTTAAGGAACGTCATTTTTAGATGAGCCTTTATGCAGACCTTCTTATTACATCTTATGTATTAACAAGGATGGCAACTCCCAATTGCATTCGTGAGAGTGTTAAGTGGTGGCAACAACATCAAGATATTGACCAAAATGATTTGATTAATCCGGAGAGTGATGATTTAGACAAAATGAGAGATTTCTGTATGATAGGAAGAAAGTATTTATAAAAAATTAACATGTTGATAAGAAAATGATTTCATTTGTAATTATGTTTGATAGTATTTCTTCATTATTGTAAACTATTTTTAGAATAATATGAATATTCTAAGATATTTTAGGAATATTCCTTACTAAGTAAGGTTATTGAAGGATTAATTAATTAATTAATTAATATTTAAGGCTTAATTACATATTAATTAAATGATTAATTAATAATTAAAACTTAAGTATTAATTAGTAATTTATTTATTCCCATTTTCACGTATCATGCCCACTTTAGTACAATGTGCATATGTATAATTAATTAATAATTTAATGTCAAAATACCATTTTAGATACATAAATATATAAATATGTTGGAGTTATATATGTGTATATATTAATGTTTATATATTCTTTATACACATACATAATATAATGTGATTTTGGTTATTAATACATGATTTGTGCTTACCTAATTTATTATAAATTATGGATTTACTAAATATTTAAATGAATTTTATTTAAAATGATTGCTAATTCTTTAAGGTAATTAGGGTTTAAAAGGAATATTAGGGAATGCAATATACTTAAAATGAAATTTAAAGTAAGTATATTCTATATATTACTTTTGTTTTAAAGTGATTTAGGTATTGTTAGTAAGTCTAAGCACATTTTAATTCCTTTAATAATTTTTTTTTTATGTCTCTTCTTTTTCTAAGCGTTAATCCCTCCTAATCCATTTTAATGATCAATCTTAGGCTCCTTGACTTTAGGATGAGTGCATTTGCTCCGTGGCTCAATTGAATTGAGTGAGTTCAATGAGTTCATGTTTGTTTATACATCAAATGAAGATTTGTAAACATGTCCGAGAGTGTCTCTTTAAAATTGGTGCAACTGCTCAAGTAGCCATTCACTTTTCAAATCAGCTTCAAGCTAAGGCAAGATCTCACCATCAACCTCACTCTAACAAATTGACACAATTTTTTCTACAAGAAGGGTATTTCTCTCTGTCCATATTCCATGTATCCTAGAATATATGAGTGAACGTGGCTATTTCTACCATATTCTATATATTCATGTTTTGGGAAACTAAATACATATACATATATTAATGCAAGAGATTCTGCAGGTGGGGCCTTACATTGACATTGGTAAACTTCATCGTCAAGTTTAAAGTGTACAGTAGCTTGTCTAACATATGTGGAGAGGTTTTGGGTTTTGCCCATAAAGTAATCTCCTTCTCTTATTTCTTGGCTTCCTTGTTTAACTGTTAACCAAGCAATTGAGAGGTCCCATGGGATCTTGTAGTCGATGGTGATTGTTGTCCAAAGTTTCTTTGTGACATCTATAAGCGTATGTCCATGTGGTGTGTGTGTGTGTTCACTATTTGCAAGTGCTTGACAATAAGATGCATTGGTATTCCTCATGGTTTAAAATTTAATGCCAAGTTGGTATGTACACACACATAATATTGAGAGGGAATGGTTTAGTGCCTATGTAAAATAGTATATTTTAAATAAATACTTGATGTTATATGATTTTGTGTAGGTAATTAGTTGAGCAAGCTCAAAAAGGAAGGCAACAAAGATGTTAAATTCGTGTGAAATAACTTGTTAATGTACTTAGTTTTATATCATCATTTTATGTACACAAACAATACTCAATGTATAATACTCTTCATATTGTAGACAAATAGATAGGGATGACCTCTCTCTCTCTCTCTCACAACATACATAGGACAGTTTTGTAAATATAAGCATCTATGAAGAACAACTACTATCAAGATGTGCCCAATGCAATAGTGAACTCTTCCCAACCCATGACAGCTGACAAAGCCAGACTTGCAGTTCCTAGTTAGTGAAGTTAGCTCGTATAGGGGACTTCTTTATGGCAAACACTCTAAATGCTATTTAATGTGTGTACCACTCAAGTGTGTACATATCTTAAATTGTTAATATACATGCCTTATTAATTTAGAGGGTAATGAAGTAGTTTGTAACCATGTGCAACTAATGTATGGGGTGGTTTTGAACCTCACTTTAATGTTTAATATCAATATGATGAGACATTTGTATCAAATGAATAAAATTGACATTTGTATGGATGTCATTGAGGTTTTCAATGTCATTTGACAAGATTTTTATTTTTTTAAACTTATCAAAATACATGCAATAAGTTTTATTAAAATGTAAATGATAATACTTCTAATAAAAATGGTTGTCACAAATGTTCTAGAATATTCTTGTATATTCCCATATAATATAATCATTAATAACCATCGTGAACAATGCATTAGTTTTAAGGTTTTCACTCGTCTTCTATTACTCTTGTGATTTCTGAATTTAAAATGATGTAAACAATTCTAAATTGAGAGAATATATATGTATAACAGTAAATAATAGAATATTATAATGATAAAATGTAGAATCAAACAAAAAAGTAGTAAGGTAAGCAAAGGCAAGATGAATTTATAAATTCAATTGATTAAAAATAGAAAACAAAATGCTTGATGGTAAGGAAATGAAGTGTTTGTTATAGGTTTTGTCTTGAGAAAAAAAATATCATATTTGTTAAAGGGGTTCTAAATCTTATTAGAAATCCTCTTTACATTTATATGGAGAATCTATTCAACACAAAAAGTGGAACTAGCTTATTCAAATTACTAAAATGAAAAAGAAAAATTGTGCATGATTCAATTAAACAAGGTTTAAAAAAATTTGTTAATGTTGAAGAAAAAGAGATTATATTAATTAACAAACTTGTCTACTTATGTGGAAAACAAAACTTACATTTACATTTGATTCTAGAACTTATTAAATTTCTCAAGCAAATGAATCTTCATAAATTACTTTATTAAATAAGTATGGAGTAAACATACATTGTCTCTTATTTAAGTATAAGGATTTAATTTTTATTTTTTAATAACTAATTAAACATGTAAAAGCAAGTGCTTTCTTTATTCTTTGCTTCCAATCAAAATATTGATTGGTACGTTAGAGAACATCTTATAATTTAATTTAATAAATTCTTACTTCAATTATTATTTTTTAATTTGAAAAGTTTATTCCTAATTAAACCCTTAGTACAATTATTATCCTTAACTTATCTTTAAATTAGATTTTTAACTTAATTATTATTCTCAATTTAATGAGTTTATCTTTAAGTTCTTAGGCATGTTTAACTATTTAATGACCTTTTCTTAACCTGATGAGTAGGTTTAATTATTTAATGACTCTATACTTTAAATACATTTATTATCTTAATTTATTCATACATTAGACTAATTGTCATTCTTAATTTGGTAAAGTTATCTTTAAACTCTTAAATTTACTCATACATATTTAATTTAACGATCCTTAACCTAGTTCTTATTTTTAATTCCTAAATTCCTAAACCCTGTTGAATTTATTTTAAAATTGATCATTAACAACATGATGAAATTTTTTTGTAAACTAGACCTTTAACCATTTGTTATTTTTAATTTAATAAATTTATCTTTACTTAATTATTATTTTAACCTAATAAATTTATTCTTAATTTAATTATTAATTTTAATTTAATGAGTTTATTTTAAATACTTTTGTCATATATGTCATGCATAACCATGCATGATCATAACAATACCACATAAATTTAAAATTTTAGTATGGTTATTGATAGTACCAAGATGCATGTCAATTTAAAATCAGGACGGTCATTGATGTAGTCCAACAACCCCAGTCTTTAATAGTGCTGTATGAGTTTAGAATTTAAGATAGCTATTTATAAGGTCAACAATTTTAATATTGTCGCGTGAATTTAGAATTTAGGACAATCATTCATGGTGGGGCGTTCACCACAGACAAACACAGTGAATAAACTTAGTATATAAGATATTTAACATATCCTAACGTATCTATTATAATACATAATATATATGTAATGCACATCGTTATTGAGAATGTGAAAATAATATATAGATGATAAAGAATGACATAGTCGGAACTATGAGTTGTCGTCTAAAGAAGACGTAATTGGAAGTGACTCCATGAATGTTGCTACCAATGAAACACAAGCCATTCGAACCAGGGACTCTTTGAATTCCAGATTGTAAAAGCCCAACGATGAAAGTAACAACGGTCCTGCGTAAAGACGCATAACCACACAACGCACACGCACATGACACCACTTACATAGTGGAAAGCAAAAACCCCGTTGTGAACATGGCAATGCTTCCTACCCAGCTCTTTTCTTTATTATATGGAAGCTTTACTCGACCAAACTTTCTACCTATAATGTCTGCTACTCTGTGTTTAAGATACAAGAAAGAGTGTTTAAGATACAAATTAACTAAGCGTGTGGGATATTATGAAGGTTACTAATAGATACTTACCATCACCCCACACATCATTGAGAGAGCAATCATGGCAACTGGAGATTCACGCCAGAAACACACTGTACTTATCAATAAAACTCCAACATAATACAGTGGCCCTTCAAAAGCTCTCTGCAAGTTTGTTTGTGCTTAACTATTTACACACATACGCATACACACACACACACACACACCTTGGATCGCCACCTCTGCTCATCGACTTTACTACTCCTTCGTTGTTTTGAAAGCCAAGACCAAGGATTAACAGTCGTATTGCATTTGCAGTAGGCACTAAAGCAGCAATGTACCGAGCGAAATACGAAGAACTCCATAAAGCACAAAACGTTAAGTCATTGAAACTTCATCAAGCAAGGTGCGTGTGTGTGTGTGTGTATGTGTGTGTGTTGTAAAAGAACATATACGCTATAAAATATCACATGCATATCTGGCAATACACACAGACACACACACACACATAGATATTGCATTTGCAGTAGGCACTAAAGCAGCTATGTACCGAGCGAAATATGAAAAACTCCATAAAGCGAAACTTCATCAAGCAAGGTGCGTGTGTGTGTGTGTGTCTGCGTTGTAAAAGAACATATACGCTATTAAAATATCACATGCATATCTGGCAATACCACGGACACACACAACACCAAATTGATAATATGAAATGTATTAAGTACCTGAAGAACGGCCAACAAAGCATATAGAGCGGACCTGTTGTGATATGAACAAGCTTGCGAGAAAGCTTCTGCACTATACCCAAAAACAAAACCATACAAATAACCCATATATACACACATGCATATACATATGTGTGTGTGTGTGTTTATATGTTAGAAGGCAATAAGATACCTGATCGAGCAGTTTGAATCTGGTAAGGAGCTCAAACGCTTGAACCCACAAGTAGGCTCCGCCAACAACAGCCGCTGTGACACCAAAATCATGCAAAACCTCCATCTGTTCTGCCATGGCCACATGCAATCTGCCCTGTTTTCTTTGCACTAGATTACAAAATCCATTCTCCTTCCTATAAATAGGATGGATTTCTGACGAATTGCAAGCAAATTACATCGATGTATGGGAAGCAGAGTGCGTCCTGAGACCAATGTGAGGATCATCTTCTTCTTCTGCAGTACAACAGTGAACACTAAATAGACTCCACCTCTATACGCTCTAGTAAATTGTGGCATGTGAAAGAATATGCCATTCAATTATTATGTGGACACTGCATGCATTCTGAAGTTAAGTACATATAGCACATGTATATAAAGATTATGACATATAAGTCTTATACTTCGTCCATACGCAAGTATCATTTACAACTTTTTCTTTGAGTGGGTCCAAAACTACATTATCATTTTACCATTTCATATCTTCTACATCGTCATCGTTATCATCGTTTATGACTTTATATCTTTTAAAGAGTTTAAACTGATTTAACTATGTGTATATACCATACATTTTTCTATATATGTGTCATCTATAAATGAAAACACACTTCAAAAACACAATACTGCATAACATTCTAATACGTCTGAATGCTCCTATAAGTAATAAGTTATGATACAAACTGGAAACTCCAACCTGTACCAAATCAAATGTGCAGAATCAACCTTCCAGATTAGGAGTTGAACACTCTTTCCATTGTAACTACTCACATATCTCTGCAGTAGACTTTCAAGACATAAAGATGAGATACATATGGCCACTGCATGCATGATGCAACAAATGCTTTCTAGCCGCGACGGCAACCCGTGTAAGACATGCACAGACCATCTATTCTCTTCCATATGGTACTGCAATAATCCATGAATAGCTCACTTCTTCCGTAGAGGAGTGGGAGTGTCCACGATTTGGTAATTGCTGGAACTCTGAAATCAGCCTTTTCAATCCATGTCTCTGTAGTGGACTCATACATGTCAATTGTGAATAATTTTGCAAAACGTAGGGATTATGTTTGCCGTGTTGTGGATCTTCAAACAAGCAATGGATCCTCCATTTCACAGATGATGACCTTGGGGGGGTTCATCTTCTGGAAACTGCAGAAGGGAACAAAGTTGTACTTCTCAAGGACTTGGGAAGTTTATACGGTCCAAAATGTAGGAGTCTTGTAGAAACCTCTCTCCCTCACATACCACACACATATGCATATGTACGCGCATGCATTGTGCCAGGTTCTGAAGTCCAAGTCCAGCAGTCGCTAGCAAATCAAACTCCTTTAGCAGTTGGGAAATCTTATAGTACGTCAATCCCATGTGTTGGACGATGCTTCATATACCATAAGGTCTCGCCTTCCAGTGTTATGAGTCATAGCTAATCAAGGTGAAATCATGAGACATTATGCTAAAAGACATTAATAATGCTTTTGTATACATGGTTTGATGCTACCTTTACATATTCTGTGATGATGGGGTTGAAAGAGGCCCTACAACGCAATAACTGCAGTAATCCAAGCCGTTGAAAATATTTATATAGATTTCATCTGGAAAATATACCTCATTCTTTATCAATAGTTCAGGATATACCTGCAGTTAGTTCTTATTCCACGTGGAGTAGCTTCAACTTCGTTTAAGTATGTTATGGCAGATACGTATACAAGCGTGTGTGTATATGTTTCTATTGGCTCTCAAAGTCCCTTACGAAGTTTCCCAGGAGAAGACGTAGCATACGATTATAAAAGATTACATCTCGTGTGTGTGTGTATTTTTCTTCATGGGTGTGACTAAGTATTATATTATATATATGTAATACTGTTAATGATATAATTGCTGATGTACAACCAAGTAAAAGTTTAGCATGACCTGGTCTTTCATATCCTCATCCACCTGATTTTTCCAAAGACGATATAGGTGTCTTGGGATATAGCTCCAAGTTACAATGCCTCCACCTTTTAGCTCATACTTCTCCTTGCACAGCTGCTAATCTACCACCTCATCACTGGCACCCTAGAAACAATGTAGTATGATAACAAGTTTAAGTGAGAGAGAGATGCATTGTGAGACAACTTGCCTGAAACCCGAGCGCATCTAATCTAATGTACATGCCTGTACAGCCACGTCAGTGTGTAAATATAATTTTTATTCCTACAAATGAAATTTTGATTTTTGTACACAATGTTGTTCATCGTTTTTTTGCATCTTGGTGCTGAGCTATTTTGAATGCTGAGGATAAAAATATTTCATTATACCATATAAAGCCCATTTGCAAATTGTTATAGCAATCGTCTTAATGAAACCAATTGACTATCATTGGTAGAGAGGATGTTAGATATATTTGTGTTTAACTAAGTTTTATTTTCTAAAATTTCGTTGGTGCCTGATAAGGATAAGGTTGTGAGTTCAAACTCACAAAGGAATCGAACCTCCATGGATTAATCATTTAATGATATTATATAATCACAAGGTTGCAAGTTCAAACCTGTTTGAAATCATATATCAACTTTTTATTATAAAAACATTAAATTCACGACTTTTAAGGACATGTACCATCTTTAACATAGAGGATGATATATGGCCACCTATTTAGGGTTATGCACCAACCTTTTATCTAAGAAGAAATTGTATTTGTACTTTTTAAGACTCCTTTGGCACTGAATATGATACACGATCTTAATAAGTTGCAAATTAACACCTCTTTTGGGCCATGCATCGACCTTTTGTCAAATTCTCAACCTTTTGGGGGTCATGCACCATTGTTGACACTAATATGGTGCATGACCCCAAGAGGCTAAGAAGGGGTCATTCATCATTCTCAACACCAAAGCGGTGCATTCCCCAAAAGGCTATGAGTTTGAATTGATTTGTGAATGGCCCTAAAAAATTACAAGTTCAACTTTTTTTGGCAACATGCACAAAATTTTTGTTAAAAGAAAAAATCAAACTCGTGCGTCATTCACCTTTTGGTGTTAAAGGATGTTTTATGGCCCATTCATAACTTTGTAAGGTCATTCACCATTCTCAACACTAAGGATGGTGGATAGCCTTATAAGGTTAGAAATTTGATTTCTTTAAGTACACAATTTAATAAGGTTCAAGCTTACAACTTTGGGCCATTCACTATAAATTATAAATTTGATTATTGGTCTAAAAGGTTATGAATTTGATTTAGTTTTAGTAAAAAAAATTAATGCATAAGTTGAGGTTTGAATTACAATCTTGTTAAGCAATTTGGTATCAAGAATGGTGCATGGCCCAAAAAAATTATGAATTCAATTATTTTTTTTTAAATAAAAAGTTACTACATGGTATGAAAAAGGTTTAGATTTTGTAACAATTATGAAGAATTGTAAATAATGTATAGCCTCAAAAGTCATGAGTTCGATTCTTTTAAAACAAAGATTAATAATGGTCAAAGAGGTTCAAACTTATAACCTTTTATAGTCATTCACCATCCTACATGTTAAAGATGATACATGGCTCTAAAACGATGCAAGTTTGATTTTTTTTTTTTTTAAATCACCATCTTCCGTGCCAAGGATGATGCAAGTTTGACTTAAAAAAAAAAAAGGTTTGTGCATTGCCTCGTTCTTGATAATGAGAAAGGTGTATAATTCAAGAAGGTTACAAATTCATTTGGTTTTATACAAGATTAGTGTATAGGTTCAAACTCAGAACTTTTTGAGGCCATGTCCTGTCCTTGATAATAAAGATAGTGCATGTTTCTAAAAGGTTGTGAGTTTAATTACTTTTACAAAAAATTAGTGCATGGTCTAAAGGGATTTGAACTCTCAACCTTTATTAAGGATAGTGAATGGTTCTAAAAGGTTAAAAGTTTGATTGTTTTTACATAAGGTTAATGTATGGGTTCAAGCCCTCAACTTTTTAAGGCCATGACCGGTACAAAAAGTTCAATTATCTTTAGAAAAAGTTGGTGCATGGCGTCACAACCTTTTGGTGCTATGCACAACCTTGTAACCATGACCGTACATAGTCCCAACAATATGTGAATTTAATTCTTTTCTTAAGATAAGGTTGGTGCATGGCTTCACAACCTTTTGGTACTATGTGTAACCATGACCATACATAGTCTCAATAATATATGAATTTAATTCTTTTTTAAGAAAAGATTGGTACATAACTTACTAAGTTTAAACTTGCAACCTTTATGCATCATTGTGGCCCATAAAATTGTAAATTCCATTCATGTTTGATAAACCCCCCCTTTTTGAACCATGCACCATCCTTAATGCTTTCACGAGACTTTCTATGAATGGTAAGAAAAATTGTATGGTACTCTACGACCAGGTGTATGAAATAGCACATCAGCACACGGATTTTGCCCCGTTCCCTAAAACCCTAGATCCTAAACCTCTAGAATAGTAGGTGCAGACACGCACCCACACACACGGTTCTCGTGTAGATGTAGGTTACTCTAGTTAGTGGTAATTAAATATATCACTAATATTAAATATGAACTATGGTTTAATAAAATGAATATAATTAATATTTTACAGAAATATAATGGATATAATATAGTATTTTGCACTTAAAAGCAATAGTTTGATGGCAATACTTCAACTATATCGTGTTTACATTTATACATCGTGCATGTAGCACGCACGTTTATTAGCATAATTCATACGTTCATGTGTGTATTGGCATGTGTACATACATGCATACATACATACATACATACATATATATATTTATATATATATTAACTTAACACTAATAATGCATACAAAGCCCCACGTACACAAGTGCGATACTAGTACATACAAAACTATTATGTTCACAACTACTCTTGCTTATGTTATACTTCATGCCATACCCAAGTGTTATACTTTGTTCATACGCAAGTATCATTTTTTGAGTGGGTCCAACTACATTATCATCATCATTTACCATTTCGTTTACATCATCATTATCATATCTACAAACTTCATATCTTCCAAAGCAAGTAGACAGTTTAACCTGATTTCAAGAGATCCAACTATGTGTATATATATACATAGATTTTTTTATGGGTCATATATAAATGAGGAACATATCGTTTGTTTCATTTAATTACCGATTATAGTGATATATGAATAATATGGTGCATAAGAGTTATGGTTTTTAAACGAAGAACTCCAACACGAGTAGTATAATCGAAGTGATGAAAACGTTGTGTGTGTGTGTGGACTCTAGCATATATTTTAAACATGATCCACGACGGGAAGAAAGTTTAAACATGTTTAAATAGAAACCTAAACAATTGTCGTAGTTCATTTATATACGTAATACACGTATATGTAGATGTATAACTAAAATTAAATATTTATTAAGTATTATTATTATAACCAAAATACGTTTTAGTTAGCGAAATTTATATATATACCTTGAAACTTCACCAAGCACTATATTTCTTAAAAAGGCATTGTATTTTATGACAAATTAATTCATGGGTGGAGTTAAACATATATGTTTTGATAATATAATTATTTACAAGATTATGATATTTTTTAACATTTTCTTATTTAGTTTATTTCATATCATTCTATTTAATTATTATTTATTTTAAATAAAAATATATATTTAATTAATATAATTCTATTTCATTTCAAATTCCAATATAAACAAATAAAATACTAATGTAAGGATTTTCTTAAATAAAACTCTATATTAAACATTGTTAGAAATATTTATTATTTATTATTTATTTATTTTGGTTTATAATGGTTAATATCTTAAATGTTTTAAAGTTTGATAAATATAAAAGAAATTTGAAAGTAAAAATGCAATTTTTAAGACTTTGAAAGTATATAGGTAATAAGAGAATTTCAAGGGTACATATATATAATTTTCCCTTTTAATATTTTGTGTATTGTTTTACCTTTTTCATTTGAATAACATGTCCATTTCGTATAAGTACAAATTTATATATAATAAATATCCATTTTACTTAAATATTAACCTTTTTAACAATTAATCAAGGCTTATTTTATTATATTCTAGTATTATATGCATTATCTTTTATTTATATATTAAATAATCAAAATACGAACATATACATCTCTCCAATGCAATCTTTATATATTTCGCAGGTTCATGTCCTTGGGCACGGTTTAGGGTTTAGGGTTCTCCGTAACCCTAAGCTGGCCAAGGACCTCTCTCTCAAACACACACATACTGAAGGTTATGTATGGTTAATTTATCATTAAGCTGATATAAACACTATTAATTAAAATGGAAAATCATAAACATAAATTATCAGCAGTATTAATTAAAATTTGAAAACCATAAGTTGCAATTTATACGCTCTCCAACTGTTTAACTTTAAAATGGAATGTATTCCCGACAACCAAGTCTTGAAAGGTGACGCAATGTGGGCCAGAAGTTCCCCATCCGGGAATTGAAGGCTCCTGTAAGATTTCCCATCTTTCCTGAACTAGGTCATAATCCAACCACAGATAATGGCGAACTGAAGGTACAAGTT
Source organism: Selaginella tamariscina (assembly GCA_003024785.1). Taxonomy (NCBI): domain Eukaryota; kingdom Viridiplantae; phylum Streptophyta; class Lycopodiopsida; order Selaginellales; family Selaginellaceae; genus Selaginella; species Selaginella tamariscina. Next base: position 209,262 of record PUQB01000278.1, read on the forward strand.
CACGAGGCGTTATAACAATACTGCATAACATTCTAATATGTCTAACACCATCACTGCATGCTCCTATAAATAACAAGTTCCGATACAAACTGGAAATTCCAACCTGTATTAACTTAAATGTACCAGAATCAACCTTCCAGATTTGGAGTTGAACTCTTTTTCCATTACATCTACTCACATATCCCTCAGAGAAAACAAAGACGAGATACATATGGCCACTGCATGCCACAATGCTTTCAGGACCTTCTAGCCACGATGGCAACCCTTGTAAGACATGCTGATACGCCCTATCCTCTTCCATATCATACTGCCATAATCCATGAATAGCATCAGTGCTTCCATACATCCAGATTGAGCCGTGCCAGAGGAGCGACAGTGTCCACGCTTCGAAAATAGCTGGAAATCCGGCATCAACCCACGTCTCTGTAGTGGAATCATACATACAGACTACTGCATGGTTTGGACCGTATAAACTTCCTAAGTCCTTGAGAAGTACAACTTTATACCCTTCTGCAGTTTCCAGAAGATGAACCCCCAAGTTTATCATATGTGGATGTGGAGAAACTGGCAGAAGAACTCCACTGCTTGTTTGCAGATCCACAACAACCCAAAAGCTAATAACACCGCCAACAGAATCCCTACGTTTTGCAAATTATTCATAATTACACACACAAATGCATGTGTACGCGCATGCATTGTATGTATACGTACCAGGTTCTGAAGTTCAAGCAAAGGAAACCTCCAGCAGCCGCTAGCAAATCGAACTCCTCCAGCAGTTGGGAACATCTTATAGTACGCGAATGCCATGTGTTGGACGATGCTTCATATACCATAAGATCTCGCCTCCCAGTGTTAGGAGTAACATAGCTAATCAAAGTGAAGTCATGAGGAACCTATGCATTGCACACATGTAAACGATGTTTAGTATTACATACTACCTTTACAGATTCTGTGATGATGCTGTTGAACCTCTTGCAAACCGCCCTACAACGCAATATACTGCAGTAATCCAAGCCTTTGAAAATCTTTATACAGATTGCATCTGGAAAATACACCTCATCTTTTAAAATAGTTCAGGAAAAACCTAATCAAATAGTTCAGGATAAACCTCAAAAACCTAAACATGATCAATTCCCATACAATCGCATGGTTTATATTTAAACTGCAGTTAGTTCACATTCTAGGCGGAATCGCAATCAACTTCTACGTACGTTTCAAACTTCGTGTACGTATGTTATAGCAGATACATATACAAGCGTGTGTGTTGCACCTTTATATATATATTTACGTTTTGCGATGGCCCTCAAAATATAGTTTCCATAACCATAGGGTAAAAGGGTGGTGATGTTAGCGTGCAAACTCAAAAGGTTATCAAACTCGCTTAGAAACCAGCCCAAAATTACAGAGAAACAGCTAGCCTTTATACTACTTGTGATCTCCATATCTGGCTCTCCTCCTGCGGCCTTACAAGGCTGTCGTGATCTTCAGATCCATATAAGCAACTGTAGCCTTAAAAGGTTGACCTAAACTCCCTCCATTTTCTCTTGATCTGGCGTTCCATCTTGCAAAACTTCACGACAAGGCCCCTGTGCAACTTGGCTGGCTAGCAAGCCAAGATGCACACAATGCCTTAAGCTTCCCTTCGACAGCGAAATAGCTTGAGACGATATTGATTCACTGGATTTTTCACCTCTCGACCCTGCAACGTTCGTAGCTTGCAATAACCACTGGGGCTCCACGTGTGAACAACAAACGGGCCTAACCACCTGGGAAGAAACTTCTTGCTCCAACTCTTGTCCAAACGGCTATCGTAGACAAGGACTAAATCGCCAGGAAAGAATCGCCTTGCTGTTACACTCGCATCAAACTTCTCCTTTTGCTGAAGTTGAAAAGCTTCGATCCTCTCCAAGGCCTCCTTGCGGTCCTCATCCATCTCCAAAAGCTGCATGATGCGAGCTTCAAGATCTTTCAACGGATCAGATTGTCGGGAAGTGCTCGTTCGAAAAGTTGGCATCTCCAGTTCCGGTGGCATGATTGGCTCAACTCCATAAACCATTTGACAAGGAGTGAAGCCGTTCGTTGATTTGAACATCGTGCGAAATGCGAAAAGTGCTGGGCTAAGCATCCGTGTCCAATCTCCTTGTCTTGTGGCCCCCAGCTTGGTTAGCACATCCACCAAGATCCCATTGCTACGTTCCACAACACCATTACTCTGCGGGTAGTATGGTGTACTTCGCCTGTGCTTGACTGACAGCTTCTTCAACAAGGCCTCCACCATTCCTCCGCAAAAATGAGAGCCACGATCAGTCACTATCTCCAGTGGACAACCATAGCGACAAACAATGTGCTTCATGATGAAATTTGCCGCTACCTCCTCCGTGCATGCATTAACTGCTGAAGCTTCAACCCAGCGTGAAACATACTCGGTGGCAACAATGATATAGCGCTTCCCTGCCGATGTAATAGGAAGCGGGCCAACGAAATCAACACCCCATTTCTCAAAAATTCCTGTGGGTAAAACCGGCTGCAAAGGTCCATGTTGAAGGATTCGCTTCCCATGTGCTTGACAAACGTGACAACTTGAAGCCCATGCCTTTGCATCCCCCCAAAGCCCAGGCCAATAGTAACCTGCAGTGAGAATTTTTCGAGCTGTTCCTGCTGCCGCAAAATGACCGCCGCAAATGCCGTCATGAAACATTTGCAAAAGCCGTGTTCGATCCCCTTCTTCAACTACCCTCTTCAAAACACCATCTTTCCAACGGAAGAACAACAGCCCCTCCAGAAATGTGTAGTTTGCAGCCAATTTTGCTATCCGCTTTCGCTCTGCAGCAGATACCCCTTCGAGAAATTCGCCTGTGGTCAAAAACGTCACAACTCCTGCAAGCTCTTCGTCCAGGCCCAATCTTTCCACCCTGCTGACTTCCTCCTCTCTAACTAGCTCTAGCATCTCAACCTTTGCTACTGAACTTCCCTGCTGAAGACCCTCCTTCGATCATCCGCCTCCAAACTACCACGCTCAACATGCTGTATCTGAAAGATCTCGAATTTGGCTATTAGCTCGAGGACGATCTCATGTAATCGAACCAGATTCGGCTTCAGAACTCGAAACAAACCTCGCACTTGCTCACAAACCAGCATTGAATCCCCAAATGCCACCAACTTCCTCACATTCGTCCTCAGCGCCATTTGCAAACCCAAAATCAAAGCTTGATATTCCGCTTCATTGTTTGAACTTGCCTCCATCAACAGCTGCGCTCGCTCCTCTGCAATCTCCCCCTGTCGTCGTAAGATAACTCCAGCTCCACCAAACCCCAATTTTGGGCTAAACGCGCCGTCGAATTCCAAAACAAAAATTTCGGGATCCTTAAGCAATGCTGCCAACTTTTGACGTTCAAACTCCTCAGACACCTCTCCATCCTCGTCCCAAACATTCCCGACCAGAACACGCGCCATCTGAGCCCTTCCTTTACTCTCACACTGAAAAACGTACTCAAACTCTGCCAACTCGGCCACCCACGCTGCACAACGACCCGACCACCGTGGTTTGCTCACCAAGGACTTCAACGCCGCATTGTCACTCAGAACTATAAACTGCCGATCCACTAAGAAATGACGATAGTACTGGCAACCATAAACCAAGGCCAGCACATCCCGTTCGAGTTCTAAATAATGTTCCTCTCCATCCTTCAGTTGCCTTCCTGCGTACTGAACTGGAAGCAAGCAACCCCCAGCCCCTTTCTGAAGAAGCACTGCAGCCACCGAATGCTGAGAGCTACTTGTGTTCAGCACGAATTCCTTTGACCAATCCGGGGTGATCAAGATCGGACCCGTTCCCAATGCTTTTTTCAAACGTTCAAACGCCATCTCACACTCATGTGTCCACTCCAATTCTGCTCGAGCTCGAAGCAACCTATTAAGTGGCCAAGCTATCTCTGCGTATCCCGGAATGAAGCGTCGGTAATAACTTGCCAACCCTAGAAAAGCTCGAACTTCTGTTTTCGTCGTTGGAACTGGCAAGGCCTTCAGTTTCTCCACCTTGTCCTGCTCTGGCTCAATTCCATCTTTTGAAACCACGTGACCAAGCAAAGTTCCCTTAGTGAGGCCGAACTTACACTTGGCTGCATTGAGGCTAGCGCCAGCCTCATCCAACCGTGCTAGGCAGCCCCGGAGATCCTCTGCATGTTGAAGTCGTCTCCCGTACACACAGAAATCATCCAGAAAGACCCTGACACTCTTACCCAAATATGGCTCGAAGATTATGTTCATCGCTCGTTGAAAGGTGGCAGGCGCATTCGTTAACCCGAAAGGCATAACACGGTAAGCGAAAGTTCCCCATGGAGTGGTGAACGTTGTCTTCAGCTGATCCTCCTCCCTGATTCGAACTTGGAAGTATCCAGAGAATCCATCACAGAAGCTGTACATCTCGTGACCTGCAACTTCCAGTAAAATCTCATCAATGAAAGGTAAGCATTGCTTATCCTTCTTCGTTCCCTTGTTCAGTTTGTCGAAATCCACGCAAAGCCTCCACAAACCGTTCTTCTTCTTGACCACCACAACTGGAGAGACCCACTCTGTGTTGTTCACCGGAAAGATGAAAGCAGCTGTCAACAGCTTCTCAAGCTCGCAGAACACTGCCTCACGCTTCTCAGGCGACAAACGATAAGGCCTCTGCACCTCCGGCTTCACTCCCTCCTTTAAATCAATCCGGTGCTCAACAATGGACATTTGCCGCAAATTTTGGTACGATGTGGCAAACAACTTCGGAAACAACTTCAGCACCCCCAAAAGCACCAACTTCTCACGCTCAGACAACTCAGAGCCTAGTGTCTCCCTTAGCTCAGCCTCCGGAACTCGCTCCTCCTCCCCACCTTCCACACGGCACAAACGAATTCCACATAATTCCCCTTTCTCTGTAGATTCCTCTTCAAAGATAGGCCCAAGCGAAATGCCTCCAAATTCTTCCTCCCCTAACTCAACTTCATCCAAAACGTCCTCCTCTTCCAAATCCTCCTCGCCCTCCACAACCACGTCCTCCTCAATACCTAATTGATCTTCAAAATTTCCCAAAACCGGAATCACCACCCTTTTGAAACGATCACCAAAAGACATTTTTCCAGTACTCCAGTCGTTCTTTGCCTGAACTTGTCGCAACCAAGGACGTCCCAGAATTAGAGGATAACCATCACGCTCCAAAGCTAAAACGTAGACCGTCACGACTGAGCGAACACCATGAACATTGATCCCCAAACCCCGCATCATACCAACTGGTTTAACTGGACGATCATCAGCTAGCCGAATCATTCTATGGCACTTCTCCAAGGTCAAAGACAACTGCCGTGCAATCTCATGGCTCATCACATTGATAGCAGCCCCACTATCCACCAAACAACCCGTCAGACGAAAACCACGTATCATGACATCAACCATAGGAGCTTGCTCGTCCACATCCGATGCCACATCAATTGCACGAACTGGTGGTTTCCTCGACAAAAGTCGTGTGCTAACCCCTGCCTGAACCTCTGCCCGAAGCTTGGGACACAGTGCTAATAGTTGAGGAATGGAAATATCTGCTTTGACCTTCTGTAGATCCGCAACAATGGAATATGGTTCAACACCTTGACCAATCGCCATATCCTTCAAACCAATCTGCCTCTTAGGAGCTCTTTGTACCTCACTACGCAAACGAGTGGAGCGTGGCCTTTCCTTCTCATGCGGTGCGTCTTCCATTACTTCCTCGACTGGACGAAAACGTTTCCGAGCAGCCAAAACTTCAGGAACTAAATCCAGTGAATTCACTGCAGCTGCTCCACCTCCAATGACTCCTCCATTACTCGAAGACCCACTAGGTCGAGGCTGTGGCCCTTTTGACTGTGGGCAATACGTGCTATAGTGCCCCTTTTGCCCACACGTATAGCACGTAATACCCGATAGATCTGTACGTGGAGCTCGTGGTGGTTGTGATTGTCCTGAGACTTGAACCAACTGCAAACTCAACTTAGTCATTGCTTCCACCAATTGATCCATCTTCTCCAAAGCCGGAGAGGGCACCGGTGATGAGACTATAGCAACTGGCTGAGGTTGCCCAGGAACTGGATGGGAAATCCGCACCTGAGCTTTACTCACTTCTCCGACATCCTTCAAAAACTCCTCCTCAGATAGCGCAACTCGCTCAGCCGCAACTAACGTGGTCGGCTTTGTCTTTTTCACAAGTGGCCGTAGCTCGCCCGCCAAACCACCAACGAACCTTAGCGTTGCAAACTTTTCATTGAAGGACACACTTGCTTGAGTCCCCGCAGTCACACCTGGGGCCTGTGGGTTCACCTTGTCCAACCGTGAAAGAAGTACATGAGCTCGCCGTGCAAAAGTCTTAACCGATTCACCATCCTTTTGCTGAAGCTTCTCCAATTCCTCAATAACTTGCTCATACGACTCAACAACTCCAAAATCACGAAGAAAGGAACTCACGAAGGACGCCCAATCCGACTTGTCAGGTGCCCCCAACTGATCAAACCACTCCCGAGTTGCAGCATCAAAGTACACATGAACATGAGAAATCAAGGAAGCCCCCATACCATGAGCGTGCGCAAAACGTTCATACTCTTCCAAAAAGACACGAGCATCACTACCAACAGAAAACACAGGATACGACATATGGCTGGTGGAGCTTCCACGCTCACCGCACCAAAATTGTTAGCGTGCAAACTCAAAAGGTTATCAAACTCGCTTAGAAACCAGCCAAAATTACAGAGAAACAGCTAGCCTTTATACTACTTGTGATCTCCATATCTGGCTCTCCTCCTGCGGCCTTACAAGGCTGTCGTGATCTTCAGATCCATATAAGCAACTGTAGCCTTAAAAGGTTGACCTAAACTCCTCCATTTTTTCTTGATCTGGCGTTCCATCTTCCTTAAAAGGTTGACCTAAACTCTCTCTATTTTTTCTTGATCTGGCGTTCCATCTTGCAAAACTTCTCGACAGTGACACTTAATAAGTTTCCCAGGAGAAGATATATATATAATATATATATAAGATTACACCATCTGCGTTCTATGTGTATGTGTGTATGTTTTCTCATGGGATGTAATAATAAATAAAGGACTTTGTTAATGATATAATTTCTGATGTACAAGCAAGTAAAAGTTTAGCATGACCTGGCCCTCTCAATGGAATCAGGTCCTCTTTTTCTTGGTCCACCTGATTTCTCCAGAGAAGATATAAACTTACGTAGGTGTCTTATGTACTCGGGATATAGCTCCAAGTTGCAATGCCCTCCACCTTTTAGCCACAGTGGCTCATACTTCTCCTTGCATAAGTCCCACAGTTGCTTCCCATGTGAACAATCCACCACCTCATCACTCGTACCCTACAAAAAATTAATATGGATGATAACACGTTTATTATACACAAACACACGCAGACACACACACAACCACACACATGCATTGTGAGACAACTTGCATAAACCCTAAACCCCAAACCTCGTAGACACACAGTTCATTTAATATGAATATATAATCACGTGGATGTAGGTTACTCCATATTAGTGATAATTAAATATATCACTAATATTAAATATGAACTATACGAAATAAAACATTAAGATGTACACTGAATATAATGGATATAATATACATACATGACCTTTCACCTAAAGTAGCACCTAAAAGCAATAGTTTGATGGCAATACTTCAACTATATCATATTTACATTTATACATAGTACACCAGCATGTAGCACGCACGTTATATCTCACGTAACACATACGTTCGTGTGTGTGTTGGTATGGATACATACATAATTATTGACTTAACACTAATAATGCATACCAAGCCCGACGTACACACATGCCTGTGCTAGTCAGAAGACTCCAATGTACAGTGGTTGGTATATTGTACACTTACAAATACCATATAAAAATCATATATATTAGTATAGTCAATGATATCGTCACACGTATCCTTATGTAACAGTTCGATTCGCATGATTCAATAATAATTTATACATTTACGTTATAATATCGAAGGATATTTGATCGTAATGTAATATACTAGATATATTATATATAACTATATAGCTGTTTTCCATGTGAGACCTCGTCAGTGGTAGCATTACGTAAACAAAACACAACTACAAAATATCTATTCAAGTTCCAGCCAGGTATGCACGCACTAAAGCAAAAAATAAATATATGTTGAACTTTACACATATAATCCTAGTTTAAAAATACATTGAATACTAATTAATGTATATAATAAAACTTACATGAATGACGAGAACGGGACAATTGACACGCCTGATCTTCTCAATGTTCTGTAAACAAGTTGCGATCAGAGTAATTAAATAATGTTCTATCCTAACATTATTATTATAAAACTTCAATTCAATTTGATGTTGAAACCACTATTTAAGCGTATGTATATGTGTAGTTTATTAAATATATAAAGAGTCCCAATCATACACCTATACACACATGCACATCGATATATATATATATAGACACGCACACACACACAGACCTTGTATATGTCGAACCAGTAAGTGCGCTTAACAGGGTACATGACCCGTAAGCCGGATAAGATAGGGCTGTGTAGGACGACACCTCGGACTTTAGGGAGTCTAGCGGCTAGATCAATCGTGGGACCACTCCCCTGACTGGCCGTACAGTACAACATCCTCCTGCCTTGCACCGTACTCACGCTCCAGGCATTGGTAGGCAGCCTCCACGTCTGCGTATGTGTTGGCTTCACTGGGCTGTTTACACGCAGAGAAATATGCATCTCCGTTAGATAGCATACCTATATCTCTATATAGGTTGCCATGTATACTCTATAAATGCAATTTTAGAGGCACAAAGATCGCATCTATATAGTATCCGCTGTAAGTATATGTCGCACACACATATATCATATACAAATACATACATATCTACGAACAGAAAGCCCATAATCACATGTATAGCGTATGCAAGCACGTGTGTGTGTGTGCCCATGTTTAGCTTTGGGAGAGAGGGAACACATCATATACAAGAAGTATGCACAAGTATACATATGCATGTGTAAGTACACATACACTTAATGTGTGTGTGTGAGAGAGAGAGAAAATATATATACACACCTTGCCACCGGATGCTCCGTATCCTGAGTAGTCATATCTGCAACAACAAATAAAACTTACACATCACATACATATATTATAACATTGGTGTACTATGTGCAGATCCAATATCATATCCACACACAACACGCACACGCACACACACACAAATAAACATACCCCATGACATTCATCCTGAGATGCAGGCTAATCTCCACAAGTAACTCGTACATCTGACCCAAATCCGCAGCATTCCCATGAGAATACAGCAACGTGAGCCGGGCATTTGGGTTATGCACATACAGACCCACAATGTCCTGTCCTCTCTTGGTCTTCATCCTCACAACATCTACATGGTCCCTGTTGAGAACATCAGACAGCACCAGCTTCCCTGTAACGTCATCTCTGACAATCCTGTACGAGGGCGGATTGGGAGGGAAGAATGCGAACCTAGCCGCTACTGTAGACGTCACTGCTCCCATTTCATCAAGAAAAAATCCCACGATTACCAAGAAAATCCGCGAGATTTGTTTCAAATCACTGTAGATGGTGAGGAAATCACAGATTGTCACTATGCTACTCACACATTGTGGTTCTTCTCTCCTCAGATTATTCTGCCTCGATTTCTGTAAATTAAAGCTTGTTCTTTGGAAAATTCTACAGATTATCTACGATAAATCCGAAGATTAATATGTAATTAATCCCAGATTAAGACACTCCACCAAGATCTGGGATTGATTGCAGGAAAAGACAATTAGGGTTCTTCCCGCAATGCAAATGTCAAGAATATGCTGTGTAATAATAAAAGGTAAAATCTCTTTCTTTTACCTGACAAGACCATATCTGGACAGGATTTGAACGCTGTTCCTGAATTGAATTTAAATTAGGTTTCCTTAATATTAAGACTCACTTTCCACTGGCCGATGGTTAATTGTTTCAACCAATTAAAATTAAAATAAAAATATTTATTTACCATGGGTTTAGTTTTTTTCATATTTTACATGGCACCTATGTGGTACCTATGTGACGGCACCTACATAGCTTTTTCGGTGGTAGTCAAATAATTGGATAATTTTACTCAATTGTATAGTTATTGAGTATAATTAAATGACGTATATCAAGATTAATGAAATTAAATTTTGCTTTTTCTAGTTTTAAAAAATCAATAAAAAATAGATAAATTAAAACTTTAAAATTAAAATTCAATAAGATATCACTCATTTACATGTAAAAATATATATATATATATATACACACACACACATACATACAGACATACACATTATTTGATATACTTATTTTACAGAAAGAATATAAGTTATTGTAGATAATATACAGATCTCTAAAGAGTCTTTTTTTATATGACATATATAAAGATTTATTTATAAATATAATTAATAATAATTAAATAAATAATTCTTATGTATAAATAAGCATACATCATGAGTATATAATTATATATATATGTACTATATTTATACATATAATGTAATAACTGAAAAATCTCTCCTTTTCTCTCAACACACTCACATGTTTGTGTATAATATATATATATATATATAATAAGAGAGACACTAGTAAATTATAATTAATGATTTTATATAAAAAAATAATAATGAAAAATTAGAGATTTAATATATTTTTTTAATTAAAATTACTGAGTAGGTGCACATTTATTACATATGTATGTATAATATATATACATAAAAACCCTCTTTATAATAATTAATTAAATGAAATTTATGTATTGCTGATTTATTTTTTAATTTAATTAACCACTTTAATGAAAAAGTACAGTGATAATAAAATTAATGATGTAACATTATTTTAATTTATCACTGACTAAATAACCATTCGTTAGTGAAAAGTGAGTCTAATTTTAAGTAAATATCTAAATAAAAATACTTAATTTTACCATATTACATGTATAATTTTATTATAATTTCTTTTATGAATTCTTACATTTTTTTTTTCATCATTTCTCTTCCTTTAATTAAGCTGGAACATATAAACATTTTAATACACATTTAAAATACATAATTTAAATACACTTAAATTATATAATGTTTAATTACAGTTTTAACTAGCCTCATAAGAGTTTCTTTGGGACTCAAGCTTATCTATATAAGCAGCCTTAGAGCTTCATGTGAGAGCTTTGTGTTACACACGACAATGGGATGAGCAGACATGTAGTTACTCACAATGGCATCATGTCATATCTTCTGTCATTAACTCTTAATGATGGCACTAATGATGGTGTTAATGATGATGACCTTGACGATGGGGTACTTGATCGAGGGGAGTATGTTAATCTTCCACTGGATGATTTATGGGTGATGAGTTTCGACTTATGTTTAAGTCCCCCCCAGCATTCTCAGCACCTATATATATATATAGATATATAAAATCATAAACACACACGCACGCACGCACTTACCTGTGACATACGAGGCCTTAAATGAGCATCTCTTTGTATACATAGAGAGGCTGCATATAGCATACAAAACACCTCATATTGGTTAATCTCTCCTGCAATCTTAGGGTCCATAAGTTCCTGATGAGCTTGTTCTTCAAGTAATGGTCGTGCCTGCAGTGTTATGGGTTTAGGGTTCTAGAGGATACGTATGTGTATACACGTATATGTATGTATGTGTATGTATATACCCATTCTGTAGACATTGTTGTCCCCTAGGCCGTGAAATATCAATGGCTTTACGTCCAGTGAAAAGCTCCAATAATACAACGCCAAAGGAGTATACATCTGCTTTCTCTGTTATCTGGCCAGTTTGAGCATATTCTGGTGCCAAAATACCTGAATTACAATGTAATGTATATGTGTTATATACTTATAATATATTTAATAAATTGGTAATTAAAAACTAATATACCCAAATGTGCCAATGACCCGAGTTTCAACACCAAGGTCTCCATCTGGTTGCCATCTCGCTAGTCCAAAATCACCAACCTGTAGTATAATATATTAATATATTAATATGTGTGTGTGTGTGTGTGTGTGTGTGTGTGTGTGTGTAACTACCATAGGCTCAAAATCAGTGTTAATAATATATTGTTTGGCCTCATGTCCCTGTGTCAATGCATCCAACACGGCATTCTTCATGTAAATAACGCAAACCTCTCGCAGCTCCACAGCGATCTTTTGCCTTGATGACCATTTTAACACAGGTTTCTTCCCACCTACATATATATGAATTTGTAAAATATAAACACACACACACACACACACACACACATATATATATATATATATATATATATAATTGATTAATTAAATAATTAGATAGGTACATACTTACCAGAAATGTGATTATCAAGTGAGCCATTACATATATATTCGTATACAAGTAGCCTACGGTTCCTTTCTATACAGTACCCGATGAGCATAACAACATTTCTATGTTGTGCGCAACTCAGAACCTCAACTTCAGAGCAAAACTCCATATCACCTGCTTTGTAACATTATTAAGAATATACTAATTAATGTTAATTAACAAAAAAAGTAAATAAATAATTAGTAATAAGTAAAATTAAAGATTACCTTGTGAGCTTGCCAGTTTATACTGTTTTACTGCTACAGGTATTCCATCTCCGAGTACACCTCTATGTACAGAGCCATATCCACCTACAAAACATGTATATAATACGTCTGTGTGCATCCGTGCGTGCGCGTGTTATAAATTAATGTACAAGAATACACATACATACCGTATACATTTACATGTATACAATTAGTATATACGTACACAATGTTATTAAAAACCCACCACACTTACACACAAACTTTTACGTTTTGAAATATATTCTTATTTAAATAATATATTAAAATTTCATATGTACACATACACATACACATATATGCGTGTGTGTGTAGATGTTTACCTTCAGCAAGGAAGTTTGCCTTACAGAAGCCACCAGTGGCAAACTCAAGTTCAGAAAAACTAAAGCGACGTGGGGGCCTTCCAAACACTGGAGAAGCGTGTTGGCAAATGGAACACAGCGGTGGAGATCCAGCCGTTGGTCTTTTCGACGATAGAGATACCGCCTTCCGTACACTCGAAGTTCTTTCCAGGCTCGATTCCTGTATCGCGTGTAGATTCTTCGGCCTATTACTGTTCTTTGTTTCTACATGACAGCATTACAAATTATATGTGTGTGTGTGTTGTGTGTGTTAGATTACCGTATCCCGTGTGTTCATCTTTGATACTTCTCACGTAATCCTCCACATTAGACTTCGTTTGTGTAATAATCCGTTCATCTGCAAATAAACATATATACATGCATCTCTCTCTCTCTCTCTCACACATACACACACATGCGCACACGCACACGCACATGCACACACACACATCTTACCAAGGCAGGATTTGGTGGCGCAGTTTACAAATTTGCTAGTTGGTATGTTCGAATCTTGTTCGGAGCTACATGAGGAAGAGCTGCTCCCATGCTCCGTTACAGTGAATGGCGTGCCAGCATCTGGGCTGCTCAATTGCTCCTCATTCTCATTCGCTGGCTGTTTAATGTACATATACCATATGTATTAGCGCATGATATAGATATATATATATATATATATATATAGAGAGAGAGAGAGAGAGAGAGAGAGAGAGAGAGCTTAACAAGTGCAACACACACGCACACACCTCAAAGTTGTCGGAAAAGAGGACACGTTTCTTGCTCGGTAGGCCCAGCAAGCATGGTTCTTGTGTATTTCGGTTGTTTACATGTTGCTTCTTTAGATTTAAACATAGGATTCTGAAACCTGATTGGCTCACCAATACCACGTTGGATGAACAACTCTGCATACAGCATTTCCCCTCCTTTTGAAGATTTCTACAACAAATAAATAACTTAAATATCAATTAAATTATAATAATTAACACTAATAAAAAGTCAAACCTCTCTTAATAAAACCATGTAATTTTTTCATATATATGTGAAACTATTTTATAAAATGTGAAACTCTTTTCTCATATATATGAAACTCACCTGTCGATGACGACCCAAGAAGCCCCCAGTTTACTCGCTTCGGCAGCAACAATCCCTTTAGTTTTCTCAATCACCTTCACTCTAAAATTCACCTACACATTCACACAGTTTCATCTCTCTCTCTCTCTCTCTCTCTCTCTCACACACACACACACACACACACCTTTGCTAACATTGCAGAGACTTCTCACTATGGAATCACATGAATCCCGTATCCTATGCTCGTTGGGAGGACGACCCACCATTTCTTCACCCCGACAATGCCAAGATCTGCTGGTGCATTCCAAGTTAATCACCTGTTGCTCCCGAATGCGCTTGGAAATCCCAAGAACAGTAAGCACATCTCCCTCCTGAACCACATTCCGCACTGCCCACCTCAATGCGTGGTCTGCAATTGAATCTGCCCTGCTTGCATCGACTGCAACAAGTATAGAGGATTCAATCGATTGTTCTGGGGTACATTCTTCGTTATTCCAGTAGATTTCTCCTTGTGAACATCTATTGCTACACAGATCCCTCCTGAGCATCCCGAGAAGATTGAATTCACTGTCTCTCTCACTCTCATACTCATGTTAAACGAGATTTCTTAACAAGCACACTGATAGAAATGTACTGTAAAAAGAGATGCATCTGCCATGCTTTCGTTTGTATGGATTTGACACTGTTGATAAACTTGCTTGATTTGATTAAAGAATCTGTGCAGAAAACGACTAACAATCAATCATTCTCAAGTACTAAGAACAGTGTATTGATTTGATTTTCCCCTTTACAGGACTCGAAACCGAGATCTAAAAATTTTCAAAACATTTAACACGAATGAACGTCGTTTCTACACACGTTAGAATTTAATTATTTAGTTTTCCAATGTTTAATTTATTTAATCTTTTTTCCCACACATTCTCTCTTAAATATCCGTGCCACAATACAGTCCATGCTCAGCTTTATATATGCATGCATACACTCTACGTGAATATGTGTCAGTAACTAAATACCGTAGAATTTTCAATATAACTAAATAGTTTATTTATTAAATTATGTATATACAAAAGCTGTCAATCAATTATGCAAGTATCGATATTTCTACAGACTGCATTCTATGTACGCACGTAATATATTTTTAATTCATATTATATTAATTAATTATTCAGAAAATATAATGTTTATGTTATAACGTGACAAGTAGTGATAGCAGTTAGAATATGAAAGGTGACACCATTACTTCTGGTCACAAGATGAACAGTGTATAATATTTAAATGAATATATTTAATAAATAATGTTAAAAAGCTGTTGTTTTATATGTTTTCCCAGATTTTATGGAACTATAGCCACGTGCATCTTGTCCACATAGGTACATATTCCTCTTGGAATATTCCATCCCTTGTACAGTTGCGTAAACTCCACCTCAACAAACTAAAACAATATATTAAATAATATTGTATTAATATAATAATAAAATATTAATATAAATATAAATCTTTTTCAATATCTAACACCGGTGGTATTCAATCGAATCCATTTCACACGTGAACTGATATTCTCTTTCCGCATTGCTCACCTAATTTGATTCGCATGTCTCTTGAGCTTCCAATTTTGACTAAGATTATAATTGAATAATATTAATGTTATGTAAATTAAATTTGAATTTGATTGCTCATGTTGTACGCATGAACCATTTCACATGTATGCTGTGTCAGTCGATGACTTGCGTTGTTAAACTCCTATTTATTTAATTAGATTATTTAATTTATAACATGACGTGGTTAAAATTTAATGTAGCTTTCCATGTGTGAGATTTAATTTGACTGTGCTGGCGTCTAACACTAGGACTTTGACTATTCAAAATAATTTAAAGATAAATTTATAATAAAAAATTATATAAAACTTTTATCAAAAAGGATTTTATAAATTACATACATTGGGAAATATGCACTATCACTGTGTTCCTATAAATACAGAGTACGTGTCACGTATCTCCATATCCTACGTATAAGTGAAGTATGTACGTATATCCATATACAAGCGCATATACACCCTGCCGATACATCTCCAAATGTTGCAGTCTCAGTTTACCATTCATCTTAAATCAAATCTTTTAATTCTAAGTTGAAAGGTGCATTTTTTTCCTTGCATATATAACCCCATATACAAATGCATTATGTGCTTGCGTTTGTGTGTGTGTGTGTGGCATTTATAAGAACATCCTGGTATTCTTCCACAATAGTGCAGTGCGAATGTCATGAGATTATCACTAGCTTGAGCATTACTTACTGTAGCGTGTGTACCATATGTGTGTGCAGAGAGAGAAAAGGTCTTACTCATACGACAACATGTTCACACACACACATCACACAAACCAGTCAAAGTACTGCATGAAGAGATCCAGAGAAAGATGTGCACAGCTTTGAATCTATGCAAACACCTCTCGCTCATATAAACTATATATTTTTGAGATACTTTACTGTGAGAAAAATGAAGCGCTCTTTATTATATACAGAATTACATGTATACATGTATGGCAAAGTAATTCATCAACAGCAATGTTAATACATTATAATTTTAATATTATATATTACGTATTATTAAGTAAATACCCTTGTTCACTACCCTGTTGGAAATATAACCGGTAATACGGTGTTGATGTTTGATGTCGGATAGGATCGTCTCTCTAAGAAAGTGACTTACTTCAATATCATTTCCACCGGACATTGTCAATATGTTTTCGTAAATAAACTTGGCAATTGACTTCCGTAATGCCTTAGATTGCGCACTTTGTTTAATAATCTATTGCAGTATATAACGGACGAGACTTCAGGGGTGACCGGCCCCACAAATCCAAACCCTAAGTTGCTATGTTCGAAAAGAGACGTGTACAATTGTCAAAGTCATTTTTTTTAGGTTCACAAGCTTTTGAATTTAGTTTCTCTTTGTTCATGCAAGGTGCCGAGGAATGCATTAGAGATGGTACTTTATCAAACTTTCCAATTAGCTGCATCTACCATGCATGTGTCTTCTTCTTTAACAGTTATTGGTAATATCATTTAGTTAATAAACTTATTCAAACTTATAAACATAACATGATCATACCATATCAAGATCACTTTGCTACAACTTCAACATACACAATAGATTATTTCATGTTAATGGTGTTTGTTCCTACTTGGGTTTATTCATTAAATGACTCCTCACTTGTTAATGACCCTGAGCCATCAGTTCTTCTCCCTTGGTTGTGGCACTTCTCTTATTGCCTCACTACACTGTAGCATGTGTCCCAATCAGGGACCTAACCTAAGCCAAAGGTTGCCACTTTAATGGTGCCTGCTCACCAGCCTCCTCTTAATTCTACATCATCGTTAGGACTCCTCCCACTAGCTCTGGGCATCGAGGTGCCTTGGATATACCATTTTCAAAACAAATGTGGTGGCAGCAACTGTTACTTTCTATAGGTGCTACCCACCTCTCTTCCCACTTTGTTTATAAACCTTCAACTAACAAGCGTCTCCTTCCAGCATCTTGGTGCCGGCTCATTCATATCATTGTGGCCTGTGCTGAAGATTAGGTCAGGCATCTGATTATTTTTCTGTGTTGGAGGTGGAGAGGAGTGTGATATTTAAGTATTTTCTTTGCTATCTATCCGGGGCACTTGGAAAAAATCATCTCCAAGAACCTGGGCTGGGTGTGGCGGTTGCAATGTTGTGGTGGACGCACTGACAAAAGCAAGAGCGCCGTCTTGCCCTTGGGTTCCTGCAGCCCAAGCGATCTTCAGGCATCTCGGTCACTCCAGCGGACGCCGCTTCCGGTTACGCGGCCACGCTCTTCCTGTCCAGCTTGAACCTCCCCAGTCCCCACGCTCGTCACCGGGCGTATATGCACGCGAGGTAAGTCTCTTTCACGGTCATGCCAGTGGGGCAGAGGGGGCTGTGAGCTGTTTGAGTGTTGGAGGAGTGCCACCTTGGAGTGGAAGAAGACGGTGCTAGCTGACCTGGCCAGGGTCACCCTCCAGATCTACCGCCATCCGTTCTCCACCATGGGTTTCATGGCGCTCTCGTCCGACGGCCGTCCGTGCGTGGGGCGGCCGGAGCTCTGTGTACGCGGCCATGCAGCGTTGAGCATCTCAGCCCCGGACCTTACTTGTCGTGGAAGGAATACGCAAGGAACCAGATTGAAGGTTTCAAGCTGCTTGACAGTAACCAAGCAATGGAGAGGAACCTCGGACTGGTAATTGGATAAGTTTTGAAGAAAGTAGCAACAAGTTTTACCTCTCCCATCCGGAGTTTACAAGTTCTGGTGGATCCTCGTTCTGCACATGTGGAGAGCATTCTGGACTGGGATGGTGCAACAGGGGTCTCGGCGAAAAGGAGGCTCCGGCTCAGGAGGCTTCATATTATTCTAGTATATTCGCGGATATTCTAGGGTTTTCTAGCATATTCTAGCATATTCTCAAGAATATTCTAGAATATATAAGTTTTTTTAATATGCCGACTGGTTTAATATACGCCGACTGGCTTAATATATGCCCACTGGCTTAATAAGACATTATCCTAACCCTAAACCATTTATCCTTGTAGCACCGGTGGTCATGAACTCTGTTGCAATTCACCAGCAAACGGTGGACCTCCATGTCACTGAGCGATCGCCTTTTGTAGAAAATATGTGACTTCCGGTTCAAGCCAAGCACACGGCTATAGACGAAGTACATGTGTACACATGGGCTCCAACTTTTGCTCTTCTGAAATGTAGAACAACTGCATGAAGGATAAGTATTAATAGTCACCTTTGCAGAGTCATTTCCTGCCGAACACAATGAAAGCCTCCTTCCGTCCTCTAGCTGTCACTTCAACATTCGCACACAACCTAAAAACGTCTTGGCCTTGCGGAAATTCTTCTCTTGTTCCTTAGACATTTTTGTTGGAGTCCGAACCATACGTCCTTCGAAAGGTGGAATTGTGTAGATCCAGCTCCACGTGGTGGCGATGGTGTTTTGTCCTTCTGACCCTCATCTACTCTTCCTGCCATCCCCTGTAAACCTTCCAGAACAAAGCCTGCATCCTGTAGTTCTCTGACCTCCTCACTTGTCAGCTTCGTTTCCTTGAGCACAGGCCAAACCGTTGGTGGTGTTGGAATACGTGACCGAAGAATTTTGCCGTTTGGCCGCGTGAAACACCCTGAATCTTTTGGGCAGAACCACATCATCTGTTGTACATACTCCTCATTCCCCAAGGCATCAATGTACATTCGTTTTCCATAGAATCCTGGTGCTGGCACTCTGCTTGGATAACCGATTGGTTTTCCACACAGAGCAGTTCCTTCCTGATTCATCCCCAAACACTTAACCTTACTGGATGCTCCGATTCGTCTGATGGCCCACTCTGTTTGAGCAATCTCTCTCTCCGAAACCTCTTCGAACCTTAACCTCTTTCTCCTGTTGTTTTGGACCACCCGCTCTGTGTACTCTACATCATGTCTGTGTGAACGTCGAGCATCAGACTGTTCTGTTCCTGTGACTGTTCTCCTAACAGTTTGCACTCGAACGTTAGTGGTACACGTGAACTCCGGGCTGGTCAAGTGTTCCTCGCCTTCCACCAGATTAATAATTGTTGATGGAGATACACTTTTCCCCTCAGAGAGTTTGCGTTGCACTCGTTTCAACAGAGTTTCCTTCGAAGGCCCTGACCCTGTATACCTCCCTTCTATTGCCGCTTTCACCTTCGCACTCTGCATAACTGCATCGGTGAGGTCTAACATTGTCGCCTCCAGCAGTGGTACTCTTTTGGCCAATCTTGCTCTTCTTGCTCTGCGTGAATCACTTCAAGCATTGTTTGTAGTTGGAACGCTCGCGAGTCCTTCTTCTGTCATGTCTCCCAGTTCCGCCATGGAGATGTGGTCCTCATGCCTGATCCACCAAGACAGCCATGTCTTCAAAGCTCGAATGTTTGACGCTCGTCCTTCCCAAAAAGACTCGAGAATTGCCAGTTGTTCTT
Source organism: Selaginella tamariscina (assembly GCA_003024785.1). NCBI lineage: Eukaryota > Viridiplantae > Streptophyta > Lycopodiopsida > Selaginellales > Selaginellaceae > Selaginella > Selaginella tamariscina. The sequence continues at coordinate 229,338 of PUQB01000278.1, forward strand.
TCTTAGATTGTTCATTCAGTGCTGCAGGCCAGGCACGAGCAAGCTTCATGTGTTCTTCGCGATGTTCTTCTGCGATCCATTTCTTTGTCACCTGACGCACGGATTGCATAAAGTGAAACAGACAGCTTCTTTCCCTCCCTTTCATCTTTGCTCCGTTGTTGAATACTTGGCGCAAGGCTATCCATATCGCTCCAGCCTCATCCGACATGAAACCAGCAAAGTTGACATTCTCCAAACCCTGCTTCTTACAAACCTCTAGCATTGTGTTCAAGAACTTCAGCACTGCAACATTATCTTCGCGGCACATATCTGCGTAAGCTATAGTCACCATGGATCTGACACTGCAAGAGAGCGTTAGATAACGAAGATTAGAAAGTGTTATGAAGAGTTTTACAACTTACAATGGGTCATAAAGGTGTATTCCAATTGTCGCCCAGTCTGGTATGCGGTGCGTGTGGTCCAGAACAACCCATTGATCATGAAGGTCTCCTCCACTTTGACACCTTCTGATGTACTCAACTCCTGAACCCGGTCCCTCAACTGTCATTTTGAAGATCAGAGGCTGCTCCTCAGCACCATGCAGTTCCATCCCTGGAACATGTATGACGTGAATGAAAGGTATTGGCACTTTGTCTTCAGCTCCAGAAGACCCTCGTAACCCTCTCTAAAGTGTGTCTCCTTCTGTCTTGATTGTGTAATCCAGTCCCGAGTCCTAAAGAAAAGGTCACGTCAGTGTGTAGAGATCTAAAAAAAATACCTTCGATGGTTTGTTAGAGGTTCAAGTTTTGAGAGTAAACCAGTGTACGAGACTTCTCCTTCTTCCTTGAAAAGTTCTTCAAAGATGAGCTCACGCCGGCTTGAAACTCAATCACTCGTTGATTGGTTCGCGGACTGCTCTTTACCACGTTGCTGACACTAGATCTGGCTCGCTGAACGTTTGAAGCTGACACTGAGGGGCTGACTGGATGCTGATGAACACCTCTGTGAATGAACAACCTTGTAAAAGAAATGTCGTCTGGCAGAATGTAGTACACATAAGCCGGACAAGTGTGCACCAGCAATGGCTCCTCTCCACAATGCTTACATTTATGCCTATTACTTTGCCTGTCTCAGTTGTCTTTGCCTTCTCCACAGCACCCTTGAAGTGACATTCATTTGCTTTCTTCTCAAAAGCCAAGTAGGGGCAGTAGGATTGATGCATTGAGATGTCCGACACATGAACTTCGACTGACTCGCGCCGGAACATGCCAGTGTGTTGTGCTCGGGTGTGTCCAATGGTAGCAGCCATCCTTGCGATTCATCCCCGAGTACTTCTCTGTGCTTTCTGTCTTAGGGGGAAGTTCGAAAATGACATTTCCATTGTATATCTGCGGTAGTTCAGAGACTCGTTTAACTTCAGACGAACCAATGAGATCCTTCCCTATCCTACATTTGTCTGCTCTTAGAAGACACACCAGCATGGATTCCTCACGCTCCTCTGTCCGCAACCTGAACAACGGGCCCTTTGCCGGGCACAATGTGTAAAAGACAAACTGGTTTGATGCATTGCCTTCTGGTAACAACTCCACATCTTCTCCAGAACTCGCAGAAACTGACATTTCCATCTTCATCGACTGGGAAATCTTTGTCAATGCCTTCATAGGTAACTCTGGCCATGACAACACAAGGAGAAAGCTCGGTGGTTTAGGAAAGCAAAGCAAAAGATTAAACACACTTTCTCTTACCAAAAAAAAATTACAATCGTTAACAATAAACGTGAATACACGTTTGTATATAATTAATTCTATGCTGCCCAGTTCACAGTGTTCTTAATGATGTCCTCTCTAGTATCACCGATTTAATTTAATTTCTACCTTTTATGATTTGAAATATCTTCACATTTACCAATTATTCACATATTTTTAAAATAAACCCTAAATATTAATGTCACATTTATTCCGTAGGGTTCACTGTTTTCATTGCGGCTAGGGTTTTTTGGTAGATAGGGTTTACTGTTTTCCATTGCGGCTAGGGTTCTTTCAATCTCAGATCTGTTTCCACTGCGGTAGATCCAGAGGGTTTCTTTAATCTCAGATCTCAGAGTTACTGTTTCCACTGCGCGCCATCCATTTCGACTCGATTCGTGCAGCGCCCAAGTATAACAATGGGAATTTCTGTGCCGATTTAGATTCTCGGCACCATCCTGCTCAGCCGGGCCACAAGGTATGTGTAATTTCTGTATTTTATGATTTGCTGCTCAAAGTTTTCTTTTCCAGAGATATTAAGGGTCTTCTTATTTGTGCCGACTGAGAGTGACGGCACCATCCTGGTTCAGTCGGCAAAAAACAAGGTATTTTTCGATTTGTTTTTTTTTGCTTTCTGGCTCAAGTATTCGTATCACAAGGTTTTTTTTCAGAGTTAATGGGTCTTCCCATTTGTGCCGACTGAGAGTGACGGCACCATCCTAGTTCAGTCGGCAGCCACAAGGTATGTTCGATATATTTATTTTTGCTTTCTTGGATCATGTATCCGTATAACAATGTTTTTTTTCAGAGTATATAGTGTCTTCCCATCTGTGCCGACTGAGAGTGACGGCACCATCCTTCTTCAGTCGGCAGCCACAAGTATTTTGAATTAGTTTTTTTTTTCTTTGCGTCTCAAAGTATTTCTTTAAAACAGTTAATGGGTCTTCCCATTTGTGCCGTCTGAGAGGGACGGCACATCCTATTCAGTCGGCACCATTATCTCTTCAGTGCCGTCTGACAGAGTCGGCACAAACTATCTCAGTCGGCAGGTTTTTTCTTCTACATCTCTCTGCCGACTGAGAGGGTCGGCAGCATCTAGCTTGAGTCGGCAGCCACAAGGTTAGTCATCTTTGTTTGTTTTTTTATTTTGCTCCTCATCAATTGACTTGTGTGTTTACTTTCCAGAGTTTAAAAATGGTGAGAGCTTCAAAACGTCTACTAGAGACTGCGCCTGATGAAGAGCCACGGGAAGAGAAGAGGATATCGAAGCAGAAGCGAGGCAAGAGAGGAGAACCATCTAATGTAGCAAAGGAGGATCCTCCAGTGACTCAGTCTGGAGTAGTAGCAGTTGAGCAAGAACAGCCTCCACCAACAATCACAGATTTCCCGGAGAGCTCGTCGCAGTTGCCTCCTTCATCCGCTGAGGTTGCAGTCCTGAACGAGCAAGTGCAGATGACAGAGGCAGCTGAAGCTAGCGAGGACGACTTGGAGGAGGCAGTCAGCAAAAAGAGAGGCCGCGGGAAAGCTGATTCAAAAGGCAAGAAGGCGAAGAGCGATAAGGAGCCGAAGGAGTTATACAGCATACCGGCGAGCCTGCATTTGGAGAGCTCAGCAAACCTGCTCGACAAAATTACTATCAAGGGACTTGGTGATCCTCCTGATGTGCCCATCTGCAGAATACATTCCAACGAGGTGGTTCGACGAGTGAACCCAGGGGACTTGGACAGGCTGGTGTCATCGTTGAAGAAGGCTGGTTATCTACGCAACACGGCCTTGTTCATTCTGTCCATCGGAGATCGACTCACTGCTGAGGAGCTATCGGAGCTGTCGAAGGACACGATTCAGTACGAGCAGCACCGGTCTTTCGAGCAAGCTCTTACTCAGCCGGAGTACAAACAGTGGGCTTCAAGGCTCTCAAACAGGAAGTTTAGCTGCTGGGACGGGAACCATAGGCTACAGGCTTTGCAGAAGCTGTACCGAGAGGATGCAGAGGACAACCAGCGATGGGCTATTCGCGTTCGATCGAGTTTCATCTCCACGGAGAACCTCGACATTCTTCAACTGGTTTCGATGTTCCAATCGATTAACATGTGAGTATTTTCTTTTCTTTTTGTTAAGAGTTTAGACTTACAGTTTCGTTGAACAGATCTTCAGCAACATCTGTGGAAACAACGCTACCACATATTCTCCTCGCTGTAAAGGCGGTCTGCACTAGTACAGAAGGAACTCAGAAAATCCTCGAGTCACTCACGGAGGTTGATCGTCTTGAGGTGCGGAAGTGGAAGGAGAGTTCATCAGGAAAGACGGCTTGGCATCCTCTTCCGAACCTGATCTGCGCAAAGATCCTTTTCAAGGTAACCTCCGATTTAATTTATAGGAAAGAAATTTTTAACTTGTTCTATGTGCAGAACGAGATCGACGATGATCTCGACAGAGCAGTCACCAGTGCTAAGGGCAATCCACAGGTTGAGGTGAACCTGAAGCAGCTAGTACAAGAAGCATGACAAGCGTATGCACAAGTTCCTCTCCATCATAGACCCAGACTTGGGGGAGGAGTGGTTCCAGAAGGTGACAAACATCTCTCATAAGCAGTGTCGCATGGGCATTGAGAAGCTGTATGCGATGTCAAGGGCGAAGATTCCAAACATGCTGCGACTCCGATACCTAACAAGCTCACCCGTCTCGAATCCAAGGCAGAACAACAGACACTTGGGCTACCGGGCATGCAGGACAAAGAGTGGATCAAGTGGTTCACCTTGGACTTATATTGGAAGGCTGTGCGCGAGGAAGCCATTCAGATCCTTAAGGGGTTGCGAGAGGATGGTGAAGAAGTTGGAACGGATGTCGACTTCATGAGCTGGTTTGACGAGATGAGAATTCGGAGCAAGTGCCTGGTCTTTCAGCCCTTCCATGACTGCATACGGTTCACTTATTCGATGGAGCCGAATGAGTTTCTGGAGCGTGAGGAATCTGCGCGTCGGATGATATGGAGGTAAGCTTTCAATCCAGCATTGCTACTGTCTGACTTTGTGTTGCAGGTTCATACTGGCGAAGCAAATGACACCGTCCCATACGATGAAGCTGTGGACAGATCATACAAGCGAGCCTCACATGTGGTCGAAGAGCAGAGGAGCTCTAACACCGTTCGAACGGGAGCATGTTCCATTCTGGCTCGACTGTCCGTCGCAACAGCCACCAGCTTGGGAGAGCACACTATTCGACATGCACGCCAATGATCTACCAGCGATTGTTTGGGAGCCAGAAGAAGTAGAGGCTATCAAGAAGAGCAAGATGAAGAAGACGGTGCGGAAGACAACTACACCTGCAAAGGGATCGGGAGCGGGACCAAGCTCTTCTACAGCACCTCCGCAGCATTCGACTTTACAATCAATGAGGTACAGCCACTTGTAGCTAGTTTGGACATCAAGGACGACCTGATGACCTTCATCCCGACCCTGGCTGCATCCCGTGGATCCTACGACCTAGCTGTGTGCGACATGGAGGAGATGAGCAGGTCTTTCTTCGAGCCAGGTGCTTCCCAGACAGAGGTGTACACCAAGCTCCGAACAGGTTGACAGACTACATACGGTTGAGTCACAAACGTTGTTCCAGGAAGTGGTAGGTGAATACGGCTTCAACCTCATCATCCTCGACTTGCCCAATGAGCTTGTATATGGAGGTGCTAGCATCAACAAGGACATTGTGCAGCTAGATCCGGTGAAGTTTGAGGAGGCCTTGCAGTTCAGTGGAATGCACTTGGCAGCGAGTGGTTTCATGGTCGTCTTCGCGAGTTCTCCTTCTGTTTCGGCGGTGATTCAGGCGGCTGCAGTAATCAACTTGGAGGTTGCAGGGACTTACAGCGTCTACCGTGCACGAGGCTGGGGATACCGTGACAAAATTAAGGTAAGCTAGCTATTCAAGTTCAAGTTTAACTTGGTCTATGTGGCAGGATAACTTGTTAGTTCTCTTGGTGCTGCAAAGCTCTGAGAAGAAGTCGAAGAGGCCAAACCCTCTGGCGTTGACGAACACGATCCTCGTCGACACTGCCGACCGTTATCAGGAGGCTTGGTAAGGAAGCTTTGCTATGTTTATCCTAATGGAAGATTGTGCAGGATTATGATTCAACCGAAGAGTGTTCGACTCATGCAGCTTTTGATCGAGCGTCTCAGTAGACCTGGCGACCTAGTCTGGGATATTGGTTCCGGAACCGGGTCATCATTGTTAGCTGCCGTCGAGCTCGGAAGGAATATTATAGGAACCGAGAAGAGTTTCGAACTCTCTAGGTTGGCAACAAACAAGCTTGCAGAGAACATTAGACCAGAAGAGTTACCTACTCAAACACCTCCACGTCCAAGCGTAACTGGTGGTTCGAGAACTGCAGCTTTACTTAAGATGAAGAAGAAACTTTAGCTAATGTATATTGAGTAATAAATTAAGCTAATATAAAAAAAATTAAAAAGAAATACAACAGTTTTAATAGAATTCTTTTTTGCCGACTGAGGCCAATACTGCCGACCAGAAAGAATATTCCAAAATATTCTAGAATATTCTTGAATATTCGAGCCCAGGCCTCCTGGGCCCCAAGCCTCCAAAATGGCGACACTCGTGCAACAGTGGGACAGTTCAAAGCCTTGTGGCTTCATTGTATCTGCCTCTTCACGAGTATTATGCAGACCAGCTGTTTGAATTTTATGGGCAGCAAGGAGCACCTGAGCTGGTTGAGCATCATGTGACGAGAGATGGTATGAAAAGCCTTGTGATCCTCAATTTATGTTTGAAGTTTGAATCATCAATAATTAACATATATATACAACATATATCATCATACATTATTATCATTTAATTTGATAATTGTACTCATTTAAATATTTTCATTACACTTTTTTTTTCAAAGTACAATTATATTAAGATATACTTTAATATTTAAAATTAAAAGGTTTGATTACATTAATAAGAATATACATGTTTTACATATGTTGTATATGTATTAATAAATAGTAACAATGTGAGATCATAATATTAATAATAATTTGACTTCAAAGCATCATTTTTAGATATAAATATTTATAAATGTTATAAATATATATTTAAACTATCATGAATCATATTAATGTTTATATACTCTTTAAATAAGGGAATATTTCATATATACCCTTTGTGAAAGCTTGAAATACAAAAATATGTAAGAGCTTTGACACATAAACGTGCATATTGTATTATTAACACAAAATCCTAGATTATATATAGGAACAAGTGGTTCAAATTTAAACTAATATAATGAATATCAAAATCTCACTCACTTGTACCTTACATTAGCCCTTATTTTGGAAGGATGCAAGGTTGTTAGGGTTCTTTGGTACATGGGTTTAGATTTGGAGAGATTCATATTATTTTGGAAGGATTCATATTATCTTGGAAGGATGTAAGGTTGTTAAGGTTCTTTGGTAGATAGGTTCAGATTTGGAGGAATTCGTAGGCAATATAACTTATTCTTGACATTGTTATACGAAATGTTTCAAGCATTGAACATGCACAATCTCTAAGGGATTGAGTTGAATGTCATGTTAAATCTCATAAACTTATGACCCTACTTATTGTAGGTTTTCCATTAAGCAAAGAGACTCTTAGCCAAACCATGTATCGTAAGTTTGGGAAAACGAACTAATACTAATTCATTTATTTTGTACTTCACATGTAGACAATGATGGTATATAGCCCAAGTGTTCTATAGACTCTACTCAAATCAATGACAAAATCCTAGTTAAATATCAATTCTAGAACCTAGCATTAATAGCTTGTGGCAAGCATGAAAATAAACCCAACTCCGTCAGTAACACTGGGTCATGATCATATAAGAGCTTATATGATGAAGTATTAACAAAACTTTATACTCTAGTGACATAAACATATCAGAGAGATAGTAAATAACGAATATTGAAAGTTTACATACTTTGTGATCATGCTTTTGAAAATCATGATGAGTCACTCCACCAAACCATCTATTTAAGGTCATGAAAGTGTTGTGTATCCCTAGTCGAGACATCAAAACATGAAATGCTTTAGTCATAAACGTAGGACCATGACCCGAAATAATCCGCTCCGAACAAGATTACTAAAACACTACTCAAAAAAGAAGAAAGTGACCAATAGCAGAAGCAATTATATTAGCAAGAGCACCAATTTCCACCCAACGAGTCAGTAGCTAGAAACGATAATAATATATTCATTACTAACAGTCGATCATAGAAAAGACCTCATCAAATTAAATACCACCAACTCAAAGGAAAGAAATTACAATTGATAGTCCTTTCAAAATACAAAAGGGAGTATTACGAGTTTGGTACCACACATAACTACACACATACTAAATTACATCTTTTTACAACACTAGTTAATAAAAAGATTTGTGCTCACATGATGATGTCCCATGTGCCCACCAAGAACATGAGAGTTATGGTAAGCACGGAGGAAACATGAAATGAAAACTGAAGACACCACAAACTGCAAATGATTATTTGGATCAATCCCCATAAAATAAAGAAGATCGTTCTGAAGATAATATTGAGAATACAAGTGCTTGAATAGCAAGTCATCAACCAACAATGTAGGATTTTCAAACTTTACGAAGCCTTTAAATTTATGGCTCAACCTTTTGAACTTTATGAACCTCATCTAGAGAAGTCAAATATAATTTTGCACCTTGTGGATACTGAACGTCAAGCATAACAATTGTTAACGACACAAAATTTTTGTCTAGAAAATTTACTGATGTTGAAATAATTGGCTCCTCATGAACAAAAAAAGAGAGAGAGGGTGGAAGTGGAACTCGAGAAAGAGCGTTAGCATTAGTCATGGAACTCCTTAGGCGATGAATAACCTTGAAATTGTAAATGTGAAACTTTAAGGCCCATTGAACAATACAACCAACCAAGTTTTTCCACTTCAATAATGAGGTGACTATAGCATGATTGCCTTTCAATAACATTTAAGAACCATGCAAGTAGCTTCTTAAAACCCCAAACTATTGTTAGACACTCTTTCTTAGTTATGGAGTAGTCCACCTTTGTTGGTTACAACCTATGGTGAATGTACACAATGGGATGACACTAGCCATGCACACTGATACTCTCATGCGATGTTAGAAACATTCACATGCAAGATGAAGAACGAGTGTAATCAGGTACGCCAAAACTAAAGGAGCCATTAATAAATCCTTAACGCATGCTCGTAATCCTTAAACTTGATAAGAGATGATCCAAAAGATGATCAACAAAATAACCAAGATATTGTTCCCTACGCACATTAATCACACACTTGTGCATAGGGAACTTCATAATTGCAACATGTTTATTAGGATTGACTTACAGACCTTTGCAAGAAACGCAATAGCTAGATAAGTGGTGTCCTTAGATCCAAACACACACTTAAACCATTTTAGTTTTAAACTAGCTTCCCATTGTTGATTCAAAACTTTGGGGACATCCTAAATATGCTCCTCCCACATCCCCTTCGAATAGATCAAAACATCGTTAATGAAGTTGGCATTCACCTCCGGCATATCACAAAGAACCTTGTTCATCATACATTGAAAAGTAGCTGGAACATTATTTAAACCGAAAGGCATTGTCAAGAACTCATACAAGCCAAATAATATTTAAAAAGTAGTCTTGGAATGTCATGTTGACTATCAAAACTTGTCAATATTTAGAGGTGAGATCTAACTTAATGAATTAATAGCTTTGCTCTAGTTGATTTAGAAGATTTACAATATGAAAAAGTGGGTAAACATCCAAAATAATTATATCATTCAATAAGTGATAGTTGATGCAGAACCAAATGTTCCCATCCAGCTTCATCATAAGATGAGATTCACACGCTCAAGGACTTGGAAACTTTTGAATGACATCATTTTTCAACATTTCCTTAACATTTACTCACAAAATCTTAAGCTCCTTTGGTAATCGATGTTGGACAGGTACCTTGATCAGCCTAACATCCCCAATTGGAATAAGGTGATGTATTGTAATCTTGACCTCAAATGACAAGTCATAGTCGAAAAGATCAACATACTCCCTAAGTTGATTAAATGATTGCATCACGATGATCGTTTGAATGATCTAAAGAGGGAATGAAAAAGCATAAAGAAAAGATGACATAAAACAAATGTGAGACAAAAATGATTAAAGCAGACGGACAAAGTGAAATAAAAGTCAACCAATCCACATCAAGAATAATGTCAAAAGTTTGATTCAGCACCACCTACAAAGATTGAAACTCAAGCTCACTACCATCCATATGAATGACTATGTTAGTCTCATCCAGTGAACAAGCATGAGTGTGTCTGTTGCCATAAGCATGAAGATTGGCTTTACTACATGGTGCAAATGAAGGTAGCAACATGTAATAAACAAACTGAGAAATAAAAAACAAACTCGAACCTGTATCATCCAACATTAAAAGGAAAACATATTGCATCATGTTATTAAATTAAGCTTAAAAAGTAAAGACATGATGATACTCTAAACCCTAAACCCCTTGAAGATACTCCCAAAAGAAAGATGGCGTTGCAGTGGTACAATGGTCTAGACGTAGCCACCTCATGGGGATTGGTATAATTTTCTAGTAGTCTTTAACTAGACGTAGCCACCTCATGGGGATTTGTATAATTTTCTAGTAGTCTTCAAACATGCATTTGAAATGTGATGATGCTTTTTAACAAATGCATCATGTTTGTAAAGAGCCATTTGAGTTAATGATGCAATTTGGTATTTATTTTTAGAGTTTTTTTTCTTTGTGTAGAGCTTAACATGTCAGAACAGATCAAGTTATACATGTTATAATTAGCACTTCATCAAACCTTGTGGGGCTTGTGCATGCACTAGCTCCAGTGACCCTTGATGATGTTTGTAGTAGCACAACGACATGAGACATTACCTTTCCCCTAGTTCCACTTCATGTTGGAGATGGTCTTGTTCCAATGGAGGTTAATGCTATTATTACCGATGTACTAGAATAAGGTTGGGGCCGTGAATGTGTAGTTCGTTGTTGGGTGTGTGATAAGGTTGGACACATGTATAATGTCCAGTTGGTGCTGCTGCAATAGAAGGGCTTCATGCTGTAGATCTTCTAAGAATAAAGAATTACATGTGAATAAGTTGGTGACCCCTCGGATTTGTGTCTTTTTTTTATAGATCTTTTTTATCTTTTTAAATCAAGTTTTTCCATCGTTTAAATTTGTTTCATTCTTATAAATTTATGCTTTCTTCTTTTCGTTCTGAGCAACATGCAAATTATTTGTTTATGGAGCAACTACTCATACAATTGGAGTGTAACTAAATAATCAAACTTAGTTGATGGCAACGTTCACGGCACATGGTGCTACTTCTCATGCTCATGTTATGAATCCTCGAGTCTAGTCAAATTTCTTTTGTGAAGTCCTAAGGAGGCTGTGTATCATTGGTTTGATCACTTCATAGTGGTTGTCACATATTATTCATGATATGATGCTTAGTGTTTGTGCAAGTTTCCTACTTATTTTCGAAGGACAAAACATTTTGTAAGGATAATTAGAGATGTTCCTCACCTTCACCAATGTGAGAACTTGGAATGTATAAAGCTCGAAATACACAAATGTGCATATTGCATTACCACAAAACCCTAGCTTATATACAAGAATGAGTGGTTCAAATTTAAACTAATTCGATGTTTATTAAACTCCCACTACACTAATAATAGTATATGGCATTATAGTTATACACCTAGGACTTTATACCCTGAAATTTATTATATTACATATTTATTTCTTAAAAATTTTTAGATTTACATTACACCCTTAAAAAATTCAATCATTGTATTTTAAATATTAAATAATAATACTTAATAAAGATTAATATTTTATTAAAATGAAATGTTTATAATTGTTAATAATAAAGTTTATAATTGTTAAATGTTAAAAATGCTTAATTGATTGCATTTTGAAATTATTTATAATAAAATATAAATTTATCATAAACTTTTCTTGATTTAAAAAAAAATTATTTTAATTTAATTTTGAATTGTATAAAGTTTTAAATTGAAATTTCATAGGTATATATATATGTAGATATATATGTAATTTCCACAAAATTTATATATATATATATATATATATAAAGTTATGATTAATTTAAATTTTATTATAATTAATTTCAAAATGGAATCAATTAAACATATTTCTTACCATTTTTTATTATGACATTTTAACATTTAGCAATTATAAATTTCATTTTATTTCATTTTAATAATGTTATAAGCTAAATACCAATTATTATTTAAAATTTAAAATACAAAGATTAAAGCTTTTTAATAGTATAAATAAAAAAAAATTCAAAGTAAATATGTAAATATAATAAATTTCAAGGGTATATATGGAATTTTCCCTTATTTAAAGAATATATAAACATTAATATGATTCACAATAGTTTAAATATATATTTATAATATGTATATGTGTATCTAAAAATGATATTTTGAAGTCAAATTATTATTATATTATGCTTTCACATTATTATTATTTATTAATATATATCTAAACTATGTATATTCTTATTAATGTGATCTGAATCTTTTAATTATATCTTAATATAATTGTACTTTAAAATGAAAGTTTAATAAAAATATTTAAATAAACATAATCATTAACTTAAATAAAATAATTATTTATGATTAATAAAAAATGTATATAAGAATCATTTAAAAACTTTATTACATGAAATATACACTATTAAATTATTAATTGACAATAAAATTTACTTATGAATTTTAAATCCTATTTTACCTTAATGATAACTTAAATTAAAAAATAGGGAAAATTTTATATATACCTTTAAATATATCATATTAACATATATACCCCTAAAAATTTTACATTCACATATATAAGTTTTATTTACATTTATACTCTTAAAATTTTTCAATCTTTATATTTTAATTTTTAAATTATACTTAATAAAAAATATGCTTTTAACTTATAACATATTTAAATGAAATAAAATAAAGTTTATTAATTATGTAATGTAAAAATTTATAATAACAAATGTTAAGAAATGACATAATTTTAAAAATAATTATATTATATTGCAATATATATGTTTAATTATTCCATTAACCAATTATAACAAAATTTAGATTAATCATCATTTTTTTAATATACGTTAATGGAAAATACATATATCCTTGAATTTATCATATTTATATGTATATCCCTTTAAGTTTTAAATTTACATATATACTCATGAAATTTTAATTTAAAATTTTATACACTTTAAAAGTAAACTAAATATTTTATTTTTAAATTAAGAAAAGTATATGATAAATTTATATTTTATTATAAATAATTTCAAAATGTAATTAATTAAACATATATATTGCATTATAATACAATTATTTTAAACATTCATTTCTTAACAATATGACATTTTTAATAATTAATATTATAATCTTTATTTTATTTCATTTAAATATGTTATATATATTTTTATTAAGTATTATTATTGAAACTTTAAAATACAATAATTGAAGTTTTTCATGTATAAATGTAATTTAAAAATTTTAAGAATAAATATGTAATATATAAATTTCAGGGTATATATAAATTTTTTGATTATTTAGAAAGTATATAAACATTAGTTTGATTCACAATAGTTTAAATTGTACATTTATCATATATAAATTATGTTTATCTAAAATTGATATTGTGAATTCAAATTATTATTAATATTATGCTCTCACATTATTATTATTTATTAATACATATATGACATATCTAAAGCATGTGTATTCTTATTAATGTGATCCAAATCTTTTAAATTTAATTATAAAGTATTATTAATATATATTAATATAATTGTAATTTGAAAAAGAAAATTTAATAAAAATGACCATAACCATCAACTTAAATAAAATAATCATTTATAATTAATAAGAAATGTATATACGAATTGTTTAAAAACTTATTATATGTAAAACATACCACGAACATCTGTATAAATTATAAATCGATGGTTCAGATTAAATATTTAAATTAATGATTCACATTTACTTTTAAATTTCAAACCCTTTTTTACCTTAATGATAACTTAAATTAAAATTTTTCATATATACCTTAAAATTTATCATATTATATATATACTCCTAGAATTTAAAATTAACATATATACCTTTGTAAAAGTTTTAAATTTACATTTATATTCTTCAAAATTTTCAATCCTTGTAGTTTAATTTTTAAATAATAACATTTAATAAAAAATTATATATTTAATTATAACATATTTAGAATGAAATAAATGAAGTTTATTAATATTAAATGTTAAATCATAATAATAAATGTTAAGAAACTTTATTACATACAAGATAAAGCACTAGGATATGTTAAAATTATTAATTATTTAAATTAAATATTTAAATTGATAATTTAAATTTACTTGTGAATTTTGTACATTAATGATAACTTAAATTAAAAAATAGGAAAAAGTTTTATATACCATCATATTAATATATATACCCTTAAAAATTTAAAATTGACCTATATAAGTTTTAAATTTACATTTATACCCTTAAAAGAACTTTAATATTGTATTTTAATTTTTAAATAATACTTTATAAAAATTATGTATTTAACTTATAACATATTTAAAATAAAATAAAATAAAGTTTATTAATTGTTAAATGTTAAAAATATCATAATAGCAAATGTTATGACATATTTAAAAAAATAATTATTGTATTGCAATATATATGTTTAATTAATTACATTTTGAAACTATTTATAATAAAATATAAATTTATCATAAACTTTTCTTGATTTTTAAAATATATATATATTTTAGTTTAATTTTAAAGTGTATAGAGTTTTAAATTAAAATTTTTTAGGTATATAAAATTTAAAATATATATATATATATATATATATAATTATAATTATAATTATAATTAATTTAAGATATATTATGATTAGTTTTAAAATGAAATTAATTAAACATATGTATTGCAATATAACATATTTATTTAAAAACAATATGTTATTTCTTAATTTTTGTTATTATGACATTTTTAACATTAGACAATTAATAAATTCTATTTTATTTCATTCTAAATATATTATAAGTTAAATACATAATTTTTATTAATTATTATTATTTAAAATTTATTAAAGTTTTTAAAAATATAAATATAAATTTAAAACTTTCACAAGGGTATATATGTAAATTTAATATTTCTAAAGGTATAAAAGAAATTTTTTCCTTAATGTTATTAGTATATTTATTTGGAATAAACAATAAAGAAAAATTAATAAATTAACAAGTAAAAAAACACTTATATGTGAAATCTATTAATACTCTTGATATAAATCTTAAACATATAAGTATAAAATTTAAAGTTAATCTAAACCATATTAATATGTATTTTGAAAATATGTTGCCACTGAGTTCTAGTACAATAGCTTAATATGTTAATGCCAATATTTCTACGATAATATCATACTACATAGGTGGAAATATTAAATTAAAGCTATATCACACACACACCTTATTGAGATTCTTAATAGTAAAGTAATATAATATATTTTAAGTTAGGGACCTTATATATTGATGGATGAGGTTTAAACTTTTATTTAATTTCAATCTTATTTGTTTATTTTATGTATTAAAATTGAATAAATATATATACATGTGTATATGCATATAAATACGATTTTTAAACACAAAATATAATATTAAAAAGTACGAGCTTCTTTTAAATTAATTTCTATATGTTACTTAAATAAATGCTAAAATTGCCTTAAAAAATAAAAACCTAAGATATGTTGCATCCTCTATAATATATGTTATTTAAATAATATATAGTAAAGCGTTAAAGATGCATATTAACATGAATAAATGTGTTTAATATAATTAAATCTCTTTAAGACTCTAATATGTGTGTTTTAAATATGTTATATTCTATTTAAAACATAATATATAATTACGCATTTTAAAATACATAAATTACATGTGGAGTTTATATGTTTTATATCTAGCATATTTTAATATAAAACTTATGTATACATTTATAATATTGATTTTTCTTAATTTAAACTTAAATTTAACCGCTCTAAGGGTTTAGAATGCTTCTCCAAATGCAAGCAGTGCCGATTTGTTGTGTATCCATTGCGCAAGCGCATTGTCAATTTGGATTATTGCATTGTAGAGCGGAGATGGGCGGCCAAATCCGTCGCAAGGTGCTGAGCAGAAGAGAGAGAAACAAGCTTAATATTGCCCCTGATACGGATTTCTATACCATTCCCAGATTGGTCACTCATGTTGATAATGGATTCATCCAGACACTCACACAACTCTACAGGTCTGCTTAATTAATCTCCATATAATACACATAAATACATATGTGTGTGTACACAGTACACACGCATTGTGACTCTATCTCTCTCTCCATATCTACACACACATAACATGTATGTATGTATGTAATAATACATACACATAGGGAGCGCATACCACCAGATTCATGTGTGCTGGATTTGATGAGCTCTTGGGTTAGTCACTTGCCGGAAGATGTCGTCTACAAGAAGGTTGTGGGGCATGGATTAAATGCAATGGAGCTTTCCAAGAACAAACAGCTAGATTATTTTATCATTAAGGATCTTAACAAGGTCTATAAACATATATGTCTGCAGTGTGTGTGTGTGTGTGTGTGTGAGAGAGAGAGAGAGAGAGAGAGAGAGAGAGCACTGCTTATATTCCATTATGTACAGCAGAAGTAACTTGTAGATTGAACTTGCTATTTTTTCATATGTTATAGACCAAGTATATAAGGTGACGATGCATATACTTATATGTGTGTGTGTTACGAAGATACTAATGTAGCTTTATTATACAAAAGGAGCAAAGGTTTGAGATGGAAGACGAAACCTTTGATGCAGTTGTTTGTGCTGTGAGTGTTCAATATCTGGAGCAACCAGAGAAGGTACTTGTGTGATGTGTGCGTGCGTGCGTGCGTGTGTGTGTGTTTGCATGTTTTTGATCTTATAACTGATATCTATGTGTTTATAAGGTCTTTGCAGAAATTTACAGGCTTCTTCGTCCTGGAGGAGTTTGCATTATTAGCTTCAGCAACAGAATGTTCTATGACAAGGCTGTGGCTGCCTGGAGGTTCTCTCTCTACACACACACACACACACAAATGTATATAATAAGTATAAGTACAAACTTATATGTACACCCAACGTATATCTCTGTACATGTCCATGCATATACATGTGTGTATGTGTTTCAGGGATGCAAATGATTATGCAAGAATTCAACTGGTTGTGCAATACTTCCAATCTGTGACGGGATTTACACAACCTGAAATTATTAAGGGAATGCCAGGTATAAAGAATAACGAGTCTTCTATTATTTCAAGGTTTCTTAATATTTTTAGATCTCAAGGGAAAGACCCGTTTTATGCTGTTGTTGCCTATCGCAACTTCAAGCCTGTTTATACGTAATTCACATAATTTACACTATGTATATATATATATATATATATATATATATATATGCGTGTGTGTGTGTGTTGTAAAGAAGAGAGAGAGACGCACACACACACATATATATGTTATTATAAGTGTGTCTTTGAATAATAATTATACATAAAAATCACATATTATTAGAGGAAGATATATAGATAATATTTACATGTGTATTTATCCCTCTATATATGCATATTGGATTATCAATATATGTACTTATATGTATAATGTGTATGCATATATATGCGTGTGTGTATACCAAACACCACATCCATTGTGTGTTGTGCGTGTGTGAGCGTGTATACATATATCTATATGTCACCAATAAATAGTTGTATATATAAGAATATAGGAATAGTTTCAAATATACTTATAAACTCTCTGTCTCACACACATATATATAGAGGCACATATAGACATGTGTTTATCTACATGACACACCTTAGTCCAAACAACGGCAAGAGTGGAATTTCCACGGCAGCCAAAGGTTGATTAACACGTGTCACACATATACGTGTATATTTAGACGTATATTAAATTAAGTCACTAAACTCAGGTTAGGTACTTCACTTGGTATTTTAGAGGTTCAATCTCAGCCGTCTAATAAGAATCCTTTTTTGCACGCACAGACGTCAAAAGTAATAATAATAATAAAAGATGTTATAATTTATTATGATCTTCCCGTCTGCTCCGGCAATGTATACAAACTGTCCTGCCGTTTGCAACTGCGTTAATGACATCCTGGTGCGTCAAGGAGAGACGCCGTCTGAGAGCCTCCACGTCCTCAGGCTCCTGTCACAGGAGATTGAGAATAGGGCATCCTTTGTACACGATACACTGGACACGGCATCCGTGTGCCAGACCCAGAGCGCTCTCCGGTGGCACTGTATTCTTGTGTAGTTCCGACGGAAGCATGCACCATGCAGCGTCCTGTAATTGTTATAACAATTTAGAAAGTATTCTCCTAAAAAGTATAAGCTGGAATATTCCCTGAATGTTATAGGGATATACAGCTGTGTGGAAGCCTTTTGGGAGAGTACGGTTGTAGAGACTAGAGATAGCAGGGGGGGTCAGGTGGTTTTTGTGAGGGTCGTACTCTATATTTAGATAATGTATGATTTCGTTTTATGTAAAAAATATATCTGAAAGTTTTAAACCAATTCAGATTTATTAAAATTCAAATGTTAACAAATTTTATTTTCACATGGCAATATTTATTTTAATTCACAACATTTTTCTTTATTTAAGTAAATTAAGAATTATGTGTACATACATACGCGGATAGACTTGTTTATCTAGTTATATTAAAATTAGATACACTACAAAATAAAAGATTATCAGATTCTTAGCAGTGGATATATAACACATGTGAGTTACGTAAAGGATATTCAACGGCCCAAATACCGAAGGACTTCGTTTAAAGTGTGTGGTTTATATATGTACATATTCATCAATATTAACTCAGTGAACAAAACAGGAACCTACAAGCTTTGTACCTCGCATCCACATTACACACACGTACACACACCTTTCTATATATATTCTTAAAGATAATTACTTTATTGTTTTTATTAGTAGAACAGATTATGCTGTTAAACTATAATTATATAATCTAATCTTACCAGCCGAGTGTTAGGTCTGTTGATTTTCCAAGGCATCGTGTCCGATGGCGGAGAAGGCGGAGAGGAAGTTGCGGAGTTGATATTTAAGTGTTTCCTTTGCTATCCGGGGCACTTAGAAAGAATCATCTCCAAAACTTGGGCTGTCGTGTCCGCTTCAAAGGGCTTCTTGGATGTGGTGGATGCAATGTTGTGGTGGATGCACTGCTTGTGGATAAACAAAAGCAAGAGCGCCGTGTTGCCCTTCGGCTCCTGAAGCCCAACCCATGTCCAGGCATCACGGTCACTCCAGCGGATGTCACTTCCGGTTACGCGGCCACGCTCTTCCTGTCCAGCTTGAACCTCCCCACGCTCGTCACCGGGCCCGTATATGTGGCAGACCCTCGTTGCCGTACCTGACGCGTGGTAAGTCTCTCTTCACGCTCATGCCCGTGGCGGCAGAGGGGGCTGTGAGGCTGTTTACGTTGGAGGAGTGCCACCTTGGAGTGGAAGAAGACGGTGTTAGCTGACCTGGCCAGGTCACCCTCCAGCTCTACCGCCATCCGTTCTCCACCATGGGTGGCATGGCGCTCTCGTCCGACGGCCGTCCGTGCGTGGGAGCAATGGGCCGCCGGAGCTCTGTGTACGCGGCCAGCGCGGCATCGACGTTGGGCAGCTCAGCCCCGGACCTTACTCGTCGTGGAAGGAATACGCGAGGAACCAGATTGAAGGTTTCAAGCTGCTTGACCAAGCAATGGAGAGGAATCTCGGACTGCTCAAGTGGTTGGATAAGTTTGAAGAAAGTAGCAACAAGTTTTACCTCTCCCATCCGGAGTTTGGAAGCCCACAGGTTCTGGTGGATCCTCGTTCTGGACATGTGGAGAGCATTCTGGACTGGGATGGTGCAACAGTGGGAACAGTTCAAAGCCTTGTGGCTTCGTTGTATCTGCCTCTTCACGAGTATTATGCAGACCAGGACGAGGACGAGGATGAGCTGTTTGAATTTTATGGGCAGCAACTCATACAAGGAGGAGCACCTGAGCTGGTTGAGCATCATGTGATGAAGAGATGGTATGAAGAGCCTTGTGATCCTCAATTTGTGTTTGAAGTGGAGCTTAACACTCTGGAAGACGACAAAGATTTGGAAGGCAACGTGTATGGATTATGCATTAGGATGCAACAACTTGGCATTATAGATCCTGCGGATGAGATCGTGTATACTAAATACCCTTGGTCTTCTTCTTCTTCCTCTTCTCCCCAAGAATCACTACAAGGGCTTGCTACGACTGATTCTGAACAAGTATCAGGTTATGAAGAAGAAAAGGCTTTACTTTGAATACATACATACATACATATATATATATATATATAAGATAAATTTAAGCCGGCTTTGACTTTTCTTTTCTTGATGAAGTGTAAGTCTGTATAGATACAGAAATATATATACATACATACATAGTAGTTGATCTTAATACTGTAAGTTTGTATACGTACAGAAACATATATACACGTGTGTCAAAAACCACTACGTGTGTGTGTGAGTGAGAGAGAGTTACGGTCTTGTGATAAAATATATTATTTCATGTTAAAATATGTAATTAACAATGCATGTGTGTGTGGATGTATACTTTAATCTCATCTAAAATGCTTCTAGCTTCCTTCATTATCCATTACTTATTGAACAGGTACATGCAGTTTATCTCTCCGAGTTGTACACTGAGAGGTTCATTTGTATAATATTATATATGTCATATGTGTTTCATAGTTCAATTATTAAATTCATATTAATTTCTCATGTTTTAATTTTAATTTTTAATTTAAATACAAGATTGTTAATATAACCGATTTAAATTATAAATCAAAATCTTTTATAAATTCTATTTTCACATCAATATTTTAATAAGTGTAAAGAGATTCAACCTAAATCTTTTTAAATTTTATGGAATTCATTTATTACCGCTCAATACCACACTCTTAATGTACTATAACACAATTAGCTGTCCATGTTTATGCCCACATATGTGCACACTTATTTCTGACTCCAAGCAAAACTGGGCGACCACCGTCAGATGGCCATGAATCATCATGCTGGCTACAGGCATGGCATACATGCACATACACATACCTACACACATACATAGACCTACGTATGTGTGCTGTGCATCTTATCCACATAATACAACTCTGAAGACATATCATATAGTTTATAATAAGTTTAGTCCGTCGTGCATACACACGTATGAAACTTTGCTTAGTTGTATGCATAGTTACCAATTAACGCGTTTAGGAAAATTTGCCGTTCATAACGCCGTTTGTAACACGTACGTATGCAACATTCAAAAGTTCGCGGTACCTATGGTTATATATTATTAACAGGAAGGAATGACGAGGCAAATCACAATTTTGAAAAGTTTAATTATTTTGTAAACTTAAATTTATTGAACAATGGTAATTTTATTTAATTCTAAGGAAAATTACATTTATACCTTGAATTTATCTTATATACCCCTAAAAATTACATATATACCCTTTTAAAAGTTATAATTTACATATTTTTAATCTATATATATTGTAAATGAAATAATTAAAGTTTATTAAGTGTTAAATATTAAGAAATTGTCATAGTAAAAAATAAAATATTTTAAATAATTATATTATATTGTGATATATATGTTAATAGGTTATATTTTGAATATAATAAAATACACATTAATTATAAATTCTTATTAATTTTTTTAAAATGTTTTTTAATTTTTAATTTTGAAATTTATAAAGTTTTAAATTGAAGTTGCAAGGTACATATGTAAATATAAAACTTTAGAAAAGCTCTGTCTTTTAAACAAGATTTACGATCTTATCAAGGTAACATCCGTGTCTGTGTGTATATAATATATATCATATAGTTATTAAGTTTAGTTCGTCATGCATACACACGTACGAAACTTGCTTATATATATGTATGTATGTGTGTGTGTATGTATGTACATACACATATACATTAATTCGTGTATGTAGCACTTACAAATAAGCTTGGAGAGTCCATTTCACATTACAGGTAACATTAACGTAATGTTAGTAGTAATATTTAAATAACTGATATACGTGATATATTAAGATTATTTCACACAAACACAAAGAGATCTCTCTGGAATATCCTTGAAAATATGCTACATTATATGCTCGAGTTGTACAGACGCATAAAATCCTCGTTACGTTAAACCTATAATACTATACATATATACGTATGGATGTAGCGCCTGTATAACAGTGGGTGCCATAACAGATACATATACCTACGTATTTATGTACGTATGTACATGAATGTGTTCATATTATGACAATGAAGGTGAAGATAAAGATGGAGACCATGAAGAGTCCCAATTTCTGTAGGTAAATGGTTTAATTAGTATCCAATCAATAATCATTTACACTAATATGTTACATTTGTCCGAATATAATTGATGTATTGTATGTGTACTTGTGTACATAATATGTACACATTGTACATATATGGACACATCTAGTATCTATACGTCTAGTTAATGTAGTAAATTACAATATATATTTTTATAAGTACTTTTAACTGTAAATGCATACATGTATGTGTGTGCACAATATATACTGGCATACATATATGTGAGTACACGTATTACTAGCTAGTTAAGTGCTTTAATTAAACTCCATTAATTAACTGTAGTAAAGGAGGAAAGCAAAGCCACGAGTATATATACCTGTATATCTATGTATATATAGACCAAGTAACAAAAATATATAGAAGTATAGCTATAACTATTAACTCCTTTTCTATAATACCTTATGTATGTGCTGATACTTTTAGGTATGTATATAGATTCTTATATGCATGTATATAATTTTCTATATATGTATACATGCTATATGCATATATATATGTGTGTGTGTGTGTTCTGGGAAAATTAAGATGAAGCAGTTTAGACCGTCAACTCTATATTATGTATATATTTTATCATATATACACACCTGGTATATACATATATAAGGTGCGTATATATTTGGTAATATATGCCCTTAGGAAATATCTATACCTAGACCGAATGCATTTGCATATGTCTATTCATATGTATATGCATGTTTAAGCATATAAATGCTTAAACATGCTTGTATATCGTTGTATGAATTAGATAGAACACAAGCCATAGATAATGTATGGTATTACGTTTTGTGTTTGCACATGAATCTTTCTCTCTATACACACACACATTATGGGTGTGTATTGTAGCTCCGTATGTGTGTGCGTATCGATCTAAATATGCTCGTATATTTTTTTTAGTATGTGTGTGTGTGTAATGTATTATTTGCAGCCTTTTTACTAAAGACAATAGAACCACCAGCTGAATATGCCATAATTGCGGTCAGCAACTAGGGGCCATTGACGAGACGGAGAAACGACTCCGCTTGGAAATTCTGTCAAAGCTCCCTGTTGGTCCTCAGTACGGCAAAGCCATGGTGTACGGAACGTTGCTCAGCTGTAGATGTACTAACTGTGGCTGCTGTTGCTGCATGCTTTAAGGACCCTTTGTTCTTCCGTAGACAGGTGTATGTTGTGTATGTGTTCATGTGTCCAGATGGATGTTTATTAACACACACACACACATGTATGTACATACGTCTATGCATATACAGTGTCCAACACACACAAGCATCTCATATGCATTCGTACGAGAGGACACATTTATATATACTAATAATATAATGTGTTTTACAGGAGCCGAGTGCAGTTGGGGGCTCATCCGAGGTTAATAACAATGTAAAACGTTTTACACTGCACTAGTATTAAACTTAAATTGGTATTTTATGCTCAAGACATTTCATTGATACATATGCATGTATAATTTATGTACATTTGATTATGTATTTTCAGTAATACATATTACATATAACATGGGCACATACACATAAATGTCTTCTTCTTATACTTACATTTTGCAGAATATATGTAAATATGGTAAGACAGACACCACACACACACTTGTCAATTCGAATTGAGTGTGTATAACAAGACAGATAAGTACTGTACGTATGTGCGTCCTTGTTGGAAATTCAAATGTGGGTGAAAGTAATTTTGTAGATTATTTAATAAAAATTTAAATTTAAATTTTTTATTTTAAACATAATTAATATGTAGATATGACTTAGTAAGTGATTTTGATAACCACTTATATACAAACTATTTCGAAATTGTAAACAACATTGATTTTATAAACAGATGTTCAGATTTTGAATCTCAAACCAACAGTCAAACTTACTTATTGACTTTAAAATGTGTTTAACCCAACGATAACATAATTATATATATTATTTTGGACTGTGTTTTTTTTGTTAATCAAACCATGTTTACTGTGGTGCATCATGTGCTGATTGTAAGTATGTAATTCCACTACCAGAAGGATTACTTTTGTTAGCCTATAAAAAGAAAAAGATTTTGTTTTGCATAATACAGCATATGATATGTTTTATTTACCATATTGTTCATTTTAATACCAAAGTCTAGATGAATGACTCGCCGATCTGTAACAAAGCAACCAGGAGCAGAGTGTCCCATTCCCATTACATCGAATAGTAATAACGGAGGCTTTGTAGTAATGGAGGAGTTGGAGTACCCCTTCTTTGTCTTTGTAACTCAATTAACAACAGATAGCTAAAGAGCTCGAGGAGCAGATTACAATGGCTAGAAAGGAAGGAAATGGGTTTCCGTTTATTATGTTTCAAATAAACAATCTAGTATTTTTGCATTTTTTGACTACGGATTAATAACTAAACTAAATTAATAATGAAAACTTTATTACTAATCTAGTTTAACTTATACAAGTTAAACCGGTTGTTCAACACATCAGTCACTCGATTTCTTTCATGTACGCTTCGTTTTTTGGATGGGGCTGCAAACAAATACTCTCGATACTTGAATCTGTACGTTTTATACATATTCTTTCCTTCTTCGTCTTTGCAGATCAATCAGCAACAGATAACAGAATGAAAAACATTACCTCTGATACACGGATTTTAATAAGGTTTATAATATAATTGCATTGTTTGAGCTTCTTGCATTTGTTTTGTCTTTTTTTTTTTTTTTTTTTTCTTTTTCTTTTTCATTTTTTATTTAATTATACATGCTTTATAATTTTCAGTGCTAAGGTGATATAATCTTTAATATTAATGTGAGCAACATGATGTATAAAATATATCACATGGTGTACTATGTAACACCGAATCTTTTATTAATAAAAGTAGTTGATTTCCATGGTGGAAATACATACTTGTCCTTAAGAGTTTCCCATACACTAAACAATAATATATATACATAGTTTGAATAATAATAAAAAATAGTCAATATAATATATATTCTAGTAAGGTGATTATATTATCTCTAGGTTAAATACATATTTAAAGCCAACAAACAATATGACCATCGTTTTGAGATTCAAAATCTGTATTTCTATTCATAAAAATAATGTTGCTTACAATCTCTATAAAAATCACTTATAAAGTCAGATTTGCATATTTAATTGTGTTTAAAATAACAATCCAAGTTTAAATTCTTAATAAGTAATTATAAAATTGCTCTCATCACATTTGAATTTTGAATAGACACACATACATATAATACTTATCTTTCTTGTAATACACACTCAGTTCAAATTAACATGTGTGTGTGTGTGTGTGTGTGTTTGTTTGAGAAAGAGTATAAATATATAAAGACATACAATTTCTGATAATTTTAGTGAACCACATTGGTTTTGTGAATCACATCGGTCTTCATGAATCACATGTTCAACCATCTAGTGTTTTAAATCTTATATATAACTTTAGTGTTGCATAATTAAATTCCTTTTATAACTTAATAATAACCTTCATTCTACTCAAGTTGTTTGATAGAAAATAAATATTTTGTTAACGAATTTATCTAATTATTCAAGTGTGTGTTAAAGAATCCTCACATACAAGCTTATGTGATGAGCTACACAACGGATATTATCATATAAGAATTTATTTACTTTAATTTTGTAATTACTTTTAATTTAAAATCAATCATAACTTACTCAATCTAATTCAATCCTAAACCTTTTAATAAATTCAACATAATATATTATACATGTGTAGGTTGGCATAATGTCATCTTCTAATGTTGATCCATTGTCTACTTTAAGAATACACCGTATTTGTGTTCATATATATGTATATACATTAATATATATTTGATTATATATGTCTCTAACTCATATTATTGAATATTCTTATTAAATATAATTAGCTTAATTAATTTTGTTTAATTAAGTTAATTATGATTATTATAATTAATCAAAACCTAAAACCATATGTCGGCTTAAATATTATAAAATGGGTTTATATCTGTTTGATTTTGGACTTTTAAAATTTGAAGCGGCCCAGTTGAACAAGCCAATCACTGGTAAGGCATTTCAAATTTGACTGGAATGAGGTTCCGTCAGCCGGCCGCATGCGCTTTCAGACACGCATGGAATGCATGTGGTAAAGATACTCCTTTATCATATTATACGCATATTCCTTTTGTCCGGACTCCATAATATCTCACTTACATAAAGACAAGACTATACACGACAGATTGATTTGAACAAAAATTGCAAGGTTTTCAAGTTTTTATTCTGTAGGCATAATATTCCAGTCTAGATCGATGTATTAGTTTGGTACATGAACTTGTTTAAGTTCAATTAATAAATCATATATATAAATGAAATGCATTAACCCTGGTCTTTGTAATTGATATATTCAAAATGCATATAAAATCGTAATGTTTTTCACTTATTTACAAACTCCTCTCGTTCGGATCCATCGAGTGACCCCCATGTAGTACGTAACTCACTATTGAGAGTACCACTGAAAACTAAAGCTGCCGATAACCTAGTATCCGTGGGGTAATAGACACCGACTTCACCGGAGACGTATGACCTTTGATAACGGACAGGCACGAGTGGACTCCCGTCTGTCGGTCCCTCGACCAGACACGGACAGTCTTGTCTGCTGAGCCGCTACAGAACACAAACAGGGGAGGAGGAGGAGGAGGAGGTCCGACCCCTCAACGCCGACAGGCAGAGAACAGACATGCAGTGACCCTTGAGAACGTCCACCGGCCCAGATGCATCGCCGTGTCTTCCCTTTCCCACGCCCGGACGGTCTTATCGCTCGAGGCCGAGTAGAGATAACCCGAGAGCTCGTCGCATAGGATCCCGTTCACAGAAGACTTGTGTTTCTCGAACACCCCTACGAGTGTGAGACAGGAGCTCTTCGGTTTCGTAAACCTCGAGGAGCTCGAGACTCCCGTGTATTCCCAGGCCTTGATCTTCCCGTCTGCTCCGGCAGTGTACACAAACTGTCCAGCTGTTGCAACCGCGTTAATGGCATCCTCGTGCGCCGACGAAACGGACCCGAGACAGACGCCGTCTGAGATCCTCCACGCCTTCAGGCTCCTGTCCCAGGAGACCGAGAACAGCGCGTCCTTTGTACACGATACACTGGTTACGGCGTCCATGTGCCGGATCCAGAGCGCTCTCCGGTGCCGCCGCATCTTTATGTAGTTCGACGGAAGCACGCACCTCGCAAGCGTGTCGGACCTCGTCGGGAGCGTCCCGGAGAGCGTCAGACTCATCCGGGATGCCTGGAGCCTCCACACTCTGATCAAACCGTCGTGGTGGCACGTGAACACCTGGTCGGCCTCGTACACGATCGACTTCACCGATCCGCCCGGGGCCGGGATCGATCCGACGAACGAGTGATCCTGGAAAACCAGGATCCCGTCGTCGACGGTCCCCACAGAAGTGTGTTGCTGTTCGGGAGTGTGCAGATGCTCAGTACGCTCGATGGTGCTGTGGACTCTGTGACTGGTCTGTATGGGAAGTTCTTGAACTCGCAGCTCGTGTACAGCCAGATGAGCGCCGATTCCACGCTGCTGTTCGTCGATGGGACGCTAATAATTGAAGAAGAAGCTGAACAAGAAGAAGATGTATTTGAGACAGACATGTTTCTCTATGGAAACATCACACTGGAATACCGTTAAATATTATAGATTCTTCAGTGTTTGTTAAGTTATAACCACCTTAGTGTACTCTAATATATAAGCTGACTACTGAACATTTATATATGATTTAATTATTAATAAGAGAGTTTAATTAATGGGATAATATAAAATCTACAGAAGTTTCCCCAGCTGCTACTTGGTATGTGTTGACTGAGTGCCAAACAGCTTGCACTTCACTTTTTGTATGCATATATGTATATACATATGTATATATAATATGTATTTATACAACAAAAGATGTATAAGTTCAAGAATTCTCTCTCACACATACATGTACGCTGTGTATTTTACACGTTTTTAATGTGTATTCTATATGTATTCTAGTTAAATATATATATATTATATAATTAATCTTATAGCGTGTATATATGGGACCGTGGTACTTAGCCGTGTTTTTTCATGATTTTTTCGAACAGGATAAGATTGGCAATGGGATCCATCAAAGTGAAAAGTGTGTTTCGCTAGTGGAATTCACACGTGTCAGCAGTCGATTGCTCTGTGGTCCAGTTTTACCCCACGATGTAATAAGCACTCGGCAAGTTGTTTTAGTTATTTGTATTTTGTATATCTATTTCAGTAAAAATATGACATTTGTAAAACCTCTCAGTAATAAAAATATGACAATTTTAATTAATTAATAATAATAATTATTGTGTAATATTTATTAATTTGTTAATAATTAAATAATATATGAAAAACAATTTAAATCGTTTTATATACTAATTATAATTTCTATGAAAAACATTCGAATTTTCAATAAAATCATATATTATAGTACTTATATATTAACAATACAATATTATATTATATGAAGTACATTATATCTTATATAATAATAATATATGGAAATTTTTATCAAAATGATCCTCTAGTATTATTTAATTTCCACATTGTTTGGATAGTTCTGTTACCGTTAATCAGCTAAATAAAACACATTCAATGTTATATTATATATATATATATATATGTATGTATGTATATAATGGTAAATATACATTACAATTAGGTTTGTGTATACATTTATACATATATACACAATTAAGGTGTAGTTTATAATTAATACTTATTGTTTCAAAGGATATGGAATAAAGTTTCACTAAATTTATATTATTATTATTATTATTACTTAATAATATTAAAATAAACTCACATTATCAAATTAAATCGATGATAAACCTATATAATACACTCAATTTATTATTAAATTAAATAATAAATTTAATGACAGCATTTTTGTTGAATACCCAAACAGGGTACTCATATTTTGTCATTATAAAAGAGAAAAAAGAAAACAACTTACACTAATCACAAACTAATTAAGGAAACACACTTCATCTACTTCCTGCCTTTTCGCACGCTCCGTACATCCAGATGTGTTTAACACCCGCTTCGTACCCGCGGAAGTCCTTGATTCCTTCACTGTTAAAGACTCCACAAGGTTCCCACTAGACTCCCTAGAAACCCCAACATTCCCGCTCGACTCTCTCGAAACCCCAACATTCCCACTAAACTCCCTAGAAACCCAACATTCCCGCTAGACTCTCTCGAAACCCCAACATTCCCACTAGACTCTCTTGAAACTCCCGAACCAGACTTCTTTAAGCTCCTGGGAGGCCTAACTCCAGCGGGAAATACAAACAGGGGAATATGCCTCCGACGAACGTGTGTAACGTATATATCCATCCCCTCCTTCCATGACACATAGCCCATCAGATTTCCCTTAAACTCTTGCACTGTCTCTGTAAATAAAACACACAATACGTGTGTACGTGTATGCATGTGTGAGTGTGTACCTCAGCTCTATATCGAACTGTTGAACCGCTTGTAAAGATGTCTATATGTATATACAAAAAACTATGTCTAGTGTTTGTACGTACCTCGTATGTCAAACTGTTGACCTTCCTGTAAAGGGGTGCCCTCTCCCCTCTGTAGTCCCATAAAGAATGCACAATGCTGTCCATCTCTCGTTAAGTCGATAAAGTCAAACGGATGTGGGTGACATTGTAACATCCCACATGTATCCCTCTCAATCTACATATATACATGCATTACATCTCTCTCTCTCTCTCTTTCTCTAACTTAATATGAATATGTATATAGAGGGCATTTATATATAGTATGTTTTATGCAGGTATGCTGAGAACGCTATGTATTTATATCTATATCTATCTACACACCATCCCCTTTCATATAATCTGCACATGCAGATATATACATGTATGCTTATACATATGTTTTTATATATATATACCTTGTGAATTAGCTGCCTTAATCTGGATTCCACCCATCCTTTCCAGCTCAGATGATCATAATCATCGTTGGCTACCACGTCTATTTGTAAGTAATTCTTATAAGCCTCAAAGAATGAAAATTTCTCAAATAGTGAATCCCATTTCGATTTCCCTCTCTCTATTTCCTGCATTATACACATGACAGTATGCACGTCTACATATTCCAATATATACATATATAAAACTATACATCACATATACACATCTGACGTGTATGAATGTGGAACTATGCATACCTCGCAAACTAGATTGCCACGCTTAAACTCCTGAGTCATAATCCGTAGAGTGCTTGCTGACACGTTGTAGCTAGAATTCATACATGGATATGCTGGTGTTATAATAGGCATTAAGTGGATCTTATCCCTCGGATTCTTTCTGCAGAAACATACATACACACGTCTTACCAAGTATTTACAACATGTAAAGTCATATTATTGGGGTATAAATTACACATGGCGTGAGCTCCGTTAAGTACATTATGCTTTTTAAAATACACCATAATAAACACGCAGACATAGGTATCCACACACACACACACACACCTGGGATCCCAGACTTGCAAGCCAAGAGAAGCTATTTCAACAATGGGGCAGAGCATAACGGGATTAGGCCACCTCCATTGTGTGTATACACGGAAGAAACGAGAAACTAACATGCTGGGTGCAGCGTTCGGATAAAGCTGGCATATTTTAGCAACTAGTAATGCCCAGTTAACCCCTCCTAGAAACCCAGTTACCTGTTTAACACAAAAAGACAGTTAGTATATACATGTGCGCGTGTGCTTGAAATTATGTGATAGCTTACGTTGGAATAAACACCACGATGTTTGGCCCAGAGCTTCATGCAGCGCAATGTGGTACGAAAGTGCTACATAAATCGTTATAGATTATATAAATAAGTAATGATACTTATCAGCATTGATAATTATACTGAACCTTGATACTGGGAACTAAACGTAGGATTTGATCGGTTACTCTGCATCCATTTAAGCTGCGGACACTCTGTTCGTCAAGGTTTTGCAATATAGACTCGCTTGATATATCCAAATCCTATAAACAAATTAATATAGATTTGTGATGTTTTTTGCCATATGTAAGTAAATATAATATACATATGTGTGAACTTATTACCTCAGATATTGTATTGTGAGCAAGCCTTGCATACAGTAAATCAATAGAAATGCCATCGAATTTGAACTTCATAACAGGTACGTGAGCATCCGGTACTGGATTCAGTTCAGTGACACCCTCTGTTTCCGACAGTATGTTATGAAGCTCAATGAAGAAATCCTCCTGCAAAACGGACCGGTATATACATCTTCCGGGACAGCATACACACACACACACACACGTGTGTGTGTACGTATGTAGCTATATGCATAGGAGAGTACCTCACGTGTGGCATGCCTGGGTCCAACACACAACGTATCTATATCAGCACCAGGACCATGCACCTGAAATGAACGCGGTTATATCTTTTATGGCCAGAAGCATTTGTATGAGTGCATACATCTATATATAAGTGTGTGCGTGCGTGTACGTGTTACGAATAACATATATAACATATATGGAAAACTTACACCAAGCCGATACGAACCAAAAGTGAAAATTTTAGAGTTGGCTTCTTGAACAAATTGTTCACTGAGGCCTTTGTTAAGGGTAATTTCTTAACCCAAGTCTTAACTATCTGCAAATAAATAAAATAAAGAAAAAATCGTTTTGTATGTACAGATACATTATAGGTATACAACTAAATAAAAGAACTACCTGATCAAGACGCCCAAGAACTTCCTCCCTTTTCACCGCTTCCTCACTACTTTCATACAGTCCGGCATCCACAAGAAACTGTGATAAAATGACCATAAGTTTAACAAACACACACGCACGCACGCACGCACAGGCGTGCAGTGATATTGATATATCTATCGTGTATATAAATCACCTTTCATGTATTTATCACTGATATTCAATTAGGATTTCACAGACAAGTTATATAGACAAGACACGTAGTTTAATGAACACCAGATGTTCTATAGATTGGAAACTTCTATAAGAAGACCACATACACCTATATAATTTTGCATATTAAACTTAGAATATATAATTGATTTTTTCATGTTTATCAAATACATGACTATGAAATAAATATACAAAAACACACTCACTCAGCATACAATCGGAGCCCGTAGGATAATTAAATAGGAAAACAAGATGCTCATTTATATATCCCTTTCCATATAGATTTCATATACAAACAAGCATGTTCATATATATATATATATATATATATATATATATATATATATATATATATATATATATATATATATATATGACAATGTACATATGTGTATGTACTGAAATATTGTGAAATAAATTGATAATTCACTGCTACATATATGTATATGAAACACACAAACCTAATACATAAAATCCAGTATAAAATTCTACTACATTATCAATATAAAATTATGAATCTAACTAATAAATCACAAAAATATACACATAAATACCTTCTCGAGCTCCTGCGTTCGTGCAATATCGGCAGTATTCGGGCCTGCAGTGGACAGGGGCTCCGCCATGAACCCTCCCTGAAGAACCCTAAGGCGCCCCAGAAACGATCCCCTGTTTTAGGTTTTTAGGTTTGTATATATGTAAACACAATGTCTAATGGTAAAGTATCGCATGACTTTTAAATATATTCTATAAATTTAATATAAGATATTTAAATATTTATTAATTAAAATAAGACAAATTAAAAACAATTATAATATAGATATATTTATTAATTAATAAATATTTATTAAATAAAAATTATTGTTTGTCCCTTAAATATTTCACGTTGCATAGTTTTAAACATATAAAATTTATTTATGAATTATTTGTTAACACAATTTTGTAGTGCATATATATACATTGTGTACATACATATGTTTATTATGTATATATATATATATTAGTATATGCATACATTAATGAACAAAATACAAGTGTTTAATTTGAATTTTCTATTTCATTTCGTATTTGTTATAATTAATCAAAATTTAATGAAGTTTTAAATTGTATATATGTGTGTAAATAATATTATATTAATTTGTAATCCATGTATTTAATTCCAGAACATAAATATAATTATTCAAAAAAATATAATTATTCAAAACATTATACCATTTACTAACATTTGTTTCTTTATAATATTTATGATAATAAACCTTACATATTTAAGAAGGTTAAACCTTTAAATACAGGTTATTAATTGAATTATATAGGGTTAGGAGGAGAAGATCAGAAGACAGTATGTGGAATTCGGATGGTATGACATGGAAGCTTTTACAGCTTCTCAATAGCAGTCGGTCCGAGGAGGAGGAGGAGCCGAAGAGCCCGCTCAGAATACAACGGCGGCCAGTACAAGCTCGGACACTGCAGATGAATTTGTGAAAGCATGGCTAGATCTGCAGGAACACAGAAGGCAGGTGCAGTACGAGCACAAGTGTTTCAAAGATAAACTAGGTGCTGCAGAGGTTGAGTTTCTCGAAGTGGAGGAATCGTACCCAAGTAAGAGACTTAAGATATCGCGATTCATGGGGTGGGTTGGTAAGGCTAAGAGAGTACCAAGACCGGAGTTGCTTAGGGTTAGGAAAGAGAAGAAGCCGATCGAGGAAGCACCGCTCTTATCAGAAGCGATAACGAGGTACAACAAACGAGCGAGAGTGTATAACCTGTTAGGCATCGATGCAGAGAAGATCGACGTGCGGCAGGCAGCTGAGAGGTTCATGTGGTGCCCATATGTAAGGAACTGGTAGATGCTAATTACTGCAGGCAGACTCCCCGGGGTTGCTCATCCATGGCAGACGCCAAGAGTATGCAGTGTATAAACTGCAAGAAAGAGTTTTGTATTCAATGTTTTACTCCATGGCATGAGGGTGAATCGTGCGAAGTTGTACAAGGGAGTGTTGTGCTTCTTAAGAAGCTGAGAAATAACAAGGTTTGATTTTGTTCTTAGAAATGAAGTTCTCCTATGGCGTTTACAATCTTGTTACCTCTTCAAACAAGTTCTGCACATGTTCAAGTGCTTCATCGACATAAGAAAGCCCATCCTTGGTTGCAAAGTTTTCCTTCATCCACATACTCTTGAGTTTAACTTCCCATTTGTATGCATAATCACCATCCCCACCCACTGCAAGTTTTGCGACTCTCACTAGCACGTCTCCACACACAAACTTGTGCACCTCCTTGTACCGCATCACAGACACATGAAATCTACCCTCTGGATCGAACCGAAGAAAACCCTTGTTATCTCTTGAAGACCATGCATCCTCAACCCAAGCAAGGAGCTCCTCACTCGGTGCACTCTCGACTTCTCTTGTAAGAATGGATAACCTCAAGTCTGCAAGTCTTCCTTCATGCAGATTCACTACAAAACCGTGCCTCTTCGGTAACTTCAGAAATCTTGAAAACTCCAAGTCAGGAGAAGACTCGCTCGCAATATTGAACATAGATGGTGCCGTCTTGAAGTACCAGTAAGGCCGAGGATGTTCTCCACTTGAGATCCAGAGAGCTTCATTGAGACCTGATGGTTCTTATGCAGCTTGAAATCGACCAGATGTAAAGAAGCCTTGTGAGTGACAGGCAGCTTTGTGTAACCAGCCTCTCCCAGGAACACAGCGAGAGACGATATATCCGTATATGTGTGCATCACAAAACTTCTGAGTTAGAGTACCTTTGTGTGTAAGCGATGAGTCGACAGAGGCCAGGTTGATGTTTCCATTACTAACTTCATGGCTGTCTGTGAGGAACAATGTCTTGCCCAGCTTGAGTTCGACTTTCACAAAACCCCCGGAAGCTCCGAGATGGGAGAAGCATCGGGAGACAACTTCATTGTAGTCTGCCAAAGCGATCACATTCTCTATGGTCTCCGATGTGACTCTAGTAGTCTTTCTCCCACTAGATCTGCAAAAACCCATATGAAATAGTCGAATAAACACACGCACGCACCTCGACACCAAGCTCCTTGATAGAGAAGATGCAGAATCGCCATCGCCAGGAAACCACATGAAAGCTAGCTTGTTGGGATCATACGAAGGCAGGACGTGAGAGGCAATCTGAGAGGACACATTGACAGGCTCCAGACGGATGCAGTCTGTGTTCGCCTGGTAACACATGAGTGTGAAATCCGGTACGAACTCGCTGTTCTTGCTTATTGAAGCACCCACAAGCTTGCGGATCTCTACTAGAACTGTATCGATAGCTGATTCAGAGGTTCCAGTCACCTGCAGTAGCAAGTTTGTATAGAGAATGGCTACATATTGAGAGTTTTATTTACCTTGACAGTGTATGGTTCCCTTTTGTTGAGTTTAACAGAATTATACCAGGCATGCGTTGGAGGCGAGCTATGTTGCTGCCCGACTTACCAATGATTAAGCCAACACATGAACTTGGAACTGAGACTGATTTGGAAGACTTGTTGTTCATCTTTGGATAGATCAAATAAGGAACTATTTACTTGTATTTATATATGACATCAAGCGTGGGTGCACGCTTATTCATTATTCTATAGTGGTGCTTAGTACTGTTACATTCTAATAAAAATTTATTTGATTATTTAGACTTTTATTTAAATTATATTTATTTATATTCAATTATTATTTTTAATATATAGTAATAAGTTGTTATTATTAATATTAAAAATAATATTGAATATATATATATATATATATATATATGCCGAAAAGTGAGATATGTCTGAAGACGAATCTGGTTCAATATCGGAGTGTGAGGACAAATCAAATTCATAAGATTATTATTAAATAATATTGATTAATGATTTATAAATAATTATATAAAATTAAAGGGTCAGTTTGACAATTATATAAAACTAAAGAGTCGGGTAAGAGGGTCAATTTGATAATTTTCTCTTTTATATATACATCCTTCACACATATGTGTGTACCAAATGACTAGAGTAGTATACATTAGACGGCAGCGTCATACCGAGAAGAGCTGGATTGAGTTATTCAGAGCTCCAAGTATGTGGTGGGACAACAGGAACAAAAACGTAAGTCCTCTCTGGTGCATGCCTGTCGTTAGATTGACCTCAATCTACAGTGGAAAATTGCTCCGGACTTTATACATGTCACTACTGGGGAAGCCTTACATGTTCGTTCCTGCCCTCACTGGGCACAAGAAAAGCTTGCGTCTTTCAAGGTGCCACCATTGGGAAACAAGAGATACAGGGCGTCTTATAAGGGTACAACACAGAAGGGTCCTTCCCAGTATGTAGCTGCTCTAAGAAAATGCTGTAACTTGGAACCGGGAAAACCATTCACGAGCTGGCCAGGGTGCAAGGGTTGGATTCCAGTCTATGTGTGGGAAACGCCTTGGTGCAGATGTACAGGAAATGCGGGAGCATCAAGCTTGCAAGAAGGTTTTCGAGCGGATGATCGAGAAGAATGTTATTACTTGGACAAGCCTCATCATGGGATACGTGGAGAATGGGAGAACTCGGTAGCTCTTGAGTTGTTCAACAGCATGGACTGTGAACCGGACCATGTTACGTATGTTGCTGTGATCAAGGCTTGTATAGGCTTGGCTAGTGAGAGAGAGCTGCAGATAATTCTAGAGAAGGCAAGGCTATCCACAAGCAAGTGAAGGAGCGTGCGTTTGATACGATATTACTGTTGCAAGTGCTCTGGTGGGAATGTATAGCAAGTGTGGGAACATGCAACTGGCCAGGGAGGTTTTCGAGAGAATGGCACGTAAGGACGTTGTTACATGGACATGCCTCATTCTGGGATATGTAGAGAATGGGGAAAGCTTGGTGGCTTGGGAGGTGTTCTATAACATGGACTGTGAACCGAACCGTGTTACATATCTTGCTGTACTCAAGGCATGTGCAGGGCAGGAACTTCTGGAAAAAGGCATGGCCATTCACGAAGAACTCAAAGAGCGTGGACTTGACACGGACATTGGTGTGGCAAGTACTTTGGTGGACATGTATAGCAAGTGTGGGGACATGAGACTTGCCAGAGATGTCTCTGATGGGATGTTTCGTAAAGACGTTGTTGCATGGAACTGCCTTATACAGGGATACGTGGAGAATGGGGAGAGCTCGGTGGCTCTGGAGCTGTTCAGAAACATGGACTGTGAACCAAACCATGTTACATATCTTGCTGCACTCAAGGCATGCACAGGGCTGTCGTGTGAGACGGAACCGGACAGGCAGATCATTCTGGAGAAAGGCATGGCTATTCACGAACAGGCTAAAGAACTCGGATTCGTCTGCAACCTTGCCGTTGCAAGCACTCTGGTAGAAATGTACAGTAAGTGTAGGAAGATGGAACTCGCAAGAGAGGTTTTCGAGAGGATGATCCGTAAAGATGTTGTTACCTGGACCTGCTCATTATGGGATACGTGGAGAATGGGCAAAACTCATTGGCTTTAGAGATGTTCACCAGAATGGAGTGTGAACCTGACAAGTTTACTTACGTTTCTGCTCTCAAGGCGTGCACAGCTATGGCTATTGAGAATCTCTCGGAGAGAGACACAGTTCTACATAAAGGCGGGGCTATCCATGAACAGATCAAAGAGCACGCACTAGATTCCAACGTTTTTGTGGCGAGTGCTTTGGTGAGATGTATATAAAATGCGGAGAGATGCAACTAGCGAGGGAGGTGTTTGAGAGCATGGTCTGTAAAGACGTTGTTACATGGACCTGCCTCATTATGGGATACGTGGAGAATGGGGAAAGCTCTGTGGCTCTGGACTTGTTCACCAGCATGGATTGTGAACCAACCGCTGTTACATATGTTGCTGCACTTAAGGCATGTAGTCATGTAGCCGAACTGTCATTCGGACAAGCAATTTATGGTACAATTTGCAGGCTTGGACTGGACGAAGAGAACTCGATAGCAAATGTATTGGTGGACTTCTATAGCAGGTGTGGTTGCATGGTAGCTGCTACAGAGGTACTGTACAATATGCACTCGCCGGATATAGTGTCATGGAATGCTTTGTTAGTGGGATACACCTCACTCGGCGACACATCTCATGTGTTTAGTCTGGTTAAGAGGGTTCAAGAAGCTGGCTTACAGTTGAATGCGATCACATTTGTATGCGTTTTGGCAGCTTGTAGCCATGCAGGTATGGTGAAGGAGGGTGAAATGTACTTCAAATCCATTGAAAAACTCGGTGTAAGCCCGAGTTTGGAACACTACAACTGCATGGTTGACATGTTGGGGAGAGCTAACAGGTTGGAGGAAGCGGTTTCGATTGTTAACCACATGCCTTTTGAGGCCAATGAAGTCACCTGGATGACTTTGCTCGGCGTGTAGGAAATGGAACAATGTGGAAGTGGGAAAAGTTGCGTTTGATGCGTTGGTGTGTGGGGATAAAAGACATACACAAGCTGCTTATGTGATGATGGGGGAGATATATGGCAGCTTGGGAATATGGCAAGACCATGGACACTGAAAGACCGTGGACAGGCAGTTTATAAATTTCTTATGAATGTGAAGGGATGGGCTGTGGCGGGGGCTTCAGCTGCCTTTACGATTTTGTTAGAGGAGTGTATTCTCACCAAGGTTTGTTACGTGGGGAATTCTGGTTGCTAGACAGGCACATGCAACATAATTAGCATTTCAGTACATAACCTTTGAGAGGTTGAGAATAGACTAGGAACACTCAACAAGTAGCAATTAGCTCAATAAGGTAGGGTATATATAATGAGAGTTTTAGTGTTCGGAAAAACCCATTATTCTTCTTTGATTAGTGCAAGCTTTTAGTTTGTATTGTTAAAACATAACTCATATTGTGTCATTTTAACTTTCAATGCATTACATTTTCACGGTTGTCCAATGCTTATCATTGGGGAATTTATGTGTACAGAGGTCTTGTTGGAGTACACGTGTTACTCATGTTTCCAGCCTTTTCTTTCATGCCAAATTGAAAGCAATGCTCACAATTAAGTATGGCATACATCTTAATTCATAATGTGAACATTATATATAGCTTTGTTTAATTATGAGTGTAATATTTTGGCAAGCATGTTATTATTACTATGTTTTTTAAGGGTGGTTCTAAGTTTTGCATCTATGAGCCATGTTTGTGGCCTAAGTGTAACTCTATCCTCTGCCACACATTCATGCCATATAAGCAACCTCTATCCTCGATACAAAGGATGTCACTATTTTATTTTTATCTCCATATGTCTTATCAAGTATAATATTGAACTTTTCTTTTGTATATGTAGATTATAAATTTGAGGTTCTTAGTGCTTTGTATAAAGAGAAGTTAATGAAATAGAATTGAATCCCTTTATATTACATTTAAGTATTACCGTGGATAAACCATATTACACTAAAATAATAGATGATTCTTATTAAGTCACGACCCAACAGCAGGATAAGAACAAGGAAGCTTGACTCAAAAGCAAGACAAAAACAAGGAACAAGATAAGAATAAAGAATATGATAAGAATGATTATAGAATAATTAATGTTTAATAATAACTGCTTGTACAACAATTAGGTTGACTGTTAAAAGCAAGTGTTATTGGGTCTTGATTGATTTCGACTTGCAACACTACAGATTCATTAGGCTTTAGCAAATTCAACACTTCTACAGGGCATTCGTTTGTAATTGGCTATAGACAATTTGGCAAAGAATGTGTTCTCACACATTAGTCATGACATCACAAATTTCTCTTCCTCCAGTTCCTGTATAGACTACAAGTTGTTTGCCATACAAGAGGGACTCTTGTACCAGGAAGGTTTTTTGTACATTCATGTTGGTGTTTACAGGACTCGTGTGGTACATGATTGTTATGATACCCTGGCTACATGACATTTTGGTATGGCCAAGACAGTTGAGTTGGTGACTTGCAACCATTGGTGGCCTGGGTTGCAAGGTTTTGTGGAAAAGTTTGTACAGAGTTGTGACACTTACAACAGGTCGAAAATGCCTCATCACGCACACTCTAGTCTTCTTCGTCCTCTTGCTCCTTGGAAATCCATTTTTATGGATTTCCTTACAAATCTTTCTCCTTCTCGTGGATTTGATGTAGTTCTTATGGTGGTTGACTGTTTTACCAAACATGCTCATTTCTTGCCCTGTAACAAGATGGCTACAAGCCAAACAATTGCTAAGTTGGTGATCCACAAAATGTTCCGACATCATAGTTTTCCTAAGAGCATTATTTCTGATCGAGGTCCACAATTCATGTCCAGATTTTGGTAAGAGCTTCTCTGAAGTTTACAAGTTAAAGTGGATCTTTCTTCATGATATTATCTGCAAATTGATGGGTAATTAGAATGCACGATTCAGACCTTGGAGTAGTATCTTGTTGCTTCATCAATTACCAATAGCGTCTTAGACTTTTAGTTGTATGAGGATTTGCAACTACGAACCATGGCATGCCCAAAACAATGGGAGTCGTCTGAGTCTTGATCAAGTTGAAGAAAATTGAACAATTGAATGTGCCATGGGTGCAAAAGAGAAGTGTGGTAGCATGAGTAACTGTGCCAAACAATCAAACGATCATCTGCAACCTTTATAAGAATTGCACGCTTCAACTTTACCACCGACTGAGTTGCAAAAGTGTCATCTATGAAGCATGCATTTGCACTAGTGTCTAACAGGGCAAATTCCTTGAGCTTTCGATTATTGAGGTAAATGTGTAAATGAAACTTGAGTGATGGAATGGTCTAAGCAGCACCAATGGAGCCTACGCCTATGTCCAACTTTGTAGCTCCTAAACGAAGTGGACATTGAAATTTTCCAACTGAACTTCAGCTTCAGCTTCACGCATCTTGAACTTTCTGGCTTTAACAGGACATTCTGCCACCTTGTGACCTGCTTCACCACAATACAAGCATAAGTTCTCACCACGACGACATTGCTTCTCAGCAGCTAAAAGTGGGCCATGCTTATATTTGTTGACCTCCATAGGAACTACTCTAGAAGATGTCATAGGAACATGTGCTACAGCTATAGGATTGGCTTGTAGGAACTGCTGACGGAATTTTCCTAACGACGCTCAAACAAATGGTTGTCACAACGAATGGCCTGTTGCATGATTTCCACTAAGGTTTGGGCATCTGGTAACATAAGGAGAAGGTCCTTCATGTCATCCCTCAACCAAAGCGGAAGTGTTCGATCAATGCAGTCTTGTTCCATGGAATGTTCCTGTAAATTGCTGAAATTCGAATGCATATACGGAAACTAGTTGGAATCCTTGTGCGAGCTTCCTTAACTTCATGCATGCGAAACGATACTTATTGGGATCTCCAAAGCAGGCTTCAAAAAGCCCACAAATCCTTCAAAGTCTTTCATTAATGGGTCGTCATGCTTTAGCAAAGGGGCAACCCAAGCATGTGGGGATCCAACTAGTAAGGATGCCAAAAGGTTAACCTTTTGTGCACCAGTCGAGTAGCGACGTGGTGCATGCGAATCAAAAGCTTAATCTAATTCAGGAAACCTTGAAAATCGGTGCGATTGCTACTGAACTTCTCTAGCATGCTGATTTTCGGCTTTGAAGAAGAGTTCGATAAAGAGGAAACATGGATGCTTAAAAGAGAGCCTACGTAGCAGTCTTGAAGGATGCATATGCGCCGCATTGGTGGAACCTTGCAGATTTATAATTACTTGCGCAAAGTGGCAAGCTCATGAAGTAAACATTTGGTGCTCGCATTGAAATTGTTCAAAATCTGCTATGATATGAAAGAAAAAAAAAGGAGGAAAACAAATGAGAAAAATAAAAGAAAAAGTAATTGGAAATTGGGGAGTTATGAAAGTAAATAAACATTGTAACTAAAATGGAAATGATACATGAAAATAGGAAATAAAAAAATCTTTAATTAATACTTATGTATTAATATTAATATTTTAAATATACATTTTAAAGAATATTCTTTTTTTAAACATATATTATTTTAAAAGCTATTTTTTAATATTAAAAAATATTAATTAAATAATTAAAATTATTAATTATTAAGAAAATGGGACTATAAACATTCTCATTTTAGTTACAACATTCATAATAGTTATTTTCAAATTGTCAAGCCATGACTTAAGAGTAGGATAAGAATAAGGACGCTTGACTTAAGAGCAAGAGCATAGCAAGAATAATCGTAGAATGACTAATGTTGATAATAACTGCTTATACAATAATTAGGTCAAAGCTTTTATACTAACAACTCCAAGAGCTAATTTAGGCATAAGCTAAAAATGATACTTTAAGAGCTAATTAAGCATAAGCTAAATAATATCCCTTATTGTGTAGGTATATCCTATAAGCATATTCTGTAAGCTATATCCTGTATTTGTATTGAGTCATGACAATTCCTACATGTAAGTTTCCATATGATAATTATAGGGTTCACTTTATTAGAAAAGTGTATATCATTATCTTTCTTTCATTAATCATAAAAATTAAGAGCCAATTGATGTTACGAGGGGGACTCATATGCTACTTAGCTAGTGACTTTAATCTACTTGAATTAAGTAGCTTCATTAAGTAAAATTATGACATTCACCACCCTTTCATCCATGGATTCAAAGGTTGTTACTATACCTTTCAACATACCACCTCTTTAAGAAATAAATGCCCTCATCCATGGACTCAAAGGTTGTTACTATACCTTCCAACATGGATCATTTATAACAAGCATGTAACTAGTTTAAAGATGATCGATATTATGATCACGTCATTTATGTACAATTTTGATTGGATGGTTGTGCTTGTAATCGGGCCAAGCATATAACCAATTTAGAGACAATTAATATTATAATCACATCATGCATGTATGATTTTGATATAAGCATATTAATTGGTCAAAAAGACAATCTCAAAGATTACATTAGCATATCAATTGGGCCAAAGACAATATATGAGTTTACAAATTTGTTTCTAATGAGAATTGAACTTAAATCAACTTCTTTATCAAATTTATAATATTATTATGCTATAAAATTAATAATCAATTGGTGTTACAAGGATTTTTATGTTATTAACTAGGTTGATCATGATTTACTTAAGTTAAATGATTCCACTATGTAGAATTATAACAAAATGTTACAAATAATGTATGTAGAAAATTTAGGGGAACCTAAATTGATAAAGTAAAAAGATTTTGTCATGGACTTACTCGTGATTATGTCATGGTTCTAATATGATGGATGCTTTCTTATGAACATCAATTAACTATACATATTTGTTATAGTTTTTTACTATGACACTTTGGACGTTACCATAAATATTTTGACTTAGTATACCTTGAGTCATTATCTCACACATTTCATAAATTTTAACCTAAATGATTACTTATGTTGATGAACCTTGATGTAGTAGGAAATAGGTCCACTTATTGCATTTAGCTATTTGGTGATGGTTCGACCAGGTGTCATTAGGTATTTACAAAAAAATTCTAAGTGAAGCTATAACTTACCTTTTAAAAAACACACCCATCCCAATTAGGTTTTTGGTTAAGTTCAAATGAGTTTGGCATGTTAAATTAGGATTGACCTAACCCTAGGGTTGCCCTAACCCACGTCCTAAAATCCCCATCCTCTTGAGTAGGGTTTAGGGGTAGGAGTTAGAAAGGGGGGGGGGGGTGGGTTTGCGTAACATAAATAAGGTAGGGTATATGTAAGAGAGTTCTTAGGTTCATGACTGAGTTTGTTACTCTTTTACCGGTACAAGCTCTAACTTGTATCATTAACGCACAACCCTTTATTGTGCCTCCCTAACTTCCAGCCGATAAAGGTACGTTCACCTTTGGGGTAGCCTACCCTTAACATTGACGAATTTATGATTGGAAGGTCTTGTTAGAATGCACGTTATAAGGGTCAGAGGTTGAGGCATGTCTCTAGCCTCCTTCTCCATGTCAAGCTAGGTATAGCATTCACATTTATGTCATTGTCCAACTATGAACATGGGATCTTGGCTAATGGATTTTCGTTACTAGGTTCTAAAGGGGTTTTGGAGTTGGCATTTAAGAATCATGTTCGTGGCACTTGGTGTAACTCTTGAATTTAAGAGGATATGGCATGGTAGCCCGCATCATGGGAGATAGTGGCACATGAAGATGTGACACTAGGTTATGGTACAATGCTCGAGGCACGCCCTCTGGGGTTATGTCATGGGTTTGTCATAAAAGAGTTAGATGCTTTAGCAAATAGGCATGTTTGTGCTCGCACTAGGGTACTAAGCCTTGAGCATCAACTCAAGGAGGTTAGATCTCGTAATTAGGTATGCTTTGGCACATTTGATTAGGGGGTCTTCTGAGAGTTAAGGGTTGAACAAAGCAAGAGCTCTTTCATGAAGCACTCGC
This sequence comes from Selaginella tamariscina, assembly GCA_003024785.1. NCBI lineage: Eukaryota > Viridiplantae > Streptophyta > Lycopodiopsida > Selaginellales > Selaginellaceae > Selaginella > Selaginella tamariscina. The sequence continues at coordinate 273,911 of PUQB01000278.1, forward strand.
AAAGTCATGTACTTAAGGTTATTTAAACTTAACCTTAGGGAGTTTGCTTAGTAGAACACTCGTATCTGTATACGGCACATACTAAGTACTAGCCCTATGTGTAGGGTATGACTTGGCCACTCAAACCCTTAGGGTTAGTCATGCTTAAAGTACCCATTGTTGCTATAAAGGCTCTCGAATGAGGGTGATTCCTTAAAAAGGTAAGTGACCATGCATTGGCTTTGTCATGGGGTGTGTGTAAGGCACATCTCTTTAATGAGGTTAGGGAATGAGCTTGTTTAAGTTTATTATACAGGATCTTAAAGTTTATCTATGTTATCTTTTAGGGTTTAGAGGATAGTCGGAGCACTTAGAATAAGACTTTGAGTCTTCTACCTAATTAGGCATTTGATGGGGTCATCTTAGAATACTTAATATTGCTCACATAGGATGATGATGCCAGATGGTCATTTGGTAGCCATGTGTTGTCACGTGTTGGACTTGGGATCCAAAAGGAATTGTCAGTGTAAGCATGTCATAAGTGATTAAAAAGGAAGGTGACAGTAACAACTCTTGAATCCATATAAATGAGAATATCCATTCTCTCAAAAGGTGGTGAATGTCTTAGTCTAATTTGGTACCTAGGTAAAGATTGTGGAATATGTAGGATATGTGGCGTAAGTAAGTAGGAGTCCTTTCTTAAACACCAATTGACCCTTCAGTAAAAGGAGAGGGAAAGGTTGTGACACATGTGCATTTCACATCTCACATCCTTAACGTCGAGAATGATTAATTAATATAGGTGCATCTCTCATCTTAAGTGTTGGGATGGGGGATCATTTTGATGAAGTTCATAATTAGTACAAACCAAATGTATATCCCATCCTCAATGTCAAAGATGAGACATGCACTTCATTTATGAAAACAACAGTAATAACAAAAAATCAAAATTATTTCAATTCATATCAAATATAATGATTTGATGTTTAAGGTAGTTATGTATTGAAGTTTTAAGGTAGTTATGTATTGAAGTTTTAAGGTGGGATACATATGCAAATGAGATAAATTTCTGAGGTATCTCCTTAATTAAGTAATCTCATTAAAGGTGAAAAGAGAAAATAAATATACTAATTAAATTTAACCTTTAATAACTTTCGTTAAATAACTTAACATATGTGTTCTTTCATCATCTATTTGCTCTCAATCTTACGACGTTCTTGAGTCCCATATATATCACTCATTAACACATATGCAGTTGACAATTGTTGTGCTCTCCCCATCACTAACTCATCAAATGCAGCTTTGCCCACTTCCACATTGTTCCATTTTCTACATGCATCGAGCAGAGCCATCCACGTCACTTGGTTACACTTGAAAGGCATCTCGTCTACAATAGAGACTGCCTCCCAAAACTTGTTAGCTCTTCCCAACATATCAACCATACAAGTGTAGTGTTCCACAGTGGACTTATAATGGATTTGAAATAAACCTCACCCTACCACCATCCCTGCATGGCTACAAGCCGTTAATATACAAACATATGTGATAGCATTAAACTCTAATTCACCTTCCTTAATCTTGTTTAACAAACTAAACACCTGAGATGTATCCCAAGTGAACTATATCCTGTTAACAATGCATTCCACGACACAATGTCTGGAGAATACATGCTATCGAAAACCTCCACCGCAGTTGTCATGCAGCCACACCTCCCATAGAAGTCCACCAGTACGTTCGCCACCGAGTTTACTGTCCTCGTATCCCATCTTACACACTGTCAATGAATAGCCCGCCCGAGTGGTAGCTCCACGAGACGCCCACACGCTCTCAGTGCAGCGGTATATGTGATAACGCTCGGTTCACAGTCCATGGTAATGAACAAGTCCAAAGCCACCGAGCTCTCCCCATTCTCCACGTATCCCATAATGAGAGACGTCCATGTAACAACATCCTTATGGAGCATCCCCTGGAAAACCTCCCTTGCCATATGCATGTTACTGCACTTGCTATACATCTCCACGAGTGCGCTTGCCACGGTAAGATTTGAATCAAACGCACGCTTTCTTACCTCGTCGTGTATGGCCTTGCCCTTCGAGTCTCTTAAGACTGTGCATGCCTTGAGTGCTGCAACATATGTAATATGGTCCGGTTCACAGTCCATGCCGGTGAACAACTCCAAAGCTACCGAGCTTTTCCCATTCTCCACGTATCCGAGAACGAGACAAGTCCATGTAACGACGTCTTTATAGATCATCCTCTCGAAGACCTCCCTAGCAAGTCCTAAGCTCCCGCATCTGCTATACATTTCCACCAGAGCGCTTCCCACAACAACACTGGATTCAAAACCATACTTCTTAACATATTCGTGGACGGTCTTGCCCTTCTCTAGAACGATATCCTTCTCTGACTCTCCTTCATTCACTAAACCAATGCATGCCTTGAGTGCAGCAACACATGTAACACAATTGGGTACACAGTCCATCCCGTTGAGCAACTCTAGAGCAACCAAGCTTTCCCCATTCTCCACGTATCCCAGAATAAGGCAGTTCCACGTAATAACATCCTTACGGATCATCCTATCGAAGACCTCTCTTGCCAGGTTCATCCTCCTACACTTACTATACATGTCTATTAACGTACTTGCTACAGAGATGTGGTACTCCAACGCTCTCTCCTTGATCTTCTCGTGAATGTCTCTCCCCATCTCCAGAATTCTCTCTCTCTCCGACGCACTCTCATTGGCTTTCCCCGCCAATGCCTTGAGCACAGCAAGATATGTAACATGGTTTGGCTCAGAGTTCATACTTGTAAAGAGCTCCAGAGCCACCGAGCTTTCCCCATTCTCCACGTATCCCTGTATGAGGCAGTTCCAAGTAACAACATCTTTACTCTCCATCTCCTCGAAGACCTCTCTAGCTAATATCATGCTCCCGCATTTGCTATACATATCTATTAACGTGTTTGCAACAAGGATACTGGAATCAAAAGCACGCTCCTTGATCTCTCCGTGAATAGCTCTTCCCTTCTCTAGAAGTGTCTGTCTGTCCGACTCACTCTTAGCCAACCCGGCACACGCCTTGAGTACACCGATATACGTAACATGGTCCGGTTCACAGTCCATGCGGGTGAACAACTCCAGAGCTACTGAGCTTTCCCCATTCTCCACGTATCCCAGGATGAGGCACGTCCATGTAACACATCCTTATGGGCCATCTCCTTGAAGACATCCCGTGCAAGTTCCATGCTCCGGCATTTGGTGTACATACGTACCAGTGTGTTTGCCACAAGTAATGTTGGGTAAACAAGCCGTGCTCCTTGACCTGTCTGTGTATGGTTTTCCCTTCTGCTAAGTCCCTACATTGTCTTAGAGCAGCTATGAAGTCCTGCACTCTTTTCTTCTCCAGCTTCCGTCGCATACTCTGGCATCGTCTCAATATATGTATATATACATGTTATAATATTGTAACTAATGAAATATTAATCATGTTATCAAATATACATAAAAAATAATATAATATTTTTATATACTGGCATTATAATAAGTTATTTTTACATATGCAATTTTAAAATTAAAAAGAGAGTATATTTTTCTGCTTTTAAACTGAACTTTTAATAATTTTTAAATATTATATTAAATACATAATCAAGCATATTCTTGAATGCACTAGAATATTTGTGCATATTCTTATCATTTGAAAAGGCACAATTTGGCGGGAAACGCAGATGGCCGCTGCAAAGAGACGGAGATCAAGGAGGAGGAGACCATCCGTGGGCAGGAAATCGAAAACTCCCTTATCGGACAACCCGAGAACCCCACCAAAGAGACAAAGAAGGCACCGGAGAAGCAGCAGCAGCAGTAAGGAACACCACCATGAAGGAGACCTGTGGCAGAGAGCACTCGAGTTTGCACGGTATGCAGCCGACGGTAATCTCGCCTTCTGGCAGAAGTCGCTGGCGGCCATCGCGTCGGGGTTAACTGCCGGCTTCCTCTTCGTAATTGGTAAGATTGCATTCGCAGTCTGTGTATGGACTGTATATACCAGTGCCGCCGTCTTCTCTGTTAAGTTTCTCTTACAAAATGGAATGCTGGCGTGGGCTTGGAGACAGAGAAGTCTCATCTTTTGAACTCCCTAGTACAAGTATGATGAGTGTATACACACACAGGATGTGTATGACTGCTACATGTATACACAAACGGGATGTGTATGTTTTGAACTCACTGCTACATGTATTGATGCGTGTATTACACACACAGGATGTGTGTATGTGTATGTGTACACGTTTAAGTACCTGAATATGTATTTGACATCAACGCATACGTAGCTGAGTCGTCACTGTTTGATCTTACCAAGTTATCAAATGCAACCTTGGCGAGCTCCACGTTCTTAAACTTAGAACACGCAGATAACACAGTCTTCCACATCGCTGCATCCGCCTCCATCTCCATTTTGCTCATCACTTCCATTGCCTCGTCAAACCTATGTGTACATATAAAAATGTACACACACACACGCACGTATGTATAAGGTACCTATTGGCACGAGCTAGAAGGTCCACCAAGCAGTTGACATGCTCCAGGGAAGGGGATATTCCATACTTAGAGGATATGAGATGGAAATATTCCTTGCCCTTGTCAATGAGTCCGGCATGGACACATGTATTAAGAAGGCACAGGAATGTAACTCCATCTGCTTGTTGCATTCTTTCAAATACCTCAAACACTTTGGCCACGTCACCTTGACGTGTATAGCCCGACAACAGTGAATTCCATGTCACCAAGTCCGGCTTACTGAGAACCTACAAACACATGCTTATGTTTTCTGCGTGTGTGTGTGTGTGTGTGTGTGAAGAGAGAGAGAGAAGACGTATACATACGAACACATGCTGCGTGTGTGTGTGGTGTGTGTGTGGTGTATGTGTGTGTGTGAGAGAGAGAGAAGACGTATAAACACAATTACCTCAAAAACTTTCTTTGCCTCCACCATGCAACCACATTTCCCATAAAAGTCCACTAAACTGGACACTAAAACTTGATCCTCTTGTAGAAATTTGGTTCCACAATATCTATGAGAAAAACTAATTACTTAAATAATTCCTAGTATTAAAGAGCAATATGAATTTAATATGATTAAATGTAGTTTATATATATACACACATTTGAAATTATATAAAGAAATAACCGTACTTGTAATATAATAATAAACTACTATATACATTTAATCTCTCTCTCTCTCTCTCTATATATATATGTGTGTGTGTGTGTAGATAAATATATCGTATGCATGTGTATATGTATTATATACCCTTGGTGTATTCGACGCCCACTTTCCAAGTCACCAAGTCCAGCGCTTTAATTGCCGCGGTAATTGCCGGCCCATCTTCACACCATTTGCCTCCATTTTACTAAACAGACTTAAAGCAGTGTGAAACTCACCTGTTCTAAAGCAGTGTGAAACACATGCATAACTAATATATATTTAACTTGTTGTGCATAACATCTTAAACATTTAATTGAAAGTATTAAAACTCACCTGTTTGTACATAACCTATAGTAAGCGCTGTCCAGGATACAACATCTTTGTTCTTAATTTCCTTAAACACTTGCTTAGCTTCAGGTAAACTCCCGTGTTTAGTGTACATGTCTACTAGAGCATTTTGTACAAAGTTGTTTGACTTGTGTACAGTTTTCACTATTTGCGAGTGTATACATCTTCCAGTGTCTAAAGCTGAAAATAAAATTATATATTAATTATGAGCCTCCAAAATATTTAAATGAAATAGTATATAAAATACATAATTAAATCCAACCAATTGATTACATGAATATATTAGATAATTATTTAACTACTATAGATATATGTTAACTTCATTAAAGATATTAACAAATTCTATTTATTGATTCATGTTTTATAGTGAACCAACTATTGTAATATACATTTTATAAACTCTAATTATCTTGATTAAATAGCTAACCTTGATCTCACCTGGAAGGGTTGAACAAGCAGCTAATGCAGCAACAAAGGTTCTAGCATCTGGTACAAAGCCTTGTGTCTGCATATCCTTAAACAACTTAAGTGCCATCTTGCCATTCCCTAAAATATATATATATGTATGTATTAGCATTATATATATGCATGTTTATAGACACACACACACATACACACATACATACCATCCTGTGCATAACCTGCAATGATGATGTTCCAAATCACGAGGTTCCGATGTGAAACTTTGTCGAATATAGAACGAGCTTCTGACATTTTCCCACATTTTGCATACATGTCTACCAGAGCACTTGCTACGTATATATCAGATTCGTAACTTCCACCTGATTATATATATTATATACCTGTGTGTGTATGTGCGTGTGTGTGTGTGTGTCCAAGTTAGTGTGTATGAGTCTGTTCTTATTCTTTCATTTGCTTGATTGTTAAATGGGAGTTATTTCACACACAAACACACGCACGCACACACAATGCTCACCGTTTCTCTGTAAAATAGAGTGTATACCCACGCCTTTGGTAAAACATGCAGCTTTGTCCTTAAACTTGTCAGCAATGGTGGAAAGCCTTTAAAGCAGCAAGGAACGACCGAGCATCCGGAGCAAACCCTTCGTCGTGCATCTGGGAGAACAAATGCAATGCCTGGTGGGGATGCCCCATCCGGGCATATCCCATTATCATAGAGTTCCACGACACAGTTGTTCTCTGTACCATCTTGTCGAACGTTTTCTGTGCTAAACACATGTCCCCTGTATATGACTATCCATTTAAGCTATGTGTGCGTATGTCATGACATACATATACGTCGTTTTCAATAATGAAATGAATACATCGACATATATATATATGTGTGTGTACACACCCAGCGGCAAAGACATTTGCACATAAACATATATACATATATGTATATGTCTCTATATATAAAATATGCACATTATGTACACATACATATACGTACCACATTTTGCATACATATCGAGTAAGGTGTTTGCGACGAACTTGTTTGTATGTAGACCTGTTTGGATTGCATAACTGTGAACCTTGGAACCTGCTACTAAGTCTTTCGAGATTATGCATTCCTTTAATGCAGAAATTATGCAAACAGGATTTGGAACTAATTCATACTTAAGAATTTTACAAGATTTTGCAGCTGCCATTCAAAATTGTGTATGCATGTGTGTATGCGTGATACACACACTCGTAATCACATTTATAAAATTTGACCTAAAAACAGAGTGTATATTAGGGTTTGTTAATTTAGGGTTTAGAAAAACCCTAACAAATCAATTCCTAACCCTAATAAAAGTAAATAAGATATATAAACGATTTTATATAGATTTATTTAAAATTTAAACTGCATACAAATTCATTAGCTTATAAAATGATATTATAATTTTAAATTACTAATAATTCTTATATATCTTATATATTCTCTTTATACTTTAATAAAATAAAAATAAAATACATTTTTATTATGTTAACCTTTATAAACAAAATAAATAAAATATTTTAATAGTATATTGTTTCAAATTTCGAATCTTAACCATGTAAAATATATATAAACATATATTATTTAAACTATATATTAATCAAGTAGCATGACTAATAATAACTATTCACTGTACAGGAAATGATACGAAGAAGAATTACTATATAATTATCTATAAAAGATAAGATTTAAAACACCAATCTACATTTTAATAACATAAATATTTAAATTATATATAAACATTTAACTAACAGTACACACGCGCACACACACACACACACACAGCCCGCAAATACAGATTATATATACAATCAAGCATGAATATTTATACATAAAAAAAACGAGACAGATTATAGAAAAAAATGTTAATAAATAAGCTACCTCTGAATATTGAATGTGCTTGTGTCACCGTATATCGACTCCTCGTGTAGCATCCACGTACCGGACTTCCTTTCTTCCTCGCACTTTAGTATTTGCTGTACATACTCGAGAGCCCCACACACAGCTCTCTGTTCCTGGGCATTCAGTTGTAGTGTGTATATACGTCTCCCGTCTAACAGCCTCTTGTACTTGTGTACAACGTACATATACGCCTGCTGACCATACTGAAAATATTAATATTACTAGTGAATTGCTTATAATAGTTTTCATATATACCCACACATATATGCATTACGTGCACACATACACATACACACACACCTGTAAACTTACGTATGGCATACATATGCAAAGTTTTGCCCAACTATTATGCACGAGTATAAATAACAAAGAACATAATAGAGATTTATCACACACCACACGCACGCAACGCAACACACATTGAGAAAGGTATGCATGCTGTGTACATAATCAAACTGTACATCTTAAACCTTATGTGTTTATACTATATACATATAAGGTTCACACTACTAAAGCACCATTAAATCATAGCTTGCATTATCATTCTCTTCTGTATATAATATATGTACCTTGAACATACATTACATTTATATGTAATACCTACACACACACACAGACAGACACACACCTGTTGAACTTTACTGGAATGTTGAGAAGAACCAACAGGACTATAATCCGAGAACCACTCGCAGCACGTTAAGGGTATGCCCTTACCAACCTTTTCTTCAAATTTATCATATTTGTTAAGTAAAAGGACCAAGGGTGTATCTTGAAAGCAGGGATATTCCACGATCTTTGAGAAAAGGTTCCTGCTAAATACCAGTTTGTTGTGTACTGTCCCTGTTGAATCCGTATAACTTTGATCGTAATCGCTAACCGCTACACAATATACCAAAACCTTAACGTCCTCAAACATGTCTAACCATTTCCTAAACTCGTTTGTTGCTAATCCACCAATACTTATTAGCTGATACCTGTTTTAAGAGTTCCCCATTACTCTGTGTATGAGAGAGAGAGTTGGTGTGTGTGTGTGTGTCCTAGACCCTTATATTAGTCCTAGTCTGTAGTTTATCGAACCTACATTCTCTAAGTTTAGAGGTTATTACTTAACATTTTTAATAAAAAAACACAGCAACCCTTGTACAAAGATACATTAGCATACTGACGTGTGTACATGTGCGTCTACGTGTTTTTTATACATGTATATGTACACACACACACGCACACGTCTCAACTATCTACATATGACCATCTTAGTCTAAACATCTATGTAGTGGACCAAGTTTAGAAGTGACTATTTAACATTATTAATATTTAAAACATAAGAAAAACACTCAAACTCATGATGGTATGTGTGTGAGATGTGTATCTCAGTTTCATCAATTTACAAACTGTGTTCTCTAAGTTTAGAGGTGACTATGTATGTATAGCTTCCTGAACGGGTGACCTACGTTCTATAAGGTTAGAGGTCACAATTTAACATTCTACAAGCATATTAACCAAATCCAATCTCATCAATAAAATTAATTACTTCTGTATATATTTGTATGTACACACACACAGAATAATTAAGTACCTGCGTTGGTTAGATTCCTGGCCATTACTATCAGATAATGAGTCTTTATCTTCCAACGTGAACTCCAGTTCGGCGAGACCAGTCCCTTGTTCGAGTCCCTCTGCCATCAGTATGTCTGCTTCTGAAGGCATATAATCCTCCGTTTGCAAAACCTAAATATACAAAACTAGTAAATATTATAATATAATAGAAATATATACACTACCGTATACGATATATGTAAAACATACAACAATACTACCAATGTATTGATATAATATATTAGTATATTATACAATGTATATATATTAAGTGTGTGTATATTATATGTATATTTAATGAATGAAAGACATACTCTATTAAGGAGGTCGCCACTAATGTCTGGAAGCATATGTAGCTCGTCTTTTCTTTTATACGTCTCCTTTATTGCAGGGTCTTTCCAGATTCTCAATAAACTGGGCACTATATTCTTTGACAGAATATTCGTGGAACTAGCGCGAATCTTCTCATGAAACTTGTCCAGGAACGTTTCTGCTGCCTCTCGTAACCTCTCATCAAGTGAATACATATTTTTTCTAAAGAGATTTTGGGAAAATAAGTAAGAGAAAAACATATTATATGTATGCATGAGTATATAAATTTTCTCTGTGTGTGTGTGCGCGTGTGTATCACACACCATACCTGATGATTCTATACAGAAATATTCCTCTTCGAATCTCTCTCGTGCTTCGAGTAACATATACAAGAAATGATATACCTTTCTAAGTATCATTTCTTTATATCTCCCCTTTTCCTGTGGTGTAAATTGCCCTTCGTGAAGCATCTTAGTCTAAGAAATAAATATAGAAAGCACTATTAGTACCGGATCCATCCTCCCCCCCCCCCAAACACACACACACACATACACACAAACGCACACCTGTTTAAATATTGTACTTCTTCCAGAGCCTTCGTCTCCGAGTAATAATATCTTAGGGCGTCGTTAGACTCCAGAAGTGTAGGGGAAACCTTGCTAGAACCTCCAAAGTCTGGTTTAAGGTTATTACTCCGAGGAGTTGGAAAAGAAAAAAATGGATGCAAAAGCTTCATTGCTGGCTGTCAATAAAGAAAAATTCAATATTAATATATGAAATGAATAAAAATCTAGTATATTAATATCTTGTACAGTATAAATATATTATCATTACACAAGTTCACATTGTTATGCTTGTATGATGTAGTTATGTAAATGTAATTGCATAACTATATATATTGGTGAGAGAGAGAGAGAGAGAGACAGTTGTACTGAATGAAAGATCTATATGCATAATCTAGTATATTAGTATATATGCAACACAAATACGAATGCACGTATGCATAGACATAGCTAAATAATAATTACTTGCCTTGTTCCAGAGATTTCCCTTAAACTCCTTTTGACCACCTTCTTCCCCATAATTTCCCTCAGCATCTAAAACAAGGTAGGTTTGCGGAGTGCATTGGACACCGAGCGCCTGCAAACACATAAAAACATGTGTATGCGAGCGTGGGTGTGTTTTCGTGTGTGCGTGTGGGTTCATAATTATCACAACACAATTTTACTCATTAACAAGGCATTAGCGCACGCACGCACGCACACACACATATATAATAGCTTACTTTGAGCATTTTCATTTCTGATTTTGTTACTTCTCGGCCGTTAAGATGAACTTGTGTTTTCCCATTACTTGCATTTTGTGGAATCGGGCCAGCCACTTTTAATTCCGGAGTAATAACAGCACATGGCTTTTCTCCTTCCTATATTATAATAATATTAGTATTTATATATTAATAATAAACATGTATATGCAAGATAAAGCAACTCATTGATTTAAAGTGTTGGTCTAATAAAAATTAATGGATATACCGGGATACAGCCATATGTGTATGTATACGCACGCACAGAGACGCACACACACACACACACACACACAACACAACACACCTGTCCCCATAGACCTGAACGCTTGTCGTACCAGTATCTTCCCGGTTTAAGCTTAATGCAGCAGAGTAAAAGAGTCATTTCTTCAGCGACTAAAGCCCGTCCATTCACAATTACCTGCTCCGAGAAAATGTCAATTACTATAATAATATGCATTATGTATAGCATACATAAATACACATGGATATATACGTACATGTACATATGAACATGTTTATGCATTTATATGTAGTTACATATCCATGCTGGTATAATAGATAATTTAAATATATACGTGATAGATAGAGAAGAATATAGTGATACATGTGTTCATTGATACACATGCACTAATAAAAATACATACACATGTATGTATGCATTTTCTATATCCACGTATGTAATATATGTATTGTATTGCTGTGACAGAGAGAGAGAGAGACACGATTGACACACACACACCCAACCTGCTCTGGTTGGAGCTGGTTTGATGGACACTCCCTTTCGGATTTCATACACTGTTGAATCTCCAAAGGACTCAAAAGCCTAGAAATTAACATAAAACCATTAGAAACATGAATACAAATTACCATATATGTCCATATGCATAATATTATGTGTATACAAACACACACATATAGAGAACACACATACACACACACCTTCTTAAGAGCCTTGAAGGTTTGCCAAGGAATGGTCTTCTGGCTTCTAATATGGGCCGTTCAACACCAACCTTCACATTTCCTTCCTTCTGGCATTGATCCCATTATTAACAACACACAATTTACACAGTATTTAGCACCACATACTAGGCATATTTCCTGCAAAACGAGTTAAACATTAGATAATACATTTGTATACCTGCACATACACGTGTACACAAAGTATATATGCACATGTATATATGTGCATATATGGATGCCTATACCCGTTAATGTATATTGTGACATCATATATCTCTTATCTAAAACGACGGACTACATGTATGTATCTATGATCTACACCGTATATATAGTGTATATGACTAATTTATGTCTTTGTGCGCGTGAAAAGTCTGTGTGTCTATAGTTAACAGTGCACCAGATGATTCTATAGTTAGACGAAATGAATGTAAGCATAAACATACAGACGTGTATACACTCATAAAATTATACATATATAGATTATATTTATTATATAATCTTTACTTTAAACCAGTCAATAAACCTATAAATATAATAGGTTTAATTCCAATTGATAGTTACTATATAGACAAATCCATATATGTATATAGATATTAGTTATATGTGTCTCATAGATACATCCACATTTGTATATAACTTTACTTATATATACGTACGTATCAGATACACATTTGTGAATGTGGTGTGTGTGCAACTGTGTGTGTAATACCTTCTCCGTTAGTCGATTCCCTTTTAAAGCAATTATAACATTGCCCAGACTTTCTGCGTCGCCTCCCCTAAAAGATAATTGAATGTAAATATACAAATTCAAAGATTTATAGATGTAGATACCTGACTCGAACATGCATACATACATCTATGTGTATAATGTATGTGGATATGAGTGTTAGATATATGTATAGTTTATGTTGAAATTTCTATATGCAACATACATATACCGAGAGGGAGGGGGGAGGCTGGGAAGAGAGAAAGAGAGAGAGAGGGAGGGAAGAGAGAGAGGGGGAAGAAGGATACACATACGAATCCATCTAGTTACGAGGCAGGAAACTAACCGAGGGAGACGTTTGCAAAACACATTGGGCGGCCGGGAGTGAGTTCTTCAGAATCCGGTGCAGAAAGCTCTTCCGAGTATTGGAGTACAGACGAACGCAGGCCCTCGGATGAAGGTGTGTGATAATATCGCGTGGACCTGGTGAAGGTGAGAGCTCCTCTATCTCTGAAGTAGAGTTCACATTTGGACTTGTATCTTGTTGACGAGTCGATGCCCCCTAGAAAACAAATACATACATACGTATATATTATGTGTATCTTATGTAAACATATTATATATCTTTAAAATTGATATAGGGTATTGTATAAACATGTAAGGTAACTAACTGAAGCACTTATTAAAACATGTATAATTGTATGTACCTCAATTTCTGAAGTATAGTTCAGGTTTGCACTTGTGTAGGGTTTACGTGATGAAGCCAATCTTGATGATAACTGAAACAACATATTGAATTAGTTACATATACATCTATTATCTATACAGTTGTGTATGTATGTATACATATGAAGACACGCAAATACAAGATACATGTGCATATATATGTATATTTATATATATTTTACGTTATATATAGACATCACATGTATTCGTTTTTTGAAGGCATTACCTTATATATAAACACAATTTATGACCTTTAATAGTATACCCATTTGCGGGTCAGTGTGTGTATGTACATACATATACATATATTTGTGCAGATGTATATATACCTCAATCTCCTGACGTGCCTCAGAAGACGATGGTCTCTGAAAAAATCAGCAAAAGAAACTCAGCTCTGATACACGACGACTGCATAATGCACAGATACATGCACAAATACACGTATATATGCTCAAATGATTAAGAGCATACACATCTAGAGAGAAATACACACAGACACAGATGCACAGCAGACACCTCATATAACAGTGCGTGCACACACATGCACAATTTTAGAAAAAGTCGGCAGTTTACCATTAGCGACGCAGAATCTGATGATGCTGATTGAGCAACCTGAAAAATAACCAGCATAATACATACATACATATATTTGTGTGGGCTTATATACACTTTACAATGTATGTATGTAAGGTATGAATATGCATATGTGTGATAGCAAGTATATACCTGAACGTTTTGAACTCGTCTAGATGCAGGTGTTGATTGAGCAAGTTGAATGGCCTGGTAACAGTAGCAATTTTCATCAAAACATGTATACAATATACATACATGTAACACATTACACACACACATACATATTCTATATATATAATAAAAAGTAAAGGAAGTGTCCACTTTCCTAATAGACCGATAGATTACGTATGACGAGGAAGTTTATATATATAAGAAAAAGATCAGATATATCATATACTATATGTAGACACATATGTATATGTATATAGAGACCATAATATGGCTATAACACATGTATAGTACCTGAATTGGTTTTGCAATGGGAAGCAATGGTTTACCATCAACATAAAACGCAAGTGGAGCTTTTGGGAGAGGATATTCCACAGGACCATCATACGGAGTTGCAAAAGAATAATCGAGTTTCTCCAAGTCAATAATCGCACCTAATAAGAAGTACAATAACAATATATACAGCGTTTTATATATTTACTATACATAATGTAACCCGGTGTGTGTTTCTGTGAATGTATAATGTAAATTTGTATTTATCGAAAGTTATATTATAATTTTATTACTAATAACCAATTTAAGTTTTATTACTAATAACCAATTTAAGATAAATAAATATACATTGGATTAATTACCTGGTGGGAAAAGTGACTTGAGGATTTCTGCTGCCGTAGTTCCATTTCCGTTTGCTGTCACCGGTATATTCTTTGGTGCTGCTGGCATATTCTTTCCTCTTTCTTATTGCCGCTTATTGGTTTCATCCTTGTCATAGTCGTCCTGGTAACACATCTAATGTAGCAAAAACAATATATTATACATAGATATACGTGTGCGTGTAACAAACACAGATACTTATATTTTTTATTAATCGATTGTCGAATAAATACATACATAGCACTGGTTACCTATTATGTTATCTATTTATTCATACACATTGAACAGATTCGCTAATGAAGTCGATGCTGCCCTTTATATTTTTAAATACCTGTGCATGCTCTGTATGCACATACATATTATGAGATATATTCTCACATTTAATTACATGTTCCATTATGTATACATATATTCATATACTTAATATACAAAGAAGACATGTTTTCGGTATGTATATCTGAACATACAAACAAAGTGAAACATGCATATTTACATATACGTACAATATGCATGTGTATTATAGTGTATAGAGATATACTATATTCAGTAAGATACACAACAATACGTATAAGTATACACCATTAAAATATGTATATACATATTATGACATTCATCATTTCTGATGTATTTTATAATGACATCACAGATAAAAGATAAATGATATATGAACTGACCAGGTGGGTAGCTCGCATTTCAAGGACTCTGCTGGGAATTGAGCACACATTCTAAACCCTGAGCTTGAGAAAAGCAATTAATCCCCTAAAATCCCGCATTCTGTACTAAACCCTGAGACGGGATTTGCCCCAGAAACCCCGCAGAATCCCGATTCCGGAAGGCACTTTTCTGCTGTGGATTGACTATGAAATGAATATCCTGAGCCCGATTTCTCCCCAAGAATCTCGCATTTCTGTACTAAACCGGGATGGGAAGAATCCCGTGGAATCCCGACTCAAATACTAACCTTTCCCACCTGCGGATTGACTACGGAGACACTACCCTAACCATAGACGAAGAACCCTTCTTCCTCCGTCCCAATGAAAGCGCCAAAGCCGTACATCTCTGGCCAAATCCCATCTGGCCACATGTCCGTACCGTGACGTCATTATCCTCCTGGCCATGTCATCATCCACGCATATTCTTTTGATTTGGCCTAGAGAAGCTTGCTAAGATAAAATGTAGTTAATTAACCAACAGTTGTCGCTTGCCATAGCGCTTACCTGTCGTACACGTGTCTCAACTTTGCCATATCAAATATAACATATGGTATTTACCATAATGTGTCACCTGAAGATCACGATATATGGTTTGTTGCTGGTGCATAAGGATCTATGTTATATATAGTTTAGGGTTAATTTATATTTTGAGTATGTTGGGGATATTTTATATATCCATAATACATATACTCTTAATTTAAGAGTTCGTGTACTTCAATATTCTTAATATATATGGTATTTCATTTTATTTCATTTTAATTTTGTGGAATTTTTTTTAATATATGTTTAATAAATTATTTTAATTGTTTAGAGATTACCATTTATAAGCCTAGCTAATTTATTTTATTTGGTGACTATTTTGAATATAACCTAAGTAGATGTGTATGTTATACATCTTTCCATGTTAGAAGATTGATATAAAAGAGAAACTTCTATTTAAACAAGCTACATTTACTATTCCTTAAGCATTTTAGCAGAGTTAAATATGCTTAATGGATATAAGCCACAATAAAGATGGTCGCATGCCACATAATTGTTATAATATCCCGTTACATATAATTCCACTATTGGTATATAACTAACATTGAATCCATATCTGTATCATGAATTTTGGTAATTAACAAAGAACCATAAATATTATTTGAGGTCTGGATAGTGCGTTTCAATTAATCATATTATATTTAAATGATATCCTAAAGATAATAATGACCTCTTTTTGACAAACTTAGAGAAAACTGTAAATCACGATCGTTGACAATGTTATTGGGGAATTTATATATAGTTGAAAAACATCCTTCGTAACCAAGTCAATTGTTTTTTGTTAAAGATAGTCTTTGTAGATGACAGGAAGTGAGCGATCTTATAAAATGGTCCATAACAATGAGAACAATATTAAATCCTTAAGCTAGCAACAAATCAGTCACAAAGTCTATCAAGATGTAAGACTAAAGTGTTATTGGAGTTGGAAGTGGTTAGAGAAAATCATACAAACAGTGACAATGAATTTTAGAGAGCACATATGCAAGTTGTAACTAAAATGGGCATGGCTATAGTCCCATTTCCTAATAATTAGCAATTTTAGCTATTTAATTAGCATTTTCTAATATTAAAGGAATATTCTTTATTAATCCCGCTGCATAGGGATCGAGTGAAGGCCTTGGGCGGCGGGATTAATCCCGCCGAGTCTTCAATGCCTGTTGGAGAAATGAATCTCGCCACCCTTCCCTTTTTCCTCCATTGGTGAGTTGGACCAATCCCAAACGTTTCTGTCTAAGACGTAGAAGGTTTACAACATACCAATGGAGGGGACTGGGAAGGGTGGCGAGATTCATTTAACCATCCCTTACATGGTGGGCGAGATTAATCCCGCCTCCTTTCTGGAGTCACTGAAGGGGTGTGAGAAATAAATCCTGCCCAGTTCTCTCTGAGACCGAGAAGGGTGGCAAGATTAATTCCGCACTCCCGTTCAAGGCCTCCAGAAAGGTGGCGAGATTAATCCCGCCCACTCTTTCAGGAGGCATTGAAGGGGTGGCGAGATTAATCCCGCCGCACCTTCCATGTGAATATATATGTGTATTAGTATATATAAGTTGCATATCTCATTTTATTTACTTTTATCATCTTATCATAATATTTCGAGTAAAAGCTAGGAATCTATGTAAAACTGTCCAGAGCTCACATTTGTGGTGGTTCTAAAACGAAATGTTATCTTTCTTTTGCACTAACACAAATGTGAGCTTCGGACAGTTAATTACGTCTACTTCTCTCTGTGTATTATTTTTGTATATTCGGGTTTATACAAGTGTGTGTGCGTTTTTATATAATTTATATTTATAGTGTATTATTTTGCAGAAGGACGATTTGATCAAACAAGGAGATCGAGTCATTAGTATGGAGTCGTCGTCAAATTCTGGGTAAGAATTAAAATAAAATCTGTTATACTCGGATACTTGAACTAATCATTTTTGTATTCAGATGTGGAATTGAGGTGACATTAAAGACAAGAGCAGGAGAAGAGATGGGCAGGGGGATTCTGGAATCAACTTGGCCATATTTTAAGATAAATGGGAAGCGCATTGGAGCAACCATGGTTGCTGTCAAATTAACCTCTGTCACATCTCATGGACAAGCAAAACAATGGAAAGTAGATTCGCTAGTCAAGCACCCGAAAGCAGGCTGCGAACCCAGATTGGACGATGCTCGACAGATATGCCTTGTTCCATCCAATGTCACGTTCTCGGATCCAGAGGTCGTCAGTTACAACATTAATCTCGGGTGGTTTTGTCGACTTGTGGATAATGACGTTCACGTGTTCACTAATGATGTTGACCTTGGAGTTCTTCTTCAACTCAACGAAAGCCCATCTATGGAGGGGATCCATCTGGATGTCTACTTCGAAGATCTTCAGACTCATCGAGTAGGTGTATTGTCAGGAGATATTGCTTCACAATACAGAAAATCAGCAAGTGGAGCAATCTTCCCTCTTCACATTGAAGAAGAACACAGCGACATCATAAGGGAGATTGAGAAGGTGGCTCGGTCTCAGGTTCTCTACAGATCACGTTCAATTTGCTTAGGAAGCTTCGGGAGCTGGAGAGTGTGCCGAGAACACTAGAACAGCTGCAGTCGGGGATCACACATGTTGATTCGGATCGCAAAAGAAAATCATCAATCGTTTTGTCAGCTGCACCTGTGGCATCTCATGCTGCAATAAGTCACAAGGAAATGATGTTGGATGATAAGATTTATCCTTGTAGGGTTAAATATTGCAGCGTCAACCCAAACTTCAATTACAGGCCACTCAACCAGGAACGTGTAGCTGAGCTCATGGAGAAGATGAAGGACGACAATTCTTATACCGTTCCACATAATGCTGTTTTGTGTCCATACTATGAAAGAAGGAAGGGTGCTGACAAAGTCTGGATCACAACACCAGAACAACTCATGAAGATTCAGACGGAGAATAAAAGATCTATCAAGTACTACATCATTAGTGGCCAGCACACAATAACGGCAGCCCAACGACTTCTCGAGAACACAACAAAGGAACGATGGCAACAAAACTTTCCGAGCATACCCGTGAGAAGCTGACAAAAAGATCGGCGTTTTTAGCTAAGCCGAATCTCACAATCGAGCAGTACCATAAGTTATCGGCGGAATGGGACGCTCGACACCAACCACTACACAACAAAAATATGGGAGAAGTTTAAACACACGCGAGCCGTGTGGGAATCTCTTCAGCGACCACAAAGAGCTACCGCAGGGAATACACAATCTGCGGAATACCGGGTAAGCAAATTGTTTGGGCGGGATTTATCTCGCCGGTATATTAATCTGTCTTTTTCCTCAGAGAGTTGAAGAAATTGCAGCAGTTGATTTTGCCCAGGTGGGCGGGAAGGAAACATCATTTCTGATGATGTTGATTTCTTGCCCCGAAGATAGGATCTTTGCCAAATGGTTGGGGATTATGGAATCCTTTTCAAAAGGAACACTGAAGAAGAAGCAGACAAGTGAAGGGGAGCCCTCAGAAAAGTCTGCAAAGAAACCCAGTAAGACGCCGAAGGCTAAGTCTGTTCAATCTACAAAGGATGTAGACAACGATTTCAAGCTCACATGGTTGAAGCCTTTAAATGGAACAACGATGGAGGAGATGGAAGTCTTGGCTGATTTGGTGATCGATGGCAAACTACAAATTAATAACAGCAGCCCAACCTCTCCTTTTCATCTCAAGGCAATGGAGTTGAAGACGGTCAGGCATTTCAAGGAGTGGTTGGGAATACACTGCCACAAACTGGGTTGGACCTCGACTTCAACATATGAAGAGGTTAGCAAATATTTGCATGTGACGAACGATGATATGCTTGTCGAATGGGTGAACCAATCGGAAGATCTAGGCAAGAATCTATTGCACGCCAACGCCAAAAAGGAGAACATTGGGATGACGCCTTCTCTTATGGCAGTCCTTCAGCAGCGGAGAACCGAATTGAACCTTATAAAGGAGGATGCTACGAATCACGACAAGCCCTACAGATGTTTGTTGTTAGATTCGGAGACTTTATGGGGTAACATCACTGCTTGTAGGAAACCGTTTCAATTGTTCGTGATGGATCGGCGGGTGTCAAAAAATCTTTCGACAGATAGGGCACTAGAGGATCTGGTGGAGAAACTTAGCCGTGCAAGCATATACATAGAAGGTATTTATTATTGAATTCATGCTTGCGCTCTTCACTGATACCTACTTTTTCAGGTATTTATTTCTTGATTCTTGCTCATGTCACCGATACTTTTGCCTTCGCCTTCGCCAAGAAGAATAGACATCGTTGGACAGGATTTTATATGAACGATGCTAATCCCAAGTGCATTGATACTGTTGTTCACTTGGTTGTTAGGAATGCGCCAAACAATTTCAAGCTTCCAAATGACTGGCCAGGCATCTGTTTGCACTCCAACGGCCCTGAACCTCCATCCGATACACCGATAGGTATGAGTGACGTATTCGGCAATGTACGTTATCCAAACATTACAAGTCAAGCGGCACGGAGCATCGTCAACTTGATCAGGGGTCCTCACAGTGATGCGTGGGTTTTTGACTACTGCACTAGGGGGTCCGTCTTGAAGGAGTGTTACCTTCGGCATACATGTGTGTTTGCCGTTGAGAAGGATAAGACCATGGTTGAGGACCTGAACAAGTGGATAGATTGGGTCTCAACTGAGTACCCCAACGATCCATAAAGGCGTATTTGAGAAAGTTCCCTCCAGATAAGTGCGATAGCTCTGAAGGTGAATCTGGTTCAATCTCGGAGTCTGAGAACGAACATCAATCAGATATTAGACCGGAAGTTATCTCGAGGAGTACAGAACATTCGCACACTCCAGGACCCATGGAAACATCAATAGAAGATGCAGAAGATCTTGAACCATCTCACAAGCGGCTTAGACCTTCTTCGCCCTCATTCAGAAGGTAATAGCGAAGAAGAATTGATAATGAATTGATAGAGTGATGAATAGTTGTAAATGAGTGTAACATAAGGCATTTTTGTATATTTCTTTTATATTTGTACAGAAAATAAATTCTCAAGGATTAATGAAGCTTTTAGTTCAAACATGGGTCACACATTAACAAGGTAAATAATATACCTTGATAATTTTAAGGTCAGCTAATTATCATTTTGCAGATGTAATGAAATAATTGAGAACATGGATTTTCAGCATTGCCATGAGGTAAGAGAGGGGTTTGGCGACAATTTCTTGTGCCACATGTCAGAATGACAGAGTTCATGCAGGAAATGGATAATAATGCAGCTCAAAACATCGTTACCATGGGGGCCACTTCAGTTTTTGCATCATCATTTTTATTGGCTTCATTCCGAAATCAATTTCTTCAGCGCATGCAATATCTGAATCTTGTAAGGATGATGTACAATTAAATGATGAAGGGATAGGCAACGAAATAGTGGCAACGGATAAATGTGAAAGGGAGCAAACAAGTGATTTGCAAAGTATTCAAGAGGCAACGCTATCTCATGTTACTCATGGCCATATTGTGTTGTTGGATGTCAATGGTGTTCTGCTTCATCGACAAAGGCCCGAGGATAGAAAAACAGAAATCAAACAAGGAGATTTCATTCCTTGTCATGGTAAATTTCGATATGATATTATTTTTCGTCCAGGGTTGGATCGTCTCTTTCAAAAGCTTAAGGAGATGGGTGCGCTTGTGGGGATTTGGTCATGCATGCAGATTCATAACTTAACACCGCTGTTGAGTTTACTTAAGAAACATTGTAGTGTTGCAGAAGAGGTGATTCGTAAAGATTGGATTTTTGACCAGCGAATGTGTCATAAACCTCTCGAATTTCACAATATAAGAAAGGAAAGCAAGCCATACTTCTTCAAGAATGAAAGAATAATTGGGACTCATGGGGAGATCAGTCGCTTAAGGATAACGAAGAATGCACATATCTTAGTAGTAGACGACTCTCCTCAGAAGGCTATGCTCAACCAAAACATTGCTTGTATTCATCCAATCACTTTCGATCCATATTCTGATACCGATATCATGGATGAGCTAGTGAACTACTTGGATACGTGCCTCAGAAAGAAGAATCTCGAAAATTTTTGTGAGCAGTATCCACCGTATCATACATTTCCTGAAGCTTTTCTTTCTCGTGATATTGAATTTTATAAAATGAAGGATAGCAACCGGGCGCTTTATAATATTATTCTTAAGGAACGTCAGTTTTTAGATGAGCCTTTATGCAGACCTTCTCTTATCACATCTTATGTATTAACAAGGATGGCAACTCCCAATTGCATTCGTGAGAGTGTTAAGTGGTGGCAACAACATCAAGATATTGACCAAAATGATTTGATTAATCCGGAGAGTGATGATTTAGACAAAATGAAAAGATTTCTTTGTATGATAGAAAGAAAGTATTTAAAAAAATTAACATGTTGATAAGAAAATGATTTCATTTGTAATTATGTTTGATAGTATTTCTTCATTATTGTAAACTATTTTTAGAATAATATGAATATTCTAAGATATTTTAGGAATATTCCTTACTAAGTAAGGTTATTGAAGGATTAATTAATTAATTAATTAATATTTAAGGCTTAATTACATATTAATTAAATGATTAATTAATAATTAAAACTTAAGTATTAATTAGTAATTTATTTTATATTCCCATTTTCACGTATCATGCCCACTTTAGTTACAACGTGCATACATAGATGTCACAGGTACCAATGAACTCTCTGTTTCACTAATTGACGTAGTTAGAACCATCAATAGTTATGGCTAATCAATTCTATTTTTAATAATGCCAAAGTGGCCGGCAAGTAGAGTTTATGATGAGACTATAGCACTTCAAGTCAAGCGTCACCCGGTGGAATATAAACCAAATCGTTACAAAGAAGTAGACTATTAGTGAATTAGAATAGATCGTAATCGGGTCATGAGATGGATGGAGTGTTACATGTGAGGTGATTTAAAAGATCATGAACCAACAGATCGAAGATGAGTTTAGAGAGATAATTGTTGAGAAGGTTAAAGACAAAAGGGGCAACATGAACAATGAGTGCTTGGAGGCATTCGAGACCAAGTACCACTTACTTCTATTGGTCAAACTCAATATCACCAACATCTAATGCCAAATATGCTCATTGTGTAAGCGCGTGAGATTAAACTTGTTGAGTGCTGGGTCAATACTTAATCTTGAAGTTAAACTAAGAGAGATATGATGAATCTAATGAGCTTGACATCGATTTAGAACTTGAGCATGAAAGAAGTAAATCAAGTTCTAGTGATTAGTGAAGATGGTTACTTGTGCTGGGAGCCTTCATGAAACCTTCGTCATTTTTGGAAACAATCCACGATAGCTAAAATTCTTTGTCATGAATTTCATAGTTGATCTCCACAACCATGAACTTGCACGAGTAAAATGCTACAAGGTGTAGATCATTGTCGGAGTCGTAATGATAGAGAATACCACCCAAAGTAAAGTTCGACGCATATGTCTTCATCACAAAGAGTTTAGTCGAGTCAAGGTGAAGCAAGATTGGAGCCAAGGTAAAAGCAAACTTGAGCATGATAAATATGCTCTCAGCCTCCATAGACCACTTGAATCGAACCTTCTTATTGATGAGATGATTCAACATAAGCACAATTTTGGAGAAGTTCTTGATGAAGCATTAGTAAAAATTGACAAAGCCAAGGAAATAATGAATGTCTTGAGTTGATTTTCATATTTTTTACTCAATAATTGTGCATACCTTGCCAAGTCCATGGAGATTCTAGTGTGTGACATCATGTATCATAAAAAACCGACTTATTCATGATCAAAATGACACTTTTCCAATTTGGAATAGTAGAGACCATGCTACTGAAATCTTTTTAAACCCCGATGAACATGTTGCTGATGTTCCTTAATCATAAATTAGTCAAGAAAGTCGATATGTTGGAAAATTGCAGGAGCATTAGTTAATTCGAAAGGCATCACTGTGTAGTCAAAATGCACATAGTGTGTATGAAAAAGCAGTCTTTCAACATATTGTAGGCACCTTAAAGATCAATCTTCGTAAAGTAATGGGCCCCATAAAGACGTTCAAGAATTTTAAAAAATAATAGGTAAAGGACACTAATTGCAAATGATGATCTTGTTTCAATTCGTAATAAGTGACCATCAATCGGAAAGAGCCATCTTTTTTCTTAATGAAAAAGATAGGGGCGTCAACTGAAGACTTGAAATGACGAATGAAATTAATAGCTAGATTGTTGATAATATATCCTTGCAAAGCTTCAAGCTCGAGTGGAGAAAGACCATAGATTGGACCAAATGGAATTGTCTTACCTTCAATAGTATCAATTGGACAATCATATGGACGATGTTTAGGAAATGACTGGCTTGGCCCTTGTCAAATACATGTATAAACTCGTGGTATATAGATTGATAAGGATCTAGGAGCAGATGTAAAAAATAGAGTCACCATCATGCCAAACACTGTGTTGGGTTGAGTACGACTAGCATAGATAAATTTTGTTAAAAGAAATGCTTTAGATATAGATTAAGTGTTCATAGTTTTTACTATGACTCGATCCTTTACTTAAACATTAACTGTTGTTACCTACTGTACTATGTTGATGGACCCTAGATGTAGTAGAAAACAGGCTCGCTTAGTGGTATTTGGTGATGGTCCGGCCGGGTGTCATTAAGTATTTGTAAGAAATTCTAAGTGAAGTTAGAATTTACCTTTTAAAAACTCACCCCCAATTTTGACGTCCTAGTTAAGTTGATTGGTTAATGTAGATGAGTTCGGTGTGTTTAATAGGGTTAGGAACACCCCTAAGGTTGACCTAACCCTAGGGTTGCCCTAACCCAAGCCCTAAAAACCCCCAGGGTTTTAGGGTTAGAGTTAAGCTAAGTTAAACACTCTCTCATTAACTTAATAAGGGGCTAGTTAATTTAGTGCCAGCCCACATACACATACAGGAAAAGAGGGGAGGGGGGGCTCCGTCACATAAATAAGGTAGAGTATGTAAGAGTGAGGGTTCCTAGGTTCATGATTGAGCTCGTTACTCTTCTCCCGGTGCAAGCTCTAGCTTGTGTCGTCAAGGCACAACCCTTTGTTGTGCCGTCCTAACTTCCAGACAACAGGGGTACGTCTCACCTTCGGGGTAATTTACCTTTAACGTTGGCGAATCCATGCCTGGGAGGTCTTGTCGGGATGCACGTTTTTAAGAAGCAGAGGTTGAGGCTTGTCTCTAGCCTCTTCTCCACGTCAAGCTAGGAGTAACACTCACAGCTAACCAAGGCACGTTCATGTCCTTGTCCAACTGTGGTTGTGGGTTCTTGATTGATAGGGTTTCCTTACCGGGTCTTGAGGAATAATTGAGGAGTTTTAGAATTGGCATTTAGGAGCCACATTTGTGGCACTTGGTGCAACTCTCGAACCTAAGGGCTATGACATGATATCCCACATCAGGAAAGGCAGTGTCATATGGAGATGTGAACTGGGCTAAACGTCACACGATACAACACCTAAGGCACGTCCTTTGGGGTTGTGTCATGGGCTTGTCGCCAAGGGGTTGGATACTCTAACAAATAAATATGCTTGTGCTCACACTAGGGTGTTAATCCTTGGGCATTTTGCTCAAGGGAGGTTAGGTCTCGTAACCAGGTGTGCTTAGGCACACTTGGCTAGGGAAGTGTTCTCCTTGGAATCCAAGGGTTAAACAACCTAAGCTCGTTAGTAGAAGCTCTTTCGTGAGGCACTCGCAAGGTTATGTACTTAGGGTTATCCAAAACCTAGCTTTAGGGAGTTTGCTTAGTAGAACACTCGTGTCCGCTTACGGCGCACACTCATGTCCTCATTAAGTACTAGCCCTAGGTCTTAGGCCACTTAAACCCTTAGGGATTAGTCGTGGTTCAGGGTACCCCTTATTGCCCTAAAGGGGTTGTACTCCCAGATGAGGGTGATTCCTCAAGGGGTAATTAACGATGCCTTAGCTATGTCATGGGGGTATGTGTGAGACCCATCTCCTTTGTGGGGTTAGGGCATGTGCCTGTTTAGGTCTACTAGGACAGGATCCTAAAGTCTACTCGGGTTATCCTTTAGGGTTCAGGGGATGGTCATTCTAGGGGACTTAGGGTAAAACTCTAAGTCTTCTGCCCAGTTGGGCCTCTGAGTCAAACTCTAAGGGTTATCTTATAAGACTTAACATTGGTCACATAGGGTGATGACGCTGGATGGCCACTTGGCAGCCATGTGTTGCCACGTGTTGGCCCTTCGGGTTAAAACTCTGACAATTGGCAATCAGAGCCATTCTCTATGGTCAATAAGACTGTCTAAAGTGTGGTGTGTTTTAGGGTTTAGTTAGTTCTAAAATTCTTGAAAATACTCTATCACTTTTGGTTAACGTTTGAATTCTGCGTGGAGAGTTGGTCTTGAGATTTATAACTCTTCAGAGTACACCTACTTCTTAAGTAGGTGTGGGTTATGGACTCAAATGTCAAAGGTAGCACTTGGAAGGCAACTTCCAAATTGTATGCCAAGTTACTTTACCTTTTGGATGTTCATGTTACCTTACCATATACTCCACAAGACATGGCGTGCTAGTTTGTTCTGGCTTTCAAACTAAGTCTTGTGAGGTGTGTCTTGTGATATCCTAAGTCTACACATTATTGAAAATTTTTCTTTTCTTTAAAGGTGTTTGAATTTGGGATAACACATGATTTTGAAACAGACAGTGTCCATTGAGTTTTGGCTTAACTCAAGATTCAATATCAGGTTCAACAATAGTGTTCAAATAGGGAAAGGCTTATGTTAAATTTGCGTCTTTGACTTCGGGAGAAGGGGCATATTCAAACATAAGACATTTTGACATAAAAGCGTAAAATAAGCTTTTCATTATAGTGCATGTTTCTGAGAGTGTAACTATAGAAACAGACTATGGTGTTGAACTTGTAATACAACGGAATGTCGGATATTAACATATGATGAATATGTTAAGCAATTGGTTCGAATATTCAATGTAATCAAAGTATTGTCCAATATTCACAATATTTTGGTGACGTTGGCTACAAGTAACATTAGGTGAAATAGTTTACTAAGTTCAAGTTACCTAATTTAAACAAAGTATAACATGAAACCTTAGTTATTTGTAAGCGCGCACTCTGTATTTAAGTTAGTTAACTCTGCTAACTCATTTAAAGTGTATCTTGTATGGGCTCATGAGAGAGATTTGGGATAACAATTTAAGGATTCCGCTTTCTTATCGGTACAGTTTCAGGGTAGATGGCATGATTTACCAAAAAGAGTAATGTTGGAAACATATGTTTACATTCTCAGTTTATTGAGTAATGAAGGACTTGCATAGTGAAGGCGTTCAGCACACACTTGTGCATTTTTATTGTTAACTCTTTAATCTTGAAAATTTCTAATGTTGTTTGCAATGTGGGGATAAGCTCTTGAATAAGGGTGATTCCTTGATTTAAAGAGCATGATTTAGGATTCTTCACTTTGGTTATCGACTAAGTAAAGAAACTTGCTAAGTGTGATAATTTATGTTGGGAATTATTAATGAGCCAGTAACAATCAGATTTCCGTTGGAGGTTTAAGTGCATGTACCTCTTTAGAGAGTTGGTATTCGATGGGAATTAGAAGTTGATATTGGTTTTTAATATTGATATCATTTTTTAATCGAATATGATTATTCAAAAGACAGTTTCTTAATTTTGCATCATGGTCGCAAATGTGGGCACTCCGAGAACTTATAAAGTAAGTATCAATTCTTTGGAATATCAAAAAATAGAACTATTCTTGACTTAAGGTTTAATTATATTCCTTGGGTTAAATATTAATTCTATTTCAAGGTTTGATTGTATTTCTTGAGTTAGTTGTTAGTTTTATCTCAAGGTTTAATGGTGTTCCTTGAGTTGATTCAATATTCTTGTAAGTATGATATTGAGTAGTGGGATTGGCTCAAGAAGATGGTCTCCCTTCTTGATGATCGTATTTCAAGGTTTCTAATGTATGGTCCAAAATCCGGTTCAAGAATATGAGGTTTTCTATCACCTCATTTATTGAGATATTTATATTCTAGACTTTGGCAGAATTCGTGACAATCTTTTCAGAATTGGTTATGAATGACTTGTCAAAGTATGGTATGAAATCTCTTCAATATTGAGTTTGGAGCGCTCAATATCGAAACTTGGTATGATCACATGAGGTGGCTATAATCATATAATAGAAAGACTCAAGTAGACTTGAGTTTGACACTTTGGTAAGTCACTACCTTAGTGTTATAACTTGAAACGTGTTTTCAAGTTAGTTGAGAAATGAGGAGTTTCTCAATACATTGCTTAAGGACTTTGATGATTGCTAGGTGCCTATAATGAATAATAAATCTTAGTTCGATGCACCGGAAAATGTAAACCCCTAGTTTTTGTCATTTTTAGGGTAAAAAACATCTCTAAAAAACAAGCCTTTGTTTTTGTAAAAAGTAATTAACATACTAGGGGTCGAACATTGGTTTGTTTTTTCACATAGTTAATATACCTTGTAATATTATTTTGTTTTTACCCTTGTTTTTAACCTTGTTTATACAGTAATAATTTCTGTTTGTTTTCTATATAATTTATTTAATTTAATTTTAAATTTATTTATTGATTTTAATTGTACTTAATAAAAACTCTTTAACTTTCATTAATTAAATTAAAAATAATAAACATTATTGATTTCTGGTGATCTCTCTGTGAATCCCCTCTCTCTCTCACACACACCAGTCCACCTTTCGGAAGCGTTTCTTCATGCGTGAGGCTCTGCATCAACGAGGCCTCTGCAAGAAAAGAAACTAATGTAAACAGGATTCACCAGTTATACTGTGTGTGTGTATAGCTAGATAGATAGATATGCTATTTAATATTATTGCAGTAAGCACAGGCCTATACGTATATTGTCAATCCTGATATATATGAATGCATACACATCTAGAATACATGTATGTATGCTATATAGGAATATATATAATAGGACTCGGCTGAAAACTGTTGTTCTTTTAAGCTACATGTCTTGTGTTCTTCTCCTCTGTGTGTGTGTGATAACTGACCAAAACATATTAGATAAAAAGAAAGCCATTGTACATGTGTGTTGTGTGTGTGTGTGAGAGAGAGAGAGAGAGAGAGAGAGAGACAGAGAGTTGCGAGCTTTACCCATAAAGCTCGCAAGACAATGCCGGGAAGGCAATGTACTTAATGCCTTCTGATGTTGCCAGATTCAAAGCAGCCCTGTGAGTGAAACATCATCCAAACAGTGAGCAAAATAAACAATCAAGTAAGACGTATCAAGCATGTACATTTGTGTATATAAGTATATACACGTACATACTTAAGAATAAATACATAATGAAATAAGAAATGCAATACTTACACATAGGCTTTGGTTAACATCTTCTCGGACTCCTCTCTGTTCTTCTCTTCGTAAACAGGGCCGACCACATGAATCACACGCGAGGCCTGTAGATTAAACCCTCTACAAAGAAAAATATATTAAGTAAAATTAATAAACATAAGACCTACAATCTAAATAGAAACATAAACTTTCAAATTAAGTATGCGTGTATATGTAATAATAATATAATAATAATTAATGAATCGATAAACAAACAGAGATTGTTTACCTTGTGATGACAGCTTGCCCAACCTCACATTTGATACCTTGAGGAGCTACATCAGGCAGCTTTTGACAAGTATCAAGTAATCTAGGACCGGCAAAACGATGAATAGCTGCAAAAATATTAATCAAATATTTACGAGGACGACTTACATAATCTTTAATAAATAAAAAACTTACTTCCATCAACACCATAGCCTGCATTGCATCTTTTATTTGCTGGAGCCACCTGCATATGACAAATCAATAGCATGTAGAACAACAATAAAGTGATACAAAGCCACACACACACACACACACACACACACAAGTGTACAAGTGCACATGCACGTGTACGTCCGTATGCTCTCTCTCTCTCTCTAAAAGCTGTTGTGTATTACATACAGATGTGCAAAACAGAAAAAACAAGTATATATGCATGTCACTTAGATACCATATTCATCCTGTCTTTTTTTTTCTAATTTTTAGACTTATAAACGTGTATGTCTGTCTGTGTCTGCGTGTATAAAATGCATATATAGACTTAGATGATAATTTGCTTATATGTATAGACAGGAATTATAACTGTCTGAACTGTCCATACATACAATGTGTGTGGGTGTGTGTGTGAAGAACAAAAAACTTACGACTGCATCTGTTTGTCCATCAATGAACCAGAGCCCTATATCTGCTGGACTCAGACAGCTTGTACTTGACCACTCCAGTGAGTGGCTTCGGAGGCGGAGGTGGGGGAGGGGTCGATTTCTCCCCACTAGGACGATCGAAATTGGGTCTTCTCCGGGGCCTGTCTATGGACCTCGGACCACCCATTGCACAGCTTATCCTTGTTGGCATTGCATAGAAATCTGTACACATACATAGAAATTTGTAGTGAATCCACTCACCAGATTGAGTGGCCACCGTTGATATTGCACAGCGCCATATCTTGGAGAGCTAAACCCATGCCGTCGGATCTACGGAGCACGCTCCGCCGCTTCACATAAAGAACCCTAAAACATATTTTAGGATCCCCTGTTTAGGTTAGCTTACATGTATTACATGTAATTTTATATAATATTCTATAAATAAGTAGCGAAGAACAATAACTGTATAATGTATATATATACTAAGAGTTTCATAAAATCTATTATATCTATTATAATTTAAATATGTGAGTCTATACACCTTACAGACATTATTTATATATATGTGTAGAGAGGGACAAGAGAGAGATGAATTTATGCATGCACACATGCTTGTATATATATACACACACGTGTTTACCTTCAACACATGCTAGTGTCTATGCACATAGTCACAAATTTTCAATTAAAATATTAAACCATTAAACCACATTATAAACTCAAAGACAAAAAATCAACATGGGCACATCATATACACATCCACATACACACACGCACATATATGGAATTAAACATTCATAGGCACACCATTTCAATAGATTGTAGAATTTATAATGCATCTCTCCTTTTTGTCTCTCTCTCACATACACACACACACCACATAAGTTAAACATTATGTAATTCAAAATGAAATATCTTTTGTTAAGCCATAATTATCGAGTTTGCATGGAGGATGTATGTGTGTGTATAGTATAATATATAGGTGTGTGTTCCTGATATAATTCAAAACTAAAATAAATTTTATTATAATATATTAATTAAATTAAATCTTTTCTTTTTATCCTATTTACAAAGTAGAAAACTATTTCTTAATTTAGTTACAGAGTATAACTTACTATCAAACTACATATGCCATGGTGAAATAAAAACATAATCTAAATAAGGAAGTAAATAAAATATTTTTTTCACTGTATTTTAATGAATTATAACATAATTTTATACATGTTACAAACCCAAAAACCAAACCCTTGTTCTTGGACCCTTAGTACTTCCCCTAATATGTTAGTCAAAAATTTTTTACCCTAGTATTTATAAAATTAGGCATAGTTTTTTTCCTTTGTTTATTTTACATTTTCCGGTGATGTACTAAATTAGATATTTTATTCATGTTTGGGGAGATCTATTGAATTATAAGGTATGACAAAACATGAAGTTAGTATGGCATTTTAATGTTATAATAACATTTATGTGGAGGTTAATATCTTACTAATCAGTTAAATGAACCAAACACTAGTTCATGATTCCTCTTAGTCTCTGAACAAATTCATGGAATACTGTCATAACATTATAATTCCATCTCAAAACTGAAGTTTGATTCATGTAAACTAAAACCATGTTTACATTATAGTTGTAGCATTTCGATAAATTGATATGATTGTAAGTTTATACCCGTTAATATAACAACTAGTTGGTAAGCTTAGGATTTGAACGTTGAAATGATCATTATTCATTTGAGAGTATCAATATCGAAATTGCAACTATTTATAGAATAAGGATTAATTTAAAAAAGATGTTTTGTCAAAACATTAATTGCTCAAATTAGTGAAAATGCTATACTTCGGTATAATGTTGAGAAACATTTACGAAATCAGTTTAAAAGTTAGAAATAAATATAATGGATGCAGTATTTCTGAGTTTTAAAGAGACTCTTATCATGGAAATTAAGTTTTTGAAATTTGGTATTTTTTTAACTTAGTGAGATAAAGAGTTAGGAAGTATTAAACGGCATCTAGTATGATGTGCTCTTTGGGGAATGAGTACAATGAAAGTGACAATTAAGAGACGTGTTATTTAAAGGTTATCGATTGAGGCACTAGAGATGGGTTGAATTTCCTAGTTTCCACGTTGGTTTGTAAAAAAAAAAAAAAGGTATGTTAACTTATCTGGTCCCTAAGTTGGTCAGTGTTATGAAAGGTACAAAGTCAATTGCAAAAAGTGAATATTAGTACTATTACACTTGGTAGTAGATTTGACTTGAATTTAATTCTCATTAAGAATGAAGTTATGTCAATGACACATCAAGTGGATAGGCTAATTTTAAATTGGCATGACCTCGGAAGCTGAGGAAGCTCATGCGGCTAAGGTGAGGAAGGTGAGAGAGCTTCGTGCACAGCTAGCGAGCTTAGAGACGAAGATTGGGGATATTACCCGTGAAATCTTTGAGTGGGATAGGCCAGGAGCTGCAAGGACTGTGTATGAAGATCAGGAGCTCATTAGCAAGTGAAGAGCAGTATGATGTGTGGGAGGAAGGCTTACCAAAGGAGGACGAGAGCATACCGAGGAGGAAAAGTGTGAATGATGTCGTGGATGGCGGTTCTCTTGAAGGTATGCAAGTGGAGAGCTTCTATCCGGACTCTGATAAGTGGTACGGAGCCCCGTTATATACATGTGTACAGCCATGTGCCTCTGGCCAGATTGACATGTTTATAAAGAATAGAGTTTCGAGAGAAGTACTCTAGCATCGGAAAAGAGCTTGATTTCGATAAAAGTCTCATACCTAGTTTGGCATAACTATATACTAAAGGGGGATAGGTATAGTAGCAGACCTTTATGAAAAGGGGTAATGAGAAACACTGAGGATGCAGAAATATAAAGTTATAATATCGTAACATGTGTAGATGTGGGACCATTGGAAAATCAAAGAAATGCGAAGGTGTTTTAGTCAAGCATTTGAGAAGTGCTTGTTGTGCGCTAGATGACAGAGGTCATCAACAACGTTTAATATAAAGGAATAAAGAAAGTCTTTATTTCTTCTTAACCAAGGGGCCGGTAACAACACTAATTAGAGGCCTTTAAATATAAATTCTAATTAAGTAAAGAAATTAACCAGTGTTGTGTGTGTCATGTGACAGGCTTTGCAGATGTGCAAAAGGTTTCCAAGTGACTTCATGTCGCAGGTGGTGCCTCCGGCAGTTGGGTTTACGACTTAGTGAACAACGGTTATGAAGTACTTGGATTCGCGTAATACAAGGGGGATAATAAAACTTATGTGAACTTTTGGCTGACTCCATATAGAATGATATGTTAGTTTTGGTTAATTTTTTCTAACATTATTTAGTCTTGGAGTTGGACGTTAACGAGACATTGACATTTTCAAAAGCGGGGAGTGTGTCATAGTTTTTACTATGACTCGACCCTTTACTTTAGACGTTGATTATTGTTACCTATTGTACTATGTTGATGGACCCTAGATGTAGTAAGAAACAGGCCCACTTAGTGCACTTGGGTACCTGGTGATGGTTCGATCGGGTGTCATTAGGTATTTGCAGGAAACTCTAAGCGAAGCTAGAATTTACCTTCTAAAAATCCACCCCCAATTTTGACATCCCAATTAAGTTGATTGGTTAATGTAAATGAGTTCGGCGTGTTTAATAGGGTTAGGAACACCCCTAGGGTTGACCTAACCCTAGGGTTGCTCTAACCCACGCCCTAAAAACCCCCACCAGACTCTTAGGGTTATCTTAAAAGATTTAGCGTTGGTCACACAAGGTGATGACGCCGGATGGCCACTTGGCAGCAATGTGTTGGCCCTTCGGGTTAAAACTCTGACATTGGGGATGTTGTCGGAGTCGAAGTTGAAGTCCAAGCTGATGTAAACGGAGACACAAGACATTGTTGGGCCAAAGTTGTGGTCAAAGCCAAAGATGGAGATGCAAAAGTGCTGTCATGAATTGGAGATGCCAAAATGCAGCTAGGAGTCAGAGTTGCAGAAATACTGTCAGGAGTCAAAGTTGTCAAAATATAGTCATGAGTTGGATACGGAACATAAGCCAAAGCAGAAACAAGTAGGGTATGAATTATCTAATCAATTTGTGCATTGAGGGTCTCAAACAAGGAAGACCAAGAATAGCATGAGTGTTAAGAATTGAAGCGATGTTTAAGGAGACCAAACACAAGATATTACTAGGATGGCATTGTTTCTTTAATAATATTGTTGAATGTCATTGGTCTTCCATCAAAAACTCAATTAAATAGAAACGTAGACAAAGCTTTAGTTGAACGAAAAGACGGTCAATCAAGTTGTTAGTTATACCACTGTTGGACCATCTCATTTCCCAACTCAGCTGCTGAGGAATCATCCATTGACAACTAGCCCTTAAGAATTCAAGTGGTCAAATTGTACCATAAACCTAGGGCTAGTACTTAATGAGAACACTAGTGTTCTACTAAGTAAACTCCTTAAAACTATTTTGAACAACCCTAAGTAAAATAGCACTTTTTATTAATAAGTTTAAGTTATTCAACCCTTAGACATCATAACTTCAAAAAAAACACCCCTAACCAAGTGAATTAATTTGCTTTCTCAATTACAAGACTTAACCTATATTGAGTGGATGCCCAAGGCTCAACACCACAATGTGAACACAAGCACACTTACTTGTTAGAGTATCCAACCCCTT
This sequence comes from Selaginella tamariscina, assembly GCA_003024785.1. Taxonomy (NCBI): domain Eukaryota; kingdom Viridiplantae; phylum Streptophyta; class Lycopodiopsida; order Selaginellales; family Selaginellaceae; genus Selaginella; species Selaginella tamariscina. The sequence goes on from PUQB01000278.1 coordinate 308,971, forward strand.
AGCATTAAACATATGACATAACTTTAAAGGGTATGCCTCGAGCATTGTACTATGTCCTAGTGTCACATTTTCATAAGATGTACCACCTATTTAAGAGTCTCAATTAATTGTAATAAGCTTTATAAGTTGTAGACTCATAATGTCATAAGTGCCTTTCATTCACAAACCTGTAACAATAAGAAACCACTCTTTGAAGAAAGTGAGTACCTTTGTGTACACACTCAAGAGTTACCACACATTAAATATTGTTAATTAGCCTACTCAGTATTTATATATATATATATATATATATATATATATATATATATATATATATATATATATATATATATATTATATATATATTATATATTAGTTACACAAATTCATCCTTAATGTAAATACAATATGTAAATTGAACTTTAATATAAAGTATAACAATAATATCCGTTTTCTTTTTCTTAATAAAAAAGATAAAATGCCAATTAATATTAAAAAAAAAGAACAATGTACTACTTAACTAGGTACACACCATCAACATGAATAACTAGATAGGAGCCATGACAAAGACTTAACACAAGTTGTAACTAAAACCTAAACATTTAAAATACAAGTTAAATATACTTTATTATTGATATTTCTAGTTTTACATACTGTACAATTTATAATTTATATTTTAGTTTTATATAGTTAATTTAATTAATTAAACACTTACTCTTCTTTCACGGTCAAACTTCTATATGTTGTCCTTGAGATCATCAGCAAATGCTCAGCTACTCTTTGGTTTCACAGACCTCTGTTCTTGCTGCAACACACACACACACACACACTGCTGAATATATATGAGACAATTTATTAGTTATATACATATTACTTGAGGATATATAAGTTTTAGTTATTTGTCTTAAATACACCTATAAGCTTAAGACAACTAATTAAGAATATTTATATTGATTTAATTTAATAAGTACCTTAATAAGCTCTTCTTGCTGTTTCAAAAACTCCAGTTTACGCTTGTGCTCTTCAAGTGTATTCTCGCTTGGCAGCACAGTAACACCTACGGAGTCAACCACTTCATCAGGGAGTGAAGACAGTGTTGCTTGTACTGCTTCTTCGGGCTTCATTTTATCTGGCACAAATGCCCTGTAAAAACACAACTAAATAAATATAACGACATTAATTTACTCACATAATAATAATAATAATAATAGTAAATTAATGTTAAAAATATATTTCAAGTATAAAGTTTAGAAAATTTAAAACACAAACCAGGGGCAATTCTTAGTGTCGGACATTTCCGAAGGTGACATAGTTTACTTCGAAATATTGTTAAATTACATTCTGTAATTATATATATATATATATATATATATATATATAACAACTACAATTATTAGTATGTACCTGGAGAGAATCAGAAGAGAAGATGGAACTGAATGATCCAAAGATAAATCAAGCCAATTCTTTAACTGCACTGCAACATATTCAGTGTACACACAAACGCACACGCGCGCACATTTAATATTTGGATGTTTGTTTGTGTATGTGGGTGTACTCATATGAAGTTATTTAAGATATGCGCCCTTATATCGTAAACCTGTATGATTTTATACTTTTGTATATTAACACAAGCACGCGCGCACACACACATACCTGTTTTCTCATTTCCTCGGGTGTTAAGCTAACTAACATTCCGCGTTCTCGACAAGCAGTTCGAATTTCAGACTCTGAGAGTGAATCTAGACCCTCCATTCTGATCAATCTATCATCGGACTTTATCCTGAAAATCAACCAGTTCAACACACACACACACACACACAGCAGAGTATTACCAAGCTAGTTTCTTCCGGAGTGCATAACGGAGGTATGCATCAGTTCCATATGGTCTCAAGCCCATATATTTACACATGCTTATCAACCTTGGCCTGATTAATAAATAAATGAAGTATAAATACACACACACACACATATAGTATATAATAATTAATGTTAAACATAAACATAAACCTGCTTATGTTATCCAAAGTCAGCTCATCATTGAAAAGCTTGGCAAATCCAAGAATTTCTCGGTTGCTTATAACTTGTCCCGTCCGAACCTGTTATAACGAGAACTCTTATATATATACATATACACATACATACATACATACATATATATACATACAAATGCACAAACACCCACACCTTGTTCATGAACTCGTCCAGATCCTTCGCAGTTTTTCGAAATCTCCTCCACGTTTAAATTTGAGTTCATCAGCCATCTCCAGTAATGTAGCTTGCAGTCCTTTAGCATGTTGAAGCCGTGCCTCTAATCTCTTCGTCAACTCTGCCTATATATCCGTAAATATACATATCATACACACATATATAATATAGATAAAAATACGAATATATTTATGTTTAAATATTATACAACTCTCGCTACACATCCACACACGCACTACTAACCTCTTGCTTAAGTTTGTCTTGAAATGTAGAAGGCAGCATATTCGGGAATAACTTCAGAAGAACAGGAAGTAAAAACTCCATAAATGGGACAATAACAATAACAATAAATGGAACCAATCTTGCTATATCTCCAGCAGTCCGTTTTAATTGTAATTGTTCCCTCCTTGTAAGCTTTTTTCCTAGAAAGCTAGTTAAATTAATATGTGATATATATATATATATATATATTTATATATATCACGCACTCACCACCGGAGAGTTGAACTAGTAATCTCGTGGATATACAAATCTCTGCCCAAAGAAGCTTAGTTCCAACCCAGTAGTGTTGAAGTTCTAACCACACCCTTGTTTTTATCTGTTTTAACTTCGTTTTTCCACTCTTCCCTGTTAAACAAATTTAGTGGGAAAAAAAAACATAAATTATATTAATAATGCAGCTGTAACAACTTTGTAAATATTGTGTTTAAGAGCTTAACACATCATATACTGGTTAGAGAGAGAGAGGGAGTGCTTACAGGATGCTGTATAAGATATCCATACATATATACGTAAAAACACATGTACCTGCTCATTGTGGCCATGGTTATTAATGCGTATCTTATCTTCTTAATTAAATCCCATGTTTTCGTCGGATGGTCTTTTTTCTGGGGCAAAACTGAACGTGGATCCTCAAGAATATGTAATTCTTCCACGGATGCTGCAAGTCTCTTGATTTTCTTCTTCGTTTTCCCTTTCTCATTCTCCTGTACAACTCAATATACATGTGTGTGTGTGTGTGTGTGTGACTGTGTAAGTGTACTCCCAAATGTGGACCCACATACACACACACATTAAGTGAGCAATTAAGTAATACCTCCTTTCTAGACGAAGTAAAACGATCTAGATAGAATCCTAGCAGCAACTTTTGCATCCTTAATGAAGCACTGTTAGCATGATTAATCATAATATAACACGTGCTGAGTGTGTGTGTCTATGTGTGTATGTGTGTGTATGATTGTTAATAAAGTACCTGATCAAAATAAGCTGCTTTGTAATGAAAACCACCGCAAAAATGAAAACCGCTGTGATCTAAATGCGAATGATCCTTAACATCAAAACACAACATTTTAACACATATTTTTTCATACACAATACTTACAGTACTTATGATAATTGCTTCAAGATTTCAAAATATTTTCGTGATGTGTGTGTGTGTGTGTGTGTGAATAAGTATAATATTGCGTGTGTGTGTGTGTGTGTGTGTGTATAGTACTTATGTAACTTCTATTGTATGAAGGTTCGTGCATGCTTTTGCATATAGTAAGTAGTTGTATATTGTCTTAGTTCATTAAGACTATATATAACAGATGCGTCTACTTATATTAAGTATACAGAAATAATAATGAAACTAGTATGTAATCGCACAAACATTTAAATATTAGCTTATAAAACTAAGTACCTGATTAACGCTCCTGTGTTTATTATGCTCTTCTCTATCAGACAATAAGAATCCAAGTATCTTGGAAGTGTTCTATATGTCCGGCAACCCGATAATTAGCAAAATAATAAAAATGAGAACTATATTTATTTAATAGCTGTCTCGTAAGAATCTTAGCTCCCATCAGATATCCACACACTGGGAATATCCCAAGCTTTCACAGCATTTTGTTTAAGGAGATGAAAACCGAGAAACGTGACCATCTGGATCCACCAAGTGGCATTCTTAGGGCTGACTAAGCAAAGGTTAAGCATAAACATGCTTAACCAAAACTCCCTGATCTAAACTTCAACTAATTATCACACAGCACAGACGTACATACACATACACGATGTGTACCAGAGAGAGAGCACAAACACATAATATATATACATATATATTGCATGTGAGCATTCATGATTAATTAAATAACTAACAGAAGGCCAGTCTAACATTATGATCTACAGGTAAGATGTGTAGCCTAGGTAGGAAATAAGATACACGCAAGCAATATACTGCGTGCGTGTGCGTGAGAGAGAGATAAGAAAGGCAACTGAAGCATGAAACACAACACACACACACACACACATATACATCCAAAATATACACGATAATTAGAAGACGTAATATATATATACACACATAATGCATATTGTTCAACTATTGGTTGGAATTAGATACAGAATCAAAATACAATACAACTTACTTGCAATAGCGATCCGCTTTCTTCTTGATACGCTCAACCAGGGCAGCTTCACGAGACACTTCTTCCTTCTTCTTCACAGGAACTTCATACCCAAATCTCTTAGTCTCCACAGGAAAGAGCTCCTCATATTTCTTGCTCTTCTTCCCTCCGGGGCATGCCCTATCCCTGTATCCAATTCATTCGATTCCTCCCCGGATTGCTTCATCTCCTGCCCTGCCTCTTCGGATTCTTTTACCTGGTGCTTCTTCTTCTTCTTCTTCTTCGAGATCGCCTTGTCTGATGCAGTCGCGCCGCTCTTGAAGCTCAGCTTCCCGCCTTTCACATTCTCATATGCCGACATCGATCCGTCAAGAACCCTAATTCAAGAACCTAATAAACAGAGCATTATACATTAGTAACGGAATACGATCCGAACCGTTCGATAAGGCACGGCTACAGATCTTCCCGCAAGTTCTAGAGTAGGGCAGAAAATCTAGGGCTCTTCACTAAATGGCAGTGATTTCTGAGTACGAGGAGGAGGCGCCGGCGGCTGAATGCAGCAAGAGCAAGTCGTACGATGGGGTGCTCGAAGCGCTGCTCAAGGATCACAATGATCAGCCATTGGAGCTTCTCAAGACGGTAATCAGCTTTCTCAACAGGAAATCCAGCGTCTTTGCCGATGGATCCTTTGAGAAGCAGCTCTCTGAGATTGTCACTTCTGTAAAGCGTCGCCGTGTTGATTCAGGTAAGAAATCCAGACATTTTTATATTCTATTCACGGGCCGTGCAAAAAATCGCATCACATTCCATGGCATTTATGTGCTTTTATGATTCAGGTGTGACAAGCATGCAATATACGCACTTATATCTATGTATATTCTTATGTCTACACAGGCCGTGTTGATTCAGGTGAGAAGAATGGAACTCCCGTTGCTTCCAAGATCAATCCTCCTGAAATCGACCGGAATGAGGAACCCAAGCACAAGGCTCGAGCAGCGCCATCTGTTTCTGGTAAACAATCTGCTTCCGCTGTCATCAACTCTGAAAGCAAGCAGGAAACGAAGGAAGAAAGTATGTTATATACTGTGTGCGTTATATATTCTGAGATGGGTTCATTGTTTTTACAGAGAAGAGTGTTGTGGAGGAAAGCAAAGTAGGAGATGATTCAGATGGATCGAGTAAGTATACAATATAATGCCTGAGTTTATTATTCGCATACACATTAGGCGTAACCATTATGTTATTATATATGCGCATAGCAACCGTACAAATTGTTTCGGATTTTGGGGATTTGCATACTAACGACGGGTTTGATCCTTTACAGAGGAAGAGAAAGACGATTCAAAGGAAGGTTTAAGTACGTAATTAAGCTTTATCTGGTTCGATTGCATAACTAAGATGGTTTTGTGAATAATTTACAGAGCCGAATGCTGGGAATGGTGCAGATATGAAGAACTACTCGTGGACACAGACGCTGAGCGAGGTTACTGTGCAGATTCCTGTTCCAGAAGGCACAAAAGCAAGAATGGTTACTTGTGATATTAAGAAGAGCCACTTGAAGGCTTGCCTGAAGGGCCAAGCTCCAATTCTTGAGGTATTTTAGTTTCCATACATATATGACTTGCTAAGTATTTGATAGACATATATATGAATTACATAGTTATGAAGGAGGTTTTCCAAGTCTATTTCTGTTTGGAGTTGCGCACTTAAGCTATCTATATGTAGATGCAATATGTATATAATGCAATATAAAAACTATCATGAGTTCCAGCCTTATTATCAGTTTTGAATCATTTGTATGGTTTTGCAGGGTGAGCTCTATGCTTCGGTGAAAGTCGACGATTGCTTCTGGAGTATTGGTATGTGGATAAAGAATTCATTCGTACATACATACACATTGTGTATATGCTATATATAAGTGCATATATTTTGCGCTATATTCCGCTATATGATAACTATCATTGACACATACATATACATGTTTATAGATGCATATATACATATGGGTTGTGTGTGTGTGTGCAGAGGATGGCAAGTATCTCTCTATTCTTCTGACGAAGAACAACAAGATGGAGTGGTGGAAATGCGTTGTGAAAGGGGAACCTGAAATCGACACGCAGAAGGTGGAGCCGGAAAACAGTAAACTCTCGGACTTGGATGCTGAGACTCGCCAGACTGTGGAGAAAATGATGGTCTCTCTCTCTCTCCTCTCTCTCTCTCTCTCTCTCTCTCTCTCTCTCTCTATATATATATATACATATATGCTTGTAAATACTATTACGTTCTGATGTAGTATATAATTAAGAACTATACATATGGTACTAAATTACAGCTATTGACAATAAGTCTGTTTAACTACTATACGTTAATTCTACTTCACAACATTGTTACGAGCATTTATGTATATTCGTTATGCATACATTGTATTTATCTCACTCTCTTTTCCACTCTTCAGTATGATCAGAGGCAGAAGTCAATGGGGCTGCCCACGTCGGAGGAACAACAGAAGCAGGATATACTCAAGAAGTTTATGGCTCAGGTTGGTTTATACTTTCGTTTTAGGAGAGAGAGAGATTATTAATTCTTGTACTTCTGTTCAGCATCCGGAAATGGACTTCTCGAAGGCAAAGATTTGCTAACAGGCTTTTGTGTTTTTCTAGCGGATTTAATACAAGTTACGTTTTATCATCGAGTTTTGTTAATAAATACTCATTATGCAATATATGTGTGTGTGTGTGTGTGTACGTGTACATGAGGTGTACGATAGATTGCAAACTTGTGGAACTTGTGTACACATTCGTGTGTGCGTGTGGCAATGTTATTTTATATAAATGCAGAGGACATTCTGAGATGCGGGCGGAATATTCTTTCTGGAGGCTGCTAACCCTAACTACGTATAATAAATTTTATTTTCTTAAGAAATTTTGTGTGGCATCTCCTCCTAAAATAGTGGTTTAGGTTAAAGTTCAAATTCAAGTTCCTAAAATAGTGGTTTAGGTTAAAGTTCAAATTCAAGTTTACGTTTAAGTTCTTAATGCATAAATAAAATAACAAACCACATAACAGCAGAATTTATCCACACGTAATATATTATGTCTGACCTAAAGGGAATATTTAAATAGACGTTACACGTCGATATCCTTGTCAGGCGCCACGTCATTGGTCCGAGGTTCTAGTGTAGAACAAAAGAACAAGCCGGCTACAGGTCGTAGATCGCGGCGGCGAGTTCTTCATAGTTTCTGTAGAATATCTTCGGCTTCTGCGAAAATCTTCGGTTTTGTGCAGATTCAGGGCGTAGATCGCGGAATCCTGCGATTAGGTTTCATCGGAATCGGCTGTTCGTCGTACATTTTGGCAGAAACATTCGGTTTTCCAGCTCAAAATCTCAGCGGTTTTGTATATCACAGGTACGCCATAGATTCATCGGAAAATCGGTGCAGATTAGAAAAATCTGATCTTCCCTCAGGGAATGAGCCACTGATCAGATCTGGAGCGAAAAATCGACATAGGAGATGCATCCCAGATGGAATGCTGCTCGGAGAACCACCAGATTTCCGTTTTGATAGATTCGGCCGAGGACAAAATGAGTAGCAGATCCACAAACAGGTTGATCCGATGGCGTGTTGCATCCTCAGCGATGGCGACCTTAATCTGCTTATTGATCGGTGTCTTTGGTCTCATGAGGCCGGTGCCCAATTCTTGTATCATGACTTACATGTATCCGACTTATGTACCTGTTCCTGCGGCACCAGATTCAACCTCGGGGAAATATGGGCTGTTCAAGTACCACGAAGGGTGGAAGAAGATCGATAATGAACAACATTTGCAGTCTCTGTCTGGTGTCCCTGTTCTGTTCATCCCTGGCAATGGTGGCAGCTACAAACAGGTATTATCACTTGATCGTGTGTATATATATATGTGTGTGTGTGTGAGTGTGTGTATAGAGATAGATAGATATAAGTATAGATATAATGTGTGTGTGTTTGGGTTTTCCCAAGAAGTTTAATTGTTATAAAAACTAACATAATACCAGGTGCGATCAATTGCTGCAGAATCGGACAGAGCATATAATGGTGGACCTCTTGACAGGTGTGTGTGTGTGTGTATGCGCGTGCGTGCGCCCGTGTGCATGATATGGAAGATATACATATGTATACAAATCATACATGTAACATGTGTGTGACCTCCACCGTAATATCGCTTAATAACTTTCACGTATAACTGAGTAGTTCTGCGATTACGTACAATATGTATATGTGATTTTCAATGAAACACACAGATAGTAGTTTGTGTGTGTGTGTGTGTGTGTGTGTGTGTGTGTTGTGTGGTTATGGTTCTCAGAGTGTGTTTAAATACATATAGCATATACATACATACACACATCAATTATTGTTATTATTATATATACATGCTCTTTTGCAGGACATACTATAGAGAGTCGTCTTTCACACCAGAAGAAGCAGGCATGAATATTGACGGTTGGTGGGGGCATGAGAAATATGAAAATTCCCATGATCGTTTTCGAGATATCTTAGAATATACCGATCAGCCAGGGGAATACGTAAACCGTCTAGACTGGTTTGCTGTCGATCTGGAAGGCGAACATTCTGCGTTAGACGGGCGAATTCTTGAAGAACATACGGAGTACGTTGTTCAAGCCATTCATCGGGTATAACTATCATAGTACTTTTATACAACATACATATATAGTAGTAGTACATAGATAGACAGCTGTATACATATGCGATTTGTATTGTGTGTGTGTGTGTGTGTGTTATGACTGTGTCATATACCTTTACGTTTAGACTTGGAAATGTAGGGTACGATGTACAGACACACATACATGCTCTATATTAAATTTGGTAGATTCTGCTCTATATATATCATTTTCTATGTAGATACTCGATCATTACAAGTCTCTGAAGACGAATCTGGTACCCACGAGTGTGATTCTTGTTGGACATTCCATGGGAGGTGTTGTTGCAAGAGCCGCTGTTGTCCACAGTAAGCTTCGTAAAGGAGCAGTGCAGACTGTTGTTACTGTTTCTTCACCTCATTTGTAAGTGCTTGCTTATTTGAGCACAGACACATAAACCTGAGGTACTAATTTGTTTTAACAGGATAGCTCCTCTTGCACTTCAGCCTTCACTTGGTCATTTCTTTTCAAGAATAAATAATCTTTGGAGGAGTGGTTATGAATCTTCAAGAACCAGACTAGGAAGGCCGGACGAGGCCCCTCTCTCAAATGTGGTGGTTATCTCCATTCCCGGAGGAATTCATGACTATCAGGTATGTGTGTCTCATACACTATATTAACGATAACTCCATTTTAAAAGTCATACAATACTGGTATTGAACAACTATATGAAGCATGTAGTATATATACTGATATCTTTCATATATAGTATACTGTGGTTGAATATATAACAAATGTCTTTGAACTCTACATGTACATTATGTTACCTATTTATTCAGGTGCGTTCTAGAATGGCTTCTTTGGAAAGTCTCGTGCCATCGACCCACTCATTAACTGTTGGAGCTCCTGGGGTGTTAAACGCGTGGCTGTCTAGACATCAGACGATACTTTGGTGCAACCAACTGGTTCAGGTAAATTACAGCATGCAATACTAATTAAGTACGTCAGTCAATAATATTATATTAGTGACGGAAAGTTTTAGGTTTATGTCATTAGCACGTACACGCACACAATGGGTTACAGATGCTAATCAAGCTTATTACTTTTTCTCTTCTTAGCTTGCCCACACACTGTTGAAGATTGTTGATAAGGATAGTGCTCAGGCATTGTCAAGCCCTCATGCAAGGCTCGCCACGTTCGTAGCAAATCTCAGGAGCGCTCTTCCTCACACGTTTGACTGGCTTCCAACTGCCGATGACGCCTTAAGTCTGGACGACAAAACTACTAAAGATGGCATGTGTGTGTGTGTGTTGTTGTTTTAGTCACACACATACATATACATTTGTATGTAGTTGACACGTTGAATCTGTCTCCCCCCCCCCTCTATATATAGTAAATGTGCAGTGTCGTGTTCAAAAAGCATGTAGGCTATGAACAAATGATACACTGTCGTCTTTTTCCATGCGTGCGTGTGTGGAGATTTTAATATGTATACTTACAGGCCAGACGCGAGCGACTTCTGATGCTACCAGGTTTTCTTGCCCAAAAAGCGTACAATGGCAGAGCAATGAGAGAGATCTTAATATTGAGTCGTCATCCGTGACTGTTTAGCAATGGACGGTAGAAGACGATGGCTCGATATCAAAAAACAGGTAAGGTTCCATCTATGATTTGTGTGTATGTAAGAAAATTTATCTTACTTGTGTATGGGTTAAACTATTAGTGATGTACTGTAAACTACGTCTGAAGTTGCATATACATAAATAAAGAATTACGAAGTTCGTACAGAACAAAACCCCTGTTGAATTCATATTCGATAACTTGCAGGCAGATAGTGGGAAAACGGATTTCGTTCTAGTCACAAACTTGATACCGTGTTCTGGAGTTCGAATTCATTTATGGCGTGAGAAAAGCACAAGTTCTAACAGAGCTGTTGAAGTCACGAGAAAGATGGTTCAGTTACCTGCAGGCCCGGCACCACGCCAGGTACCACACATATATTACACTTTACAGATATAATTATAACTATTATCAGATGGAACCGGGTGGGCAATCAGAACAAGCTCCCCCATCAGGGATTTTGAGACTAAATACAAGAGATTTGGAGGGTTTTCGGTACGTAACCATTTCGGTGGCACCTCGTCCGGTAATGTTCTTCTACATATTTTATCTTCTACCAAACTACAATATATGTATTTTATTAACTAATATAGCTAAGACAGGACACACACACACACACACACACATAGATATAACACACATACCAATTAATAGGATAATTTACTGCAGACTGTCGCCGGGAGGCCGCCACCAGCAATATCAATGGCTGTCGGACATTTTTTAATTCAGGAGATGGCGTAAGAAATTTGTCGCCTTTGTGGATTTTCTCTTCTCTATTTAAAAAGCAGGCAAGTTTTCAGTATGTTATTTGTATAAAACACTATGTACATGTGAATCTCACAGTAATTAACGTGCTTTACTTTTTAGGATATATACTTGGAAGAAAATCATCCATTGATTATGAACATTTCAGTCTCTATTGGTCTTGGTGTTTTACCGCTCTCTCTGGAAGTAAAAGCGGCCACCTGCGGAGTTTCAAAAGCCAAACCGAACACTGACATTGGAAGTAAGTTGTGTGCGTGTTGTGCATACTATGTTTTGTAAGAATATACACATTCAGTAACACGTAGGTATGGACTATGTATAGTTATCTTAGCTGTACATTTATACGCCTACAGACCGTATATAAAATAGATGTGTGTATATTAATAGCTCTTTGTTATGCAGGTCTATGTAAACTACGATGCTTTCGACCAATTGCATTGCTTTGGGAACCATATTCTGGACTCCAAGTGATTCCCAATTTACGTGCACAAACTCTAATATCTGATTCTTCCGCTGTTCTAGCTGGATATAAATACGGTTCGGAGGACACGTCTATGATACTATTGGTACTCTTCTCCCCCTCTGCCTCTCTCTCTCGTGCGTGTGTAAGAAATGAAGTCTAGAATCTGAAAAGCGAAAATAGCATTTATAAGATTATGTCTGACTATTATCTTTACCAATGCAGGTTGACCCGCATTGTGGATACCACATCTCTTTCAAAGTAGCCAAGATAGCAGCGATTCACAGATTCATAATAATGCATGGAGCACAGGTACTTGAAGCCTCTCTATATAGGTTCATACGTATTCTGTTTATGTATGCATATGCATATGGATACATGTGCTTTTTGTGTCATAATTGCCGAATATTTTGTTCTTATACTGCGTATGTATATTGGCATTGTGTTATGTTGAATTCTAGATCGGAGGATTCTTGGTAGCGGTACTACTTTTCGCACTAGCACGCCAAGCATATATTGGGGACCACGAAAGGATATACCCATCGTTTTATGCGTGTTTAGAGCACAACCTCGTCTTCCCGCTGCCGTTTCTGGGATTATGTTTCGGCCCTTTTCTAATCTACTTCTGTGGTATTGCGTTTGGAGGTGGTTTTCCTCCTCCATACGTGCTGTCCTCATTGGTCGCTTTCGTGTGTTACACTTTTGCGAACGGGATTGCAGCACTTCTTGCTCTAGGGAGCATGGCTACCTTCCACGCCTCTGCTGCCCTTCAAGCTTTTATTCAGTCCAGGTAAATGTTAAATTTCATCACAACACACACACACACACACACACTCACGCACGCATACACACAGTCAAGCATATGCACACAGGGACAAGGCTGCGTATTTTGTGTATAATACTGTATATTAATTATGACGCATTGGTGGTGTAGATGGCGGTCTTGGCTTGAGAGATGGAACAACCGGTCTCTTCAACGATTCTTCACTCAACTCTCGATGTGTATCAACCTTCAGGTGTTTTATAGCTATTGGTTTAGGCAGTACTCATATATATCTGGTTGCAATGTTCTGTTACACGTACACACTAATATAATATATATAATACATGTCGTTTGTGAACCCACTTACACATAGACACTTATCAATATACTTATCATCTGTGTTGCAGATGGTGAAGAAAATAAGGGCAATGCCGAGATTGACACTAGGAGTCGTGGCTACGGTACTGGTGTTTTTTGTTCACCCAGCATTAGGACTGGGAGTCATGCTTCTTTCTCACGCATGGTCCTGTCACGTTGCTCTCTGCAGGTTCTCTCTCTCTACACGATGATTATATGTAGTTATGGAGTTTATGCGCACATTTTATGAAATTTCTTGTTTTTTTTTGTCTGCAGTTACACAGAGTTTAAGAAGCTTAACGGTGTTAAGCCACACGAGAACCGGTGGAGAAACGGTACTAAGATGGAGGTTAATTCCAAGGATGATGACAAGTTTGCTTATTTGGATATGTTTAGAGTTTCCCAAGGCTTACTGCTCCTACACATCAGTGCAATGGCCATGCTTTTTCCTTCCTTTATTGCATGGATACAGGTACTTAATCTATGCTCTGTGCATGCGTGTGATGTGTGCGTTTCCTTTGTTCTTACACATGCATGAAGACTTGCTTACGCATAATAGAATCAGATATTAGATGTGTGTGTGTGTGTGTGTGAGAGAGAGAGAGAGAGAGGGAGAGGGAGGGAGGGAGGGAGGGAGGAGATCATTAATAGTATTATTGCAGAGGCCGAAGGTTGAAAAGACTCTACCATGGTTAATGGACTCTTTATTGTCGTTCGGAGTTATTTTACACGGGCTTTACGCTTGCACGAGGTTACAACTACAATACGAAGAGCCAGCCACGTCTAGGCTTGAGACTTAGCTACATGTACGCGATTGCTGGTATGTATACTTATTGGGGAGGATTAGTGTTAGCCCATACAAGGCATTTTACGCACTTGCAGCCATTGGATTGCTTGCATCTGCCTTGCGTTTCACTGACAAAAACCATGGGGATGGTTGTAATAGACGTCACTTTCATAGACATTGATAAATCTGATTCTTTTTAGATTTCTATATACGTGTGTGCGTCCACTAGTAACACGTATGTGTATTAGACAGTGTGAATGTGTGTGTGAAGCATGATGTTTGTATTTTATACAGAATATAAACATTGTAAAGAGAATATTCCAACAATTGTATGAGCATCAATGTTCTATGTATACACATAGTGAGAATTGTAAAAAGTACATATATAATTGGTATATACGCCCGCTGTTACTAGATTAGTGCCTAAATAAAATACTGCCGGTTAAGAGTTTTATGTGCAAATCAGTTAAGTTAGTGTTTTTCTTACTAAGGTAACTTAAAAGATTATTGTATAATGTATATTAATTTTATTACTTATAAAATCAATG